>CM053273.1:27641681-27736681 GCA_028583415.1 Protea cynaroides | reverse complement strand
TTAGCACTACCACCACTAATGTTTAGTGTACATGATGTATTCCATGTCTCACAACTGAAGAAGTATGTCAGAGATCCAACACACATGTTAACAACGGATCCACTGGATTTAACTGAAGACTTGACATTTGAAGTAGTACTTTTGAAATCACTAGTCGGAAGGTTCAACGTTTTCGTAACCGTGACATTTACTATGTTAAAGTTACTTGGAGAAGCCAAAATATAGAAGAAATTACATGGGAAGAAGAAAACGCTATGCGGAAGCAATATCCTCACCTGTTTGACTCTGAAGGTATGTGCGAATTTCGAGGGCAAAATTTATATAAGGAGGGAGTTATAAGACCTGTACTCCACTAACTTGGTCTAACCGTATCGTGCTAGGTCTTTCCATCATTGCTAAACCAAGTGGACCGATCGTGTAAAGATGTATCACAAAACCAGGTATGAATCGAGTTAAAATGCTCATAAGTATACGTAGGGTCGCATACTTGGGTAGGTACGATCGACCATATGGAAAGAAACAATGGTCACTGATTAATGATCCTACGATTGATGTTTTCGACCCTACGGTCGATGTTTTCGACCCTATGGTCGATGGATTCTACAACCATAGGACATCGACCGTGAGACCCCAGACCAGACTCCAAGTTGGAAACTTTCCTAATTTAAGGGGGATTTATTTTCTAATGTTGGAGAACTCTTGGACTAATATAACATCTTACATATGAACCCTAACTTAAATTCATATAACTTTTAGGTTATTAAATCAATTCAAAGATAATTACAAGGCTTGGAAGGAGATCAAGTTTTGCTAACAGGTAAGGGAACAAGACCTAAACTAATTGGATAATAACAAACTGTTTATTTATTTGAGTCCAATGCCATGATTGATTCTATGCTTATATGTTTGTAATGTGCATCTCACATATCATCTAATATTCCTGCTATTACTACTCATGCATATTTATTTCTGTCTATTTATAATATGATGATCATGATGATGCTAGGAATAGGCATGCGATCATGTGTGTGTGGTTGATTTGGTGGGTACAACCTAATGGAGATCCTGGTTGAACCGTTGATTTTTTTACGATTCATCACACTATTCTGGTTAGCCCAGAATTGGGGTGTGATAGTCTCTATCATAGTCCTCAGCAAACACTCTCGCAAGCCAGGCTACCTGAGTCTAGGTCGCTCAGAGACTAGCCTCCAAATCTACTACCCGCTGGTCTATAGCACGCTAAGCCTGGCGAATTTCACGTAGTAGCGCCATTATGTCATCTGATGGTGGGCGTGAAGGGCCAGCTGAGTGAGAAGTCTGAGAAGGACCAGCTCTAGTAGAATACTGTTGTGATGGAGGAGATATGGCATCCACATCCATGTACATCCTATCATCATCCTCCTCATCATCACTCTCGTGTGCCTCTACTGTTGCTACTGCTGTCGCCTTTGCAATCTACTGCCGCTACCCGAGTGAGAGGATGTCTCATAGCATTCGTCTCATCATCACCAACCTGTATCTCTCTCATGCCCATCCTACTAATGGCCTCTCAATCAAGGTCAGCTGAGAAGGTGTCTTCAAAAATCCTCTCATCCTCTAGGGTCACCTGTAGACTCGCCAGCAAAGTAGAGATCAGCTGTCCATAGGGCAAGTTACCTCTCGAGTCAGGCAACGTAGCTCTATGCATGGTCCGAAGGATGATGTACGGGAGACAGACAGGATGCCTAGTACATATACAGTACAACAGGTAGTGAGTTAGCTGAGAGACCATCTCGTAGTGTCCACCCTGAGGGATTAGATTATGCTGGATAATCTTACAGTGGACCCGTGGCTCTAGAGCAGGTTAACCGCCTTCATTTCCTAGCGGTTGTCCCTAAGATTCTGATTGTCTATCTCTGCACACACCTGTGTAGATAGGAACTCGGACTCCCTTGGTTCACAGTAGACCAACTGCCCATCCTTAGAAATGCCCAGGAGATCAGCCAACTCCTAACAGTTGAAAGAGATAGGAACCCCTTTCACCCAACTGGTGATCTGAAGCTCTCTACCCCTATCCACATCCTCTAGGTCATCCTTCACTTGAAGGTGACAGTAGAACTGCTTCACTAAATTTGGTCGAGTACAAGCCTCGTACAGGATCACTGGAAGCCAGCCCATATCACCAAATGCCCTCAGCACATCAAACAGGGCTAAATGGGCGAAGTTCACACAACGACCCCCTTCCACTTTCTTTCGATCAAACCTTGGATATTGTACCTCAGCTTCGATGGACCGGAAGCTATGCTGGTCATGGACTCGAGGAACCTTGGTGCGAACCATGATAACTGCAAGAGAATAAAATAAAGAAAATAAGTTAGAAAATTTAAATTTGGGCAGCATAACGACGTAAATTAGGGAAAAACTTCTCTTTTCACCCAAACATTGGGCAAGAGGAGATACATATGTCCCAAATCATCCTGCAAGGCACATACAATGGAAAATTTTAACTAGGTAGATTTGAATTTGAATAAATTTTTGACATTTGGGAAAAACCCCAAAATTTAGGTCAAATCTAGGAATTTTCAAATTTCTACCAAACCAACCGATGAAACTCAAATTTGCTTGAGTGCTTTTGTCCGTTGGGCAGCCAATAGCAATAGCCCCCAATAAAAATCAAATTTTTACGGTCCAATAGATGTTAATTTGATGAAAACCCTATAAAGAGTGGAAACCTAGGTATGAAAGCTTAAAAAGGGAAAAGAGTAGAGAACATACCTTCAGGAATGGAAGGAAGATTGTCGATCGATGGAAAAAACACCAAGTTCGTACGGTTGATACTATAGCAACTCAGTGGTGGCGAGCTGAGTTGGAACCATAGGATGAAGAAAGGAAAATGAGAGGGAAAATCTCGAAAAATAGGTTTTAAAACTGATTTTGAACCTTACGGTCGCACAATTCGACTAAAATGATCGACCATGTCATCGACCATATGATTGACCATAGTGTCCTGGGAAGTTGTCAGGGTTTTGATGGTCGAACCTATGGTCGCACAACTTACGACCGTAGGCCATCGACCGTATGACTGACTGTTGTCTGCCTTTTGATTCTGTTCGAACTTTTACCTATTGCTTTTGTTTCTTCTCTTGCTTTCCACTATGAAACTTACCTAATAATACCATTCTATTTTATCTCACATGTACAGCCTTTCCAAGTATCATTTATCTAGGAATTTAAATGGCTATACGAAGAGTTAGCCAAAGAAAACAAAATGCAAACCCACCTCCACCACCTATGGAGACCAATGGCAACGAAGGTCAGCAAGGGCAAGAAGGAAATGTTGGGAATCAAGGTATTGTACCTCAGGATGTTCACCCACAATCCAACCCAACCAACTTACCCGCATCACCTACGGATATGACTACCGTGGTGATAGATTTGGCATAGCAAGTACAATAGATACAACAAATGCAAGCCAACATGCAAGCTGCTATGGGAATTGCTTGCCCAGTTGCAAACGTAACACCTCTACCTATAGGGCAAGCTAGTACTGTACCTGGTGGTAGCAACACGGTACCCCAAGCACCTCAAATGCCAGTGTTTCAAGCTCAGGTGTAGAATACTAAGGCACCAAAAGGCAGACATAACCAGGGTAACTATCAGTACCAACAGCCTATGTATGGAGCATACACTCAGTATCAACTTGATCACTCCAGATTGATCGAACATTTTCTGAAGATGAAGCCTAAGAAATTCAATGGCAAGTGTCGGATCCTCTATGGCCAGCTCACTGGATCGACGAGATGGAAATTTTTTTTATGATGATGAGTGTAAATGAAAAGGAGAAGGTGTTATGTGCCACTTTTATGTTGAAAGGTGATGCACACCATTGGTGGAAATCTACTCGAAGTTATCTATTGACCAAGCACACCCAAATGACTTGGGCTATTTACAAGGAAGCTTTCATCGAGAAGTATTTTTCGAGGAGTTTCAGAGACCAGATGAAAAACGAATTTCTGAGTCTATATCAAGGATAAATGTTTGTAGACGCTTATCAGTAGCATTACGAAGAGTTATTTTTCTTTGCTCCCTCTAGCATGCAGGAGGAAAATACCAAAACCCGAAGGTTCATCATGGGACTTAGGGGAAGCTTTCGTGAGCATAAACTGGGACTAGAAAAGAAGATTTATAATGAAGCGGTACAAATTGCTCAAGTTTTGAAGTCAAGCCAAAGGGAGAGTTATTTTGCTCAAAACAAGGGTATAAAGAGGCTGAATGGGAATACGTTCAACGGAGGGAACTCAAGAACATTCAATCCCTTCCGTACTCAAGGCTTCAATGCTGCATCTAAGACTACTCCAACAACTCAATCGCAACTGAAGCAGGCCAATGCTGGAGTCAAATGTTTTAACTGCAATCAAATAGGACATTATTCAAGAGATTGTCCTAAGCCAAGGAAGCCGCTATAGCGAGGAAAAGTTTATACAATTACTTCTGAGGATGCTGTCGCGTCGTCTGATGTGGTCACAGGTATGATTCAACCTTTTGTTTTGAAATATCTTGTGTGAGCATATAGACTAAATTAAAACAAATCACAGGTATTGTACCTATTGATGGCACACCCGCCAGAGTACTCTTTGACTCTGGGGCTACTCATTCTTTAATATCTGTGTCGTTTGAAAAGAAATTGAGTCTACCCCTCAGGTCTTTAGATTTTCAATTACTTATACGATCACCTATGAGATTAGAAGTAGAACTAGACCAAGGTTATGGACCATGTCCACTTATTATCGTTGAGAAAACTATGGATGCAACCTTAATCCAACTTGAGATGGTAGACTTTGACGTCATCCTAGGGATGAACTGGTTAACCCAGCATTCTACGAGTTTGATTTATACTGAGAAGAAGATATCATTTAAAGACACGAAAGGTGCAGAGTTCAGTTTTATGGGAACCAAACTTCTCCGTAAAAGAAAACTCATTCTTTCGGCATTAAAAACTAAAAGATGCTTCGAGAAAGAGGAGTTGGGTGCCTAGTATCCGTGGTCGACCTCACCAAGGAAGCACCATGAGTAGAGGATATTGAAGTTGTGCATGAATTTCTGGATGTATTTCCTGAGGAATTATCAGGATTGCCACCTGATCGAGCGATAGAGTTCGTTATAGACCTTATACCTATAGCCGCACTAGTATCTAAGCCACCCTATCGTATGGCTCCTACTAAACTGTAGGAACTGAAGGTACAATTGCAAGAACTGCTGGACAAGGATTATATTCGACCTAGTATATCACCATGGGGAGCTTTGGTATTGTTCGTGAAAAAGGACGATAGTGTTCGACTTTGTATAGATTTTTAGGAATTGAACAAGCTCACGATCAAGAAAAGGGCGTCCCTCAACCTTTTTTTCACTCTTTTAGAACATTAGTCAACCCTAGAGGAAGAGAAGGAAAGGAAGGAGAAGAAGAGAAAACTAAGAAGAAGGTTTTGCTGATAAGATTTTAGCTCTCTACCATAGGCAAAGGTATAAACCTAATCCCTGAAGATGTAAATTTTATGGAATAAGGCTTCTATGGGGGATTGGAGATGTCAAACTAGTATGATCCATGTGATTCCTTGAGTAAATCCCAAGGCTAATCATGAGGGATGAGTTTGGTGATATTGGTTGATGAGAAACTATTAATGATAACCATAGGATAACCTTAGTATGAACCCAAGAAAAAAGCCGAGGAGTTGACCCAAGAAGAATTGGAATTAAATATAGTTGGTGCCCAGAAGTCTTAAGGTCACAGCTACAATTGACCATAGCATGACCAGCATGACCAGAGGATCGACCATAGGCATTCGGTAATATTTTAAAAACCATATGGTAGCAACTACGATCGCACCCTATGCGACCATAGGGTGTCGACCATAGGCAGTAAGGTCGACACAGTATCAGACCATAGGACGAATCAGACATATTCGGCTAGTATTTTAGCCCAATCCCGCTGCCCAAGGTCCTTCTAATGAAAGGGGGGTCGAGATAAACCAAGATGCTCTTTGGGAGGAATTCCTTAAGAGGGAACAAGCCTTAAGGCTAGCAACCATAAAAGAAGGGCTTAAACTGTGGGATCCACTACAGTTCAAGCTGGAAGAACTCTTTCGTGAGCGCGGGGGGCGCTTGCCCGCTGCTATAAAACAAATCGAAATAGCGGAACGGCTTATAGACCGACGACTCAAATTCATAGGGGCGAACCCTTCCCCAGAAGCGTTAAGGGAGATCCTTTTCAACTTACACACAAGGGGGCGCCGGTCGCATCAGTGCTCTATTTTGATTTTCAACTACTGTAACATGTTACATATGAACCCTAACTTAAATTCATATAACTTTTAGGTTATTAAATCAATTCAAAGAGAATTACAATTTGGAAGGAGATCAACTTTTGCTAACAAGTGAGGGAACAAGACCTAAACTAATTGGATAATAAAAAACTATTTATTTATTTGAGTCCAATGTCATGATTGATTCTATGCTTGTATATTTGTAATGTGCATCTCACATGTCATCCAATATTTCTGCTGTTACTGCTCATGTATATTTATTTATGTCTATTTATAATATGATGATGATGATGATGCTAGGAATATGCATGTGATTATGTATGTGTGGTTAGTATGCTTGATGCGAGTGGAGCATCAGGGGAGGACATGGCATAGTGGTCTTGACCTGGTCACCAGCTCTAGTTCTATCTCTACTCAAGTCTTGCTCACTGACATCGTTGTATCGCCATTACCTTAGCAGAACTATTACGTCGTAAGGCATCAGGGAAGGTGGTCTTGGACGGTGTAGTCTTCGACTCTGCCGGGGGGCCTTAGCTCTATCTCTATGGACGTATTAAGGATTGCTGGGGTGAGGTCATGGATACACTGGATGACATTTATGATTGGTTAGTTGCGAGCCCAGTTTGAAAGTCCTCGCCAATAGGGGCTTACGTGTTGGTATGGGTAGGGCATCAGGAGAAGTATTGACGGTGTTTGATTCGGACAGTTTAGCTCTATCTCTATTCCATTGTGGGTGCATGTGAGACGACAATGATGTTTGATCCATTAGGCAGATTCACACACACTTATGTATAGAGGTGCGGGGGTCGCAAAAGCTTTCTATAGCATATTGCAAACTTAAAACCAGACCAAAGATGTGAATTGAATGCATGCATATGTTTGTTGCAATGTTTTGTTTGCTCACTGAGTCATGATGTGTGCTCACTCTTTCGATGTCGAATATTTTAGTTGATGATGCAGGTCTTATTGTTGAAGATTATGTGAATACACCGATGTATGGACACGTTGCGGCCATGGACATAGTAGCTGTTGAAAATGCGCACGATCCTTCATGCGAGTGCAACCAGTACATTTTTTTATTAATTTAACTATATTTGGTTATTGAGACATGTGACGGATTATTTACCTTTATATCTTGAGTTTTTGAAAAATAAATGGATTAGATAATTATTATATCATTGTTAGACACTTAGTTCATTATCTATAAGACTTTCGCTTATTTATTATTTATCTCTGATTATTTCTATGGAATATTTGTGTGGTTAGTATGGTAGGTGCTACCTAATGGAGATCCTGATTGAACCTTTGGTTTATTTACGGTTCATCACACTATTCTGGTTAGTCTAGAATTGGGGTGTGACAGGCGACATCAAGGTAGCCAGATATGGTGAAATCTAGGAGAAAAGCTGAGATGTACGGGATAGAACCATTACGCTGCAAGCGTTGATAACTTTTTTTTTTTCTGGTGTATGCCTCGACCAATGATGATCCGCCAAATACTGAATTGTGGGTTGGATTAAAACCCCCACCGCCACTCCCAAAATGGCTCAAACTTGGTCACTTTACCCTCTAGATCTTGGATCAGGCCGATGACTCTGATGTCGTAAGTCAGATGTGGAACATCCTTGAATCAGATTGTAGCTCTATCGTCTTTGACCAAATTTGCGATGACTCCCGTAAGCTGGTCCTCTTCCAGGTTTTGATCGATCGCAGGATAAACTGTCGAGATCTCTGCAATGGAATCTTCAGTTCTAAAGATGGTAAGTGGAAGGAGCAAAGACCTTGCAGAACTGTTCGATCGATCTTAAAAGGGTTCAAAATTTCCATGGATGAGAGGGATCAACCGATGGACGCCATGTTCTTAGATGAGCTGCATTTTGGAATCGCAAACAAATCGAAAAGGCCAAAGTTGTTATGTCTCTAGAGAACTGTGCAACGATCAAGGAAGGGAGGGTAGAGGCATCGATTGTGATGTTTGGGGCATTGGATGAACTATTCAAGAAAACAGGGGTAAGGCCGAAGGACATCGGTTTTCTGGTTAGGACCAGCTCGGGTTCGCGGGTCAACCTTGAAGCCTTGAGGGTGAAGGAATTAGAGGCGGTAAAACTGTTTCATCTGTTCCCCCAAACTGCATATTCTTCTATTCTCAGCATTGAAGTGGTCCTTGCAATGATGCTTTCATTCTGCTCAATCTACAGAAGCCATTTCTGAAAGCAAATCTGGCAAACCTCATAAAGCTAGAAGTCCCTTGCAGTGCTGATGCATACGAGTCTATAGTTGCTTCTCAAGGAGCATTCCGCCCTCAACTGACCCAAATCATTACTGATCTTGCTTCCTTCCTGAACTCAACGAGGTCCTCCTTTCTTGTTAACATCTATGCCTTTCAATCACTCTGTTTGCTTGTTATGGACCTTTGGTTTTTCAAGAGGAGGCGCAAGAAATGGAAGAAGAAAAATATGTTCGTCAAAGTTGCTGAGATGAATACAGATTCTATTACTTGTGGTAAACTCGTAGGTGATCGGATCTCTATTCTCCTGGCCTTCCTATACTGGGTAGCTTAACTCTTGGGTGCCGTTGTTGCATATCTCTTGTTGAGGCTCTACACAGAAGGCATAAGGCCGGTTGGATTTTCGATGGCTTGTAGAGTCGGTGAATTGAAAGCATTTTACTGGAGATAGTGATGACATTTTGGGTGAGAAATTTGGCTTATCTGGGATGTAGAAAATATCACCATCAACTTCATTGCATGACCGTGTACGTGGTAGAAAAAAATATGGGCCACGTGGAATCATTTTTTCCCTCTACAATTACCCTTCTTTGCAATTCATTTTACATCTTCCAGTGGTGTCACTTTCACTTCCTTAGAGTTAGACATGGTCCCACCAATCTTTACGCATCTCCTCAAAACCTTAAAACCCCACTTACTAATCTATGACTTCATCTAACACTGGGCCCCCATAGTAGCTTCCTTACTCAACAGCCGTCCAATTCTTTTGTATTGGAACAACAACTTTCTCCTTCTTAGCTCAAAATACCTCTAAGAAGCCAAGTATTTTAAGCCATCTATTTCTTATCTCCTATTCCAATGGCATCAGTGACATGGACTAGTCTTGGAGCTTCATCTTGATCAAAACTTTCCCACCTATTGAGGACCAATATATGGATTATGCATGTTTATTGGTATGGTAGAAATTTCTAGCCGTAGATCCTCTTGTTTAGGAACCATCTGATCACGATGGTCTCTTCCAAATAATAATCGAGTGGTTGAAGAAGAAGGATCGATCTTCAGTTATTTTGTTTCACTTGGGAGTGGGTACTACCTATCATCATGGGTTGATGTTTTTCGGTGTTTGTGTCTGTACCTGAACCTTGTCCTACCTGAACCTTGAGGACAAGGTTCTCGTATATGGGGATGATAATGTTATGACCATTGAATTAGGAGTTGTTATGTCTGTAGGATTGGAACTGAGTACATTCTAGAATTGTAATAGGTTATAAAAATAGGAAGAGAATAGAATGCTAGACAAACAATTACAAACCAATCTCCTTCTTCCTCTATCTATTCTTCTTTTCAGTTCTTCTATCTAGAGGTCGGCTATCCTTGAAGTAGCCATTACTGACATAACAACTCCTAATCCAATGGTCATAATACCATGTATGATTAGTTACCCAACTAATGTGGCAAAACAAAACGTTTAAGTGATTGTATCCAGAAAATCGTTATAAACAATCTTTTGAACAATGTAATATGTACAGAAAGCCTTCCGTCTATCCAGCAATGTTTTAAATAGAATCAGTTCAAACTTCAGTGACTTTGTGCAATGAAACTCTAATTTACATAAGTTTCTAGTTACATTCCACCCTCAGCACAAAAAAACCATTACATTTTGGTGTACTAAAATATTCACTCAAAGTGAGATTAAATATACAATTGAAAAGAGTTAATTTGGGGAGGAATTAGTTTAAAGTCGTCTCTTTTCTTTGGGCAAGTATGAATCCAATCATTTATAGGAACTTCTCTGAGTAACATGGAATCATTTTTTTTCATTTAATTTGACCTTTTTTTCTGGAACAAATGGATCAAGTCGAAACAAGATAAACCTAAATTCCCTTTTTTTTTTTTTTGGTAGAGAGCAAGCTTTCTTTGAAAAAAGACAAGGAAAAAAGTTGACGGATAATTAAAGCTTGAGGAAGTAGTGTTGTCATTGTTGGTAGTCATATACGTCTTGTTTCAAAGTGGGAATGCCTATTTAATGACATAGCACTATTATATGAACATTTATGTGTGTTTTGATTTAGTTGACTAGGACTAGCCAGTGCATTGACTAGGTTTTGATCTGATACAGAATCGATCAACCCTTACATACTCACAATACAAATCTGAGCCATTCATTTTTACCATTTTTTTAATCTAGCCCATTCGAATTTGGAGAGTGATATAGTAATATTTAGAGTACTCATACACATGCATGGACATACATGGATGTATGCCAATACAAAAGAGGTATTTGATTGAATTAGAGTTTAAAATTTGATATGTGGGTAATCTAGACCATGTTCTCTTTATCTAATAGTGGGAATGGACACATCTTCTGTCCATGTGGCATAATAGATTCTTTATGACATTTGAAAAAGTACACACACACACACACACACACACACACACACACACACACACATATATATATATTACGATGGGTGAGACGGTCACGGCACAAGTGGCAATAGTTTCGTGGCAAAATTTCAAGTTTCATTTAAAACTTTTCACTTTGAAACAGGTTTTGATAGGTCCCACAACAGTTTCATGAAATGTATTGAACATGAAACATGTAGAGCATCAAATTAACTTTGTAACGAATTATTTTATTCCGATGTCATATGGCGAAACTACAATTAGTTTCGTAAAATACTTTGAAAAAACTCAAAAATCAAATCTAAAAAGTCAGATTTTATTAGAGGTCGAAAAGTTTTAATACTACATGCGTTTAATGTCATATTTTTAAATAAGTTTTGTCCTTAGTTGTGATTGTAAGAATTGACTCGAAGTTAAGGTATTTTTAAGATTTATTAAAATTCATTATAAGCATTTATTATATATCATGATGGGATGGTTCCAAAGTCAAAGTTTAGCATGTCTATGTCTTTGGTTCTATTTTTAGTTTTTTGTTTTTTTTTACAAGTTTTTGTTTTTATAAGTCTTTGGAATCATTTTTGAATGCTGTTTATGAAAAGAAAAAAAATAAAAATAATCCCCAAAACAAGGCCAAAATGTGTTTTTGGCATGTTTTTGCCCAAGTATTTAATAAGCATGTGTTTTAAATGGGTAAAATAATAAAATCAATATTTTTATCCACTCCTTTTTTCCCACTATGTTTCATGGATTCGACACCATAAAACACCTTTTCTGGTAGTCCAACCTTTGATCATTTCCATTGGATGTCAATTATAGTAAAAAAAAATGATAAGGGTTTCCAAATTTTTTGCCGATCGGAGAAGAAATTTACTAGATATCGAGATTTGAAAAATTCTGCAACTTGAAGAAATCCAACTCTTGTTCTTGATTTCAGTCATCTCAGTTGTACTTTTCTAGCCGTTCAACCTCCAATCACATCTGTTGGATGACAAAATCAAGAAAAAAAAGGATAGGAGAATCCAAATTTTAGGTCAATCAGATAAGGGGATCACAAAATATCATAGCTTAAAAAATTCTACAACTTGAAGAATTCCAACTTTTGTTCTTGATTTCGACTACCTCAGTTGTACTTTTCAACCGTCCAACCTCGAATCCAATCCGTTGGATGTCAAATCCAAGAAAAAAAAGGTAAGATTACCTAAATTTCATTTCGATCTAATAAGGGAATCACAAGGTATTATGGCTTGAAAATTTTGTAACTTGAAGAAATAAAATTAGATTGCTATTCTTAATAGAATACCAAACTTATTTCTCATTTTACAATCTATTATGCATAGTCTCTACCAAACAAAATTTTATTTTGAGAAAATTTCACCCATCTCCCCTAAGGTTTATCCTTAATTCAAAACCACCTCATATTGGGCAATAATATCAATCATCTCTCATAATTTGGAAAATAAATATCAACCATACCTTGTCCATCCGTTAGGTGATCAATTGTGTGGTCACTTATGTTTTAATGACAATATCACCCCTGGCCCTATTCATTTTCTCTCTCTCTCAGGGTACTGTGGTCATCGTCTCCAATCAAACCTCCCAAGAGATTGAACAGAGAAAAAGTAAAATAAGATAAATGGCCTTTTCCGCACTAACCCGCCGTGATCCACCACCAACCCCACACGATCATGGCGGCCTTTTCTGCTCTCATAGATCTTTTGAATTGCATGAATAGGCAAATTATAAGATGTTTTGATGTTATTGTGTATTTTAAGTGCTACAGAAATGACGGAGCTGGCAGAGATACTGTCGCAATACTGGTTGGAGCCTCAAGCATGGCTTAAATTTATGATGAAGTGATTATTTAATGTCAAATCCTAAAAATCATTTTGGAATCGGCTATCAATCCATTTTAATCTGTAAAATAAAAAATCAATGGAACTCTTTTGTTGAACAAAAATTTCTAAAATATAAAAAAATATGGAACTCTGTTGTTAAATAAAAATTTCTAAAATATAAAAAATATGTCAAAAAGTTTGATCTTATACCACTTATGGATATGGCTAATCTCTCTCTCTCTCTCTCTCTCTCTCTCTCTCTCTCTCATACAGCATGATTTCAGGATAGTAAAGTGGAAGTCTTCCCTCTTGAGGGCTAGGCAGCCAATTAGCCCGATCCAGCGACTCAGCGTGAGTCTTGTGTTCTGTTCAGTTTCTGATTCCTTTCATCCATTGCAATCTCTTTAACCATTTGTAGATCAATATCCTCCTTCCTCTCTGATTTGGAACTCACATCACAGAACATGATTTCTGAAACTTCTTGCACATGTATCCTCTTTTCCACTCTATCCATTTAAATTGCGAAGATCTTCTCCACTTCATAAAACTCCTCTGTTGAAGCAGTTGCATCTCGGTCTTGAGCTGCCACTTCTAAGCAGATATTAAACCCAACGACATCGGAGTCAGATTTAACCAGTGGATATAAGAAAATTTGACTATAGGATTTAATTTGAGAGATTTATTTGTTGGAGTTTTTTTTATCTCAAATCGGAAAACTGTCCGCCACCTTGAAACTAAAAGTCTATTTTGTACAAGGGTAAAATAGAATTTTTAATTTTTTTTCATTAGAGAACTTAACAGCATAGGGTGCGGTTGACATTATCGCTCAAGATGGAGGTGGTTGAATTAAAGATAAACCTCAAGAGAGGTGAGTGAAATTTTCCCTTTTATTTTTTTTATCAAAAATGATTTTTAAAATTTTTTTAATAAATAGGTAAAATAAAAAATAAAAATGGAACAATATGTTAAAGTCAAACAATAAACAAAAAAAAAAAAAACAAAATAAATAGTTAAAATCAAAAAAAAGAAAAATAACCATTACATTATAAAAAGAATCTTAACTATTCCAACTTGTACTCAAGTCAACAATCCTCAGAACCCTCCTACTCAAAATACCTAGGGAGTCTTAGAATCTTCTTCCTTTTTCTAGCTATGCCTATCTAACTTAACAATATTTGGTCAATCTACCTATCTTTGAGTTACACTAACAACAAACCTCATCACTAGTTCTATTTCTTCCCTTTGGTAATGTGAGACACCTAGATCTGAATATGTTTTTCTGGCAAAGAATGGGGTGCCTAATATCATTTACTCTGGTGTCAAAGTCCTTGCGCTTTTTTATTAATAACTGATAGCTCCCAAAAAAAAAAAAAAAATTCCCTACATTACCATTTTGAACAGAACTAGTACTAGAGAGCTATATCAATAAATTATCTCCTAATTTCTTTTGAAAATTCATACTTTTTCCCTTAGATCTCTCTCAAATAATCCCTTATTACTATTCCTCATCCAATAACTGCTATACAAAGCCTCAATAGCTGACACTTCACAACTAGAATATACTACTATAAAAGAACACATCTAGGTTAACAATCCTAGACCTAGTCTCCAACTTTCCATTACAAGTCTTATACTTTGTTCCAATAAGAAAAGAATAGAAATAAATATACTCCTTGGGATAGTCATCCTTGGATGAATATATCAGTATATAAGTCTAAACACAATATCAAACAACAGACTCATACACACCATTTACCTGTACTAGCAATATCAAACCATCAATGTAAGTAAATATCATTTTTTCAAGAGTTAACCAACTACGCAACTACGCATTCTCCTTCAGGATAAACATGCAGTAGTCTCCTCAGTAACTGTGTAGTGACTGCGAAAGAATAGTGACCCTTGGAAATTCCACCACCTTTGGGTTAATGAAACCCCTAAAACCAAAACCCTTCCATCTAATGTACATGAACATACCTTTAAAAACTTAACGATGCCAACTTTGGATTAACACTATCTTTCTTAGCTACATTCATATTATGGGAGTAATAATGTATTAAATAATGTATCCCATGACTGTATATGTAAACGCATAAATTTAGGATTTATGGATACCATGTTATAATTAGATGTACCACTTTGTGGATTCCACCCAATTTTCACTTGACACCCACAAATCTTAATTTGAATAAAACTTAACAATATCACATTAGGTGTACATTGCTTTTGCCTAATCATTTACAAATACATAAGACTTAAATTTGAAGACATCATAATGAAACTAAGTGTGCTACTTTGGTGGGTTCTACTTAATTCCACGATGATATCCCTAAACCCTATTTTGCAGCACTATATGGGTTAATAATCAAAAACTGATGCACATTTAATCATCTACATGCATCTGGTATAAAATCATTTGACTAACAAGCAGAAAAACTACAAATCAGATTCCTTTAGGGCATTTTTTGGTAAAAAAAACACATTATTCAAACCATCAAAATATGTCAAATAATATACCAAAATGTAGATCACGAAAATATGGACACAACGCAAATGATCGCGTTGAAATCTGATGCTCCACTAGCCCACAAGGGTAGATAGAAATTGGCACGTATAAAAACTCTCTTGAACCGAGTCTTGGGTGGTCTTGTCCTGTTTGGTTTGGATTTGACCGGGTACGGTTCTGTTTGGACTGAACCTACTGGCTTCCTTTTCTTTTTTTCCCTTTTTTTATTTTCCTTTGGTTCAGACTGAAACAAATGGTCTTGGTTCACAATGAACCATTGGTTTGGGTCACCAGTTCAACCACTGGCTCAATCCTGGTCCGACTAATCTAGTCGAGAGATCGGCTTTCGGGTTTTCAAATCAGGTTGTTGGATTAGTAGGACCGGGTTACCAGGTCATCGGTTCGGGTTTATATTTGGGTCCGGTTCACCCCGCCCATTCCAGACCGGTTCTACCCTGTGTTGACCAAGAGTCAGCTCAGATTAGGGTTTTCGGATCGCTCCAGGTTGACCCGACAATGAATCAGCCACCGTCAAAAGCATTTTTTTTAAAATACATGTCAATGTGTGAGCCACACGTGGTTTTTTAGGTGGTGCATGGCAGCGCATTTGCCTTCCTCCAGTGATGAATTATATATCACCACAAGCATCTCGTCGAAACCTTCGATTTGATATGTAATATGCCTATATTCCAACTTCAAAAGGTTCAATGAAAAACAAATCTTTGACAATTCTATTCGAACAAGGAGATAAAAAATTCCAATCTCAAATCAAACTTCTTAGGGCATGTTTTTTTATCCATTACCATTGATCCTAAGTCTGTATGGGAGACTCTTATACTAATTATTAGATTTTTATATGATTAGGGTTTCAACCAGACCTATGCTAATCCATACAGGATACCTAGAAAAAAATGGAAATGTGATAAACAATGAATCGTAAAGACATGTTTGAAGAAATCAATTTCCCTACGCTCCAGGATGCTCCAAGCTTTGATTGTAATCCTTTGGTCACAGTCTTCTACAGCTTTCAGAGTATATCCCAATATCTCTTGCTAATGGGTGCCAAGAGATTTTCATTAACTGTGGTTGTGGAGATTCTAACCCAGTATTTATATAATACTATCATAACCCTAATATTTCACACCTCAATTCTGGTCGAACCAGAAGTGTGATTGAACTGTCAATGAACTAACGGTTCAAGTTGGGATCTTATAATACCATGCCAACAATTCAAATTATACATATAACCAATAAATTAGAATAAATAGATAATAACGGAAGTCTTTATTAATGAACTGAGAATCTAAATGATAAGTAAATAAGTATCCAATTATCTCAATGTTTACCAAAACGTAAATACTAATATCTCATTACATGCCTTATAATCTCAACATAAGTAAACTCTACAGGTAGACACAGTAGATGCACTCGCATGATGAGTCATGGTTGTTCTCCACTGTCTATACGCCCATGGCCTCTACTCTTCCAAAAGAAGGTGCATTGACATAATCTTTTATAGTGGTACCTGCATCATCAACTAAAAAGATACAACGTCGTACGATATCAAAAGAAGTGATCACGGTGTGGGCCCTAGTCTAGCTAATGGACTCTAGCTCTATCTCTATGGGTGTATTGAAGGATGCTAGGGTAAGGCCTTAGATATATTTTGATGACATCTAGGATTGGCTAGACACAAACCTAATTTGTAAGCCCTCTCCAGTAAGGGCATACTTACTGGTATGGGGTAAGAGTATCAGGGTGGTGCTGGCGGTATGTGATCCATCAGGCTCTAGCTCTATCTCTATCTTTTAGTGAGTGTTGTGGGGCAACAACAATGTGTATCTATTGGGTATACTCACACTCTCGTGTATGGATGTGTGGTGGCTGCCTATCATTACCATAGCACATTGTAAACTTAAACTAGACCAAATATATGAATTCGAGCCTCATGTATTTGTTTGTTGCATTATTTTTTTTCTCACTAAGCTACGTTGTGAGCTCATCCCATGACGTCATATATTTTTAGTTGATGATACAGGTACTATGGTGAAAGATTATATGAATGCTTCATCCTATGGACATATGGTGGTTATGGATGTGAAAACGATGGAAGACGAGCATGATTCATCATGCGAGTGTTTCCATTGTGTTTATGCCTTGTATTTATTTTCGTATTTGAACTTATGGAACTTGTAATAGATAGTTAAAGTATGTTTTGGTTTATGTTGAGATAACTGGTTAATTATTTATTTATCACATTAGATACACAGTTCATTAATAAAGACTTTTGCTTATTATTTATTATCTCTGATTGTAATGTGAATATGAATGGTTTGATAGTTGACACGGTCCTATGTGATCCTAGGGCTACCCATTCTTTTGGGTCCATCTCATTTGGAAATAAATTGGACGTACCTCTCAGACCTTTAGACCAAAAGCTATTAGTAAGTTGTAAGACCCGCACGTCACGAACCCGATCTAACCTTACGTTCTCATGTCATGACCGATCTTCCCATCATAGTTGGCTCAAACGAACCAACTGTATGAAGAAACCACAAGGCTAGGTGAGTAAATTAACTAAAAATAGTGTATTTTGGTTGTGTGGCCGACTGACAGCCATTATGTAGCTGACCACTTAGTCAAAAATTGAGGTCAGCCAAATTTTAATTAAGTGGAAGCATAAACTGCCTTGTGTAGTAGACCACTCAGTCAGAAAGTGAGGTCAGTCAAATTTTAATTGAGTAGAAGCACAAACTGTCTTGTGTAATCGATAAGTTCTGCGACCACACAATCGACCACACAAACTCAGAACCAACTCCGAGATTTGAAAACTTTCCAAAATTAAGGAATATCTTTCCAAGTTGAGAGAGGACTCTATATCGAGGTTTTCCCTCTATATAGAGGACGTCCCTTAGTCTCTTTCACTCTTTTAGAATCAAATCTAAACACTAAATCTAAGAGAGAAGAAATAGGAGAAGGAAACTTAGAGAAGAAGATTAGAGAAGAAGTTGCTATTCCTCTCTACAGCAAGGGACAAAGGTAAGGAATCTATTCTTGTAGATATAGGTTGATTAGGATTGATCTCTTATCAATGAGTTGAGGAGCTGAACCCAGTGTTGAGATTGAGATCATGTAATTTCTTAATTATCTCAAAGAGAAACCATGAAAATAGGTTAGGGATAAATTGTTGATGGAAAACGCATGAATATGTATAAAGAGACCCTAAGAGGTATTGCATAATGATCCAAAGATTAGACTGAGAAATACCCACGAACACAACCAGTTAGTTATGTGGTTGCATCAATGGTCGACGACAGAGTGACTAGTGAGCAACCACAAACTCTCAAGAAGTTACATAGGATTGTGTGATCACATTAGTGGAAGCATGATGTACGACCACACAATCGACCACACAATTTCAGAAAGCATATTTTAGGGCCAAACTAGATGTTAGACTATTGTAACCTAATATCATCAAACCCTAATCTAAATTCATGAATTTTTTAGGTTGTTAATTAGTGCAAGTAAACTTTCAAAGCTTAGAAGAGATCGATACTAAGATCAAAGGTAAGGGAACAAGACCTAAACTAATTGGTTAATAACAAGCTATCTTTTCTTTTTATTTCTGCTATCTAATATGATGTCATGCTTTGTATGATTGTTTGTGCATCTCACATGTCATCAATACTTGTTTTATATATATATATATATATATATATATATATATATATATATATATATATATATATATATATATATATATATATATATATATATATATATATATATCTGTTCATGCATATTTTATTATTGTTCTTATTGGATATGATGATGATGATAGGAATAGGCATGTGCTTGTGTGTGGTTGATGTGTTGGATTGGGTGGAGTATCAAGGAGAGTGTAGCGATGTGTGATCCGTGAGGCTCTAGCTTTATCTCTATTCCGTTCACCACATTGGCATCGTCGTATCACTATTACCTTAGCAGAACTAGTACGTCATAAGACATCAGGGGGTGTTCACGGACAATGTGGTATTTGACTCTGCCAAAGAACCCTAGCTCTATCTCTATAGACTTATTGAGAGATGCTGGGATAAGGCCTTGGATACATATAGATGGCATTAAAATTGGTTAGTTGCGAGCCCAGTTTATAAGCTCTCATCCGTAGGGGCATACGTACTGGTATGGGTAGGGAATCAGGGGAAGTATTGGCAGTGTGTGATCTGGACACTTTAGCTCTATCTCTATTCCATGGTGGGTACATATGGAATGGAAAAGGTGTTTGATCCATTGGGCGGATTCATATACTCGTATATAGAGGTGCGATGGCCGCCAATCCTTTCTAAAGCATAGTTGCAAACTTATACCAGACTAAAGATATGAATTGAATGCATGCATATGTTTACGCATTATTTGTTTACTCACTAAGCTCATGTTGGAGAGCTGACCCTCACGTGCGTCATTCTTTTTAGTTTCTGATGTCGTAGGTGTTACTGTAGAAGATTTTATCAGTGCGCCAACATATGGATATGTGGCAACTATGGACATGCGAGCTTTGAAAAACTTGCAAGACTCGTTATGCGAGTGTTTTAACTATGTTTACGCTAAGTGGTTAACCGTATTTTGGTACTTGTAATAGATATTAATTATGTTTTGGTTACTTGGAGATAACTGGTTTATTATTTACTTATCATTGTAGACACTCAGTTCATTATTAATAAGACTTTATCTCTGATTGTGATGTGACATGTATTTAGTTTGGATTATTGGCACGGTTTTACGAGATCTTGGCTTGAACCATTAATTCTTATGATGGTTCATCACACTTCTGGTTTGTCCAGAATTAGGGTGTGACATAAGATCTCCATTGGAACTAAAGGTTGTGTTTGATAAGTGCAATGGACCATGTCCAATTCTTATTAATGAACAGAGTCTGGATGCGAACCTGGTTCAATTTGAAATGGCAGACATTGATGTCATCTTAGGAATGGAGTGGCTATCCCAGCATTCTGTGAGTCAGCTTTGTGTTGAGAAGAAGTTGTCGTTCAAGGGCAAGGACGATGCAGATTTTGGTTTCATTGGAACCAAACTTCCTCATAAACGGAACCTTATTCTCTCAGCACTTAAGGCGAAGAGATGCCTTAAGAAGGGTGGAGTTGGATATCTGGTATCTATGGTGGATATCACCAAAGAAGCACCACAGATGGAAGAATCAAAGTTGTACGAGAATTTTTGGACGTGTTTACAGAGGACTTACCCGGGTTCTCACCTAATCGAGCGACTAAGTTCGTGATAGACCTGTTACCAGGGTCGGCACCAGTGTCTAAGGCACCTTACTGAATGGCTCCTATAGAACTAAAAGAACTAAAGATTCAACTACATGAGTTATTAGACTAGGGCTTTATCTGACCCAGCATTTCATCATAGAGAGCACCAGTGTTGTTCGTAAAGAAGAAGGATGGTAGTGTTCGATTATGCATAGACTATCGGGAATTGAATAAGCTCACCATTAAGAATCGATACCCACTGCCTCCGATTGATGATTTGTTCGATCAATTACAAGGTGTGAAGGTATTCTCTAAGATTGATCTATGATCAGAATACCATCAGCTGAAGATTAAGGGAAGCGACATTTTGAAGATAGCTTTCAGAACCAGGTACGGGCACTATGAGTTCTTGATTATGTCTTTTGGGTTGACCAATGCACTTGCATCTTTTATAGAGCTCATGAACTGAGTGTTTCATGACATGTTAGACACATCGATCATAGTTTTCATAGACGATATTTTGGTTTATTCCAAAGATGAAGAGACTTATGTGACGAATCTTAGAGCAACCTTGCAACTGCTGAGAAGGGAAAAGCTTTATGCTAAATTCAAGAAATGTGACTTCTGGTTAAACGAGGTAACTTTCTTGGGTCACATAGTATCGTCAAAAGGAATAAAGGTAGACCTTAGTAAGATAGAAGCAATTGCAGGATGGAAAGCACCTAAGAACGTTGCAAAGATTAGAAGCTTCTTGGGTTTAGCTTGTTACTATAGATGGTTCATGGAAGACTACTCCAGGATCGAAGTACCTCTAACCAAGCTGACCAAGAAGGGAAAAAAATTTGTTTGGACCGACAATTGTGAAGAATGTTTCCAAACACTGAGGCGAAGTTGATATCAGCTCCCATCTTGACCATTTCGATACTGGGGCAACCATTCACTTTATATACAGATTCCTTCAGACTGGGTTTGGGATGCGTACTAATGCAAGGTGAACAAGTGATTACTGATGCTTCAAAACAGCTAAAAGAACATGACAAGAATACCCCATGCATGACTTGGAGTTAGCAGTGGTGATTTATGTAATCAAGACTTGGAGACATTATTTGTATGGTGAGAAATTCCAGATCAAGTCAGATCACAAGAGCCTTACCTACCTCTTCACTCAGAAGGAGTTGAATGTGAGACAAAGAAAGCGGTTGGAACTTTTGAAAGAATTATGATTATGATATTCAGTATCATCTCGGAAAGGCTAATATGGTTGTAGACGCATTGAGTAGAAAGGGAATACTGAAGCCAGAAGGTGAATCTACTATGAGTGTTGCTCTATGTTCCGAGGTATCAATTACTGAAGGGGATATGGTGTTACACATATTGGAATCTCCAGATGATCTGATAGAATAAGGGTTAATTCATAAGTTCTCGTTTATGTTTGTAGCATTGAAGATCATACCAGACCTAATGGACGAAGTAAAAGCTACGATTCTACTAGACCCGTATCTGAGAACGATGCAAGAAGATTTAGAGAAAGGTTAACATAACCCTGATTTTCCTTAGATGCAGAGAAGGTACTCAGATATAGAGAAAGATTGTGTATAGCCGAAAGTAAAGATTCTGAGATCAGGAATAGGATAATGATAGAAGCTCATTATACTCCCATATTTAGTACATCTCGGAAGCACTAAGATGTACCATGATTTGAAGAGATTGTACTAGTGGAGAGGAATGAAAGTAGATGTGGCTTAGACAAGTATTTCAGTGTTTAAACTGTCAACAAGTGAAGGTCGAAAGGCAAAGACCACCAGATTTACTACAGCCACTACCTGAGCCAGTATGGAAGTAGGAATACATCACTATGGACTTCGTCACTGGTTTACCATTAACTCCAAGATCAATCGACGCAGTCTGGGTAATAGTTGACCGCCTTACAAAGACGGCTCGTTTCATTTCTATACGACCTCAGTATACCTTGGAAAGGTTAGCCAAACTGTATGTGGACAATATTGTCAGACCCCATGGTATACCTGGGAGCATTGTGTCTGATTGAAACCCTCATTTTAGGTCGAAGTTTTGGGAGGGACTATAGAAAGCAATGGGGATGAAGCTGAAGTTTAGTACAACATTTCACCCTCAGACCGATTGTTAGTCTGAGCGGACCATCCAGATCTTAGAAGACATGCTTTAAGCTTGCGCCATCGATTTTAAAGGAGCTGGGGATGAGAGGTTACCACTGATCGAGTTTCCTTACAACAATAGCTATCAAGCAATCATACAGATGGCCCCATATGAGGCATTGTACGGTAGAAAGTGTTGAACCCCTCTATTTTGGAATGAAGTGGGTGAACGAAGAATAGTAGGGCCAGAGTTTGTTGAAGAGACTTTTTGAGTGGTTGATCAAATCAAAGAAAGGGTCAAGACAGTTCAATATCGTCAGAAACACTATGCGGACAATAGATGCCGAGACCTCGAATTCAATGTTGGTGAGAAAGTGTTCTTCAAAATATCACCTATGCGCAGTTTGAAACGGTTCGGTAAGAAGGAGAAGTTATGTCCTAGATATAATGGACCGTATGAGATCTTGGTAAGACATGAAAAGGTAGTGTATCAGCTTGCACTACCAACATCTATGTCTGGTGTACATGATGTATTTCATGTTTCTTTATTGAAGAAGTACATTAGAGATCCATCTCACATATTGACTGCGGATCCACCGGATTTGACAGATGACTTAACATTCGAAGTGGTGCCAATTGAGATCAGCAGTCGAAAGGTACAACATCTTCGAATCCGGGATATCTACTATTTCGAGGTAACCTGGAGAAGCCAAGACGTAAAAGTGATCGCCTTGGAGGAAGAAAATGCAATGCTGAAGGAATATCCTTACTTATTCGACTCCGAAGGTACATGCAAATTTTGAGGGCAAAATTTTTTTTAAGGGTAGGAGAGTTGTAAGATCCGTACGTACAAATTTCGAGGATGAAATTTCTTTTAAGAATAAGGGAGTTGTAAGACCTATACTCCATGAACCTGTTCTAACCATGTCGTACCAGGACTTCTTATCATAATCGGCTTAAGCGAACCAACCGGATGAAGGAACCACAAATCCAGGTAAGAAACCTGTCCCTCATAGGTTGTCCAATCCGGTCTGTGGATTGGGTAACCAGTCAGCCTACCGGTCAAGCCTAGAATGTGTCTCCAAGATTTAGAAAGTATCCTAAATTAAAGAGACCACTCTCCTAATTAAGAGAGGACTCTTTATGGAAATTTCTCCTCTATATAGAAGACATCCCTTTACCTCTTCCCACTCTTTTCAATATCCATAAACCTTAGAATTTAAAAGAAGAGTGGAAAAGAAGACTTGGAGAAGAAGGAGCTTGAAGAAAGGAGAGGAAGCTCTACAGTGAGAAATTATCGTCGATTTCTAACCAACCCAACTAACCGAATTGAGGAGCCAACAATAAATCCTTTTGCCTTGTAGAAGGTTAAACTATGTTGGGATTGAAGATTCTAATGTGTTGGATCGGATCCAATACCATGATTCGATCCTAAGGTCTTTAATATAAATATGTAATAATTGTAGTTGTTAGGGTTACAATGAGTGACTAAAACTAATGAATGATGGTCATGGAATGACCGTAACATGGATCCCATTAATGAGCCAAAGAATTGATTCGTAGAGAAGACAAACTGAAGACAGCCTAAAGGTTGTTCAGTCCTTGTAGACTGATCGGCTAAATGCCAGACCAGACATGCGACCGGTCACTCTCGGAAAGTTTGATAGGGTTTGTCCGAATGATTGATCGGTTGGCCAATGCAAGACCGGTCACATGACCATACAATGTCCGAAAGGTCTAAATTGTAGACCGGACAATAAAACTGAGTACTATAACCTGATGGAATAGAACCCTAATTAAGGTTTACTAGTTGTTAGGTTTTCAGATTAGTTCGAGATAGTTTATAAGGCTTGACAGAGAAACAAACATCATTCACAGGTGAGGGAAAAGACCTAAACTAATTAGTTAATAACAAGCTACCCTTTATGTTTCTGTTAGCTGTTCATTGCCATGATCTGTATGTTTATTTGTGCATCTCACTTGTCATCCAATAATTACTAAATATCTTGTTCATGTATATTTCTTTTATGATATTGATGATGAGGATTGGCAAGTGATTTTGTGTGGTCGGTGTGTCGGATGAAAAAAGGTTGTAGCATCAAATTATTCACCACACTGACATTGTCGTATCACTATTACCTTAGTGGACTTAGTACGTCGCAAGGTATTTGGGGGAGTGATCGTGGTGTAGGCTCTAGTCTAGCCAGTGGACTCTAGTTCTATCTCTGTGGGTGTATTGAAGGATGCTGGGGTAAGGCCTTGGATACACTTTGATGACATCTAGAATTGGCTAGACACGAATCAAGTTTGCAAGCCCTCTCCAGTAGAGGCATACGTATTGGTATGGGGTAGAGTATTAGTGGGGTGCTAGCGGTGTGTGATCTGTTAGGCTCTAGCTCTATCTCTATCTTGTAGTGAGTATTATGGGACGACAGTGGTGATCCATTGGGCGTGCTCACACTCTCGTGTATGGAGGTGTGGTGGCTACCTATCCTTACCATAGCACATTGTAAACTTAAATCAGACGAAAGATATGAATTTGACCTCATGCCTATGTTGTTGTATTGTTTTGTTTCCTCACTAAGTTAGGTTGTGAGGTCATCCCACGACATCGTATATTTTTAATTGATGATGCAGGTACTACGGTGGAAGATTATATGAATGCACTATCCTATGCACACGTGGTAGCTATGGATGTACAAGTGATGGAAGACGAGTATGACTCATCATAAAAGTGTTTCCATTGTGTTTATGCCAAGTATTTATTTTTGTATTTGAACTTATGGAACTTGTAATAGACAGTTAAAGTATGTTTTGGTATTTATTGAGATAAATGGTTAATCATTTATTTATCACATTAGATACTCAGTTCTTTAATAAAAACTTCTGCTTATTATTTATTACCTCTGATTGTGATGTAGATATGAATGCTTTGACTGTTGGCATGGTCCTATATGATCCTGGCTTGAACCGTTGGTTCATATGATGGTTCATTCACACTTCTAGTTCGATCAGAATTGGGGTGTGACATAATACCATTTCCACAATAGAATTAGGGTTACCCAACCTATCTCATACCGTGTGACGAATCTGTGATTCCCAGGTTGACACTGAGAAGGGGGGTGAAACAGTGACCAGTAAAAATCTTTCCAAAAATCTTTCCTACAGGTATCCATACCAAAGGCTTGGCCTACCAAGTGTGTACACCCAGACCTGCAACTCACGCACTTCAAATGCACAACATACACAATCACATCCACAACACAGTATGTAACGTGGTTCACCTATCACACACTGTGATGGCTACTCCATGGGATAATACCCTAATCAAGGTTTCGTATTAAACCCAATACGCTACTCAAAATGATTTGACTGCTACAGCAACTCAAGTGCTACAATACAGATACAATCCAAGCAACAACTTGGAATCCATGCAACAACCCTAATCCTATCAATCCCCTACTTGACAGGTTATAGAGAACAATAAATGGAATGATTACAGACCCTTCCTAGACATTGCAAATATCACAAAATAGGGTTTGTGTGCGTGATTACCTTCCCAGCGTGCTCAATACTAAGTGGTACTCAACATTTGGTCTCCCCAAGCTCTTCAGTGTTAGTGGATGTAGCTTACATAGGCGTTGACACTCTTCCAACAACCCTCACACACATACAATCACTCCCATTCCTCAATGATTGCTCACACTACCTCTCCAATGCTTCAGATAGCCATTGATGTCAAGGAGAGGCAGATGGAATTGGTTTTTACACAATGAATAAGCCTCAAAACCTTCTATCTCCAAAAACCCACACCTTGCCTCTCCAAAACCTTAATTTTTTTTTTCTCTTACACGTCGATACACCTTGAAGAGCTGAGTCCATGGGACTTTGAATCACCCAAATCGGACATCGGATGGCTGAGATATGGCCATCCGAAGTCCAGCCATTGAAATTATTACAAATAGAATCTTTGAGAGCAATTTCGTGAGCCGCGAAGTACCATTGCCACACTGTCTCTGATTTGTCAGCTGTCGTTGTTGAGATCTCATTGGTAGATTGCAGAATCTTTATAATCCACCATCGGATTTGTCATATTTAGGCAGGATGGAGCAAAGGCCATCGGATCTTTTCAAATCACGTCAATTGATCTTGGTTGAAATCCTGGCCGACGGATTTGGATTAGGCTCGACTGTGAACTGTATGAGTAACACACACAAACATGGATCCAGCTTTATGTGCCGCATGCTACGATCTTAAACTACATCCAACCAACCATATGCCTCGCGGGAGAATCTTTACGCTAAAGCCGAGATACACCATAGCCCGCATTTATTTAAGCCTTTGGATTCGAATCTGGGTGGTGTGGTTCTTTCTTAACCTTCGATTTCAGATCTACTATATTCTGATGGACCAAAATACCCCTGAGAATGTATAGAAATGCCCTGTAAATCCAATTTTTTCCAGTAGGGTCTTGAGACGAACCTTCTTTGCAGAATTACATCGAGCACCTTGTGTACTGTAATCCAGGCCTTGCGGAGGCTTGGGATTGCAATGGAGCATGAGTGGGCAGTGGCTGGCGGACCTATTGTGCTATGCTGTTGTGCGGCATGGCATGGCATTGCATGGCTGCCCTGCTGCCCTACTGCCTACTGTGCCCCAGCATGTTGCTGGGTGGCTTGCTGTGCCCGGCAAGCTACTGCGGCATGGCCTGGGCAGCCTTGCTGGCTGGCCAGCAGGATGGTCTGGCTGCCTAGGTGGCTGGCCACCTCAGATGGGACCCACCTGGTCTCCACCCACTCTCTCTCCTCTTTTCCTCTACTTTCTCACTCTTCTCTCTCTCTCCTCTTCTTTTCTTTCTTCTCTCTGTCTTCATTTTCTCTCTTTAATTTTCTTTTGTTCTTGAACTTCTATCATTGCACCATGCATAGTTACCTTGTCAGTGGGGCCTTGGTGGGACCCACAGACACTCTCTCTCCTTCATATCACTTAGCCAAGGTTGCCAACAATGACAACATACTCTGTACTGTTCATGACTGCTCAATATTTGGCCAAGGTTCCAACAGAATCAGACCGAACCGGTCCTATCGTGTTAATTGGACTCCCACTAAATAACTGATTATGTAATTAATTAAGCCCACATAATTCCAGCAGGTGGTACTATCAGAGACTGTAATGGACGGGTCATATATGCTTTCTCTGTATTCTTGGGTGTTGGAACCAATTATATGGCGGAGATGGAAGTAGCCATTCGAGGCTTACAGGCAACAACTAATTTATATATCACAAGCCTATGGATAGAATCCAACTTTGCAGCTACTGATAGGCATTTCGTACACAAAAGTTGCCATGGTTTATAATGCAGCGTTGGTGGGGGATTTGCGCATGCATGGGTTGGCATGCACTAAGATTTACACATTGTTTTAGAGAGTTGAATATTGCTATTGATAAGTTAGCAAAAAAGGCTTTGACTGAACAACAAACCCAATAATGGAATCTCTCTTCTATTCCAAAGCCCGCCATCTCTCTTTCCCTTCGTTCCCCATGAGACCAAATCATCGACATCTTTCGAACCCCTCCTCCATTCATGCCACAGATCCCGCCAAAAACCTTTGTGGTTACCAAGTCTAGATGTTTACCCCTTCAATGGCTTCTTGATGTTATCATTTTTTTTCCGGCAAAAGTCAAAGATTATATTAATGAATAAATAATAATAAAAATACATACCATCCATCCTTGCTTGGAAACCTCACTTTCGACAATGCCATCAGCATGGACCAAACAAGGGGACAAAAAGAAATTAACAGAAATGAAATCTTGGATGCGATGAGGCATCCCAAATTATATCCCTAACTAGGAAATGAGCTTGGGAGATGGGACATGAGTCTTGCTACCTAATGAGATTTGGTCCTTACAAGTTTTTAATCGGTTAATCGATTTGCTAATCGGATTGAAACCATTGGAAACCACTGTTTTTTGGTACAAAATCAAAACCGAACTGATTTTCATTATTTAAACGAAAAAGAACCGATTATATATGGTTGTGCTTTAACGACTCGTTTCCATTTGGTTTAGTTGTCTTGGTTTTGAGACCCAAAGTCTATCCAATTAATTCTTTGTTTGAGTTTGTTACATGTTGGGGGTTAGGGTGTTGGCCTCTAGAGGTATAACCATGTGAAATAAGCATAATTTTGTGGAGTAGAGCAATGCTACTCAATGACCAGGTCTCCCCCCAAGAAGAGGTTCAACTGAAAAAGAAAAGAAAGAAATAGATGTCTGTATTCTTTACCTTTTTCTGCGTGCATGGGAGAAACAAAGTGAAGAGAGAGAGATCAAAGTAATGATGAAACAATTATCACTTTTTATGTCTATCTTTTTTTTTCAATTAAATTTTTTTTTTCTTGGCTTCCAAACATAGAATGAATATTACAACAACAACAAAATCCTTTTTTTTTTTTTTTTTTTTTACTTGAATCATTTATTATTAGAAAAAGGGGATGAAAAAAGATTACACACCTTCCACGAGGGAAAACCACACTCCACACAGCAGGGTGAATGACCATAAACAAACACAAGAAGCAAGTCATCAACCACTCTCCACACAACAGGGTGTATGACCATAAACGAACACTACAAGCAAGTCATCAAAAGACAGGAATCAAAACCAAAAAATTAATGCTACTCCTTAATCTCCCATATCCAATTTGCTGTGGCAACCAAAAGGATTAATGCCACAGGTAATGGAATAGTCAATATAAATCCATCGAACAACACTGTCAGAGGACCTGTATCCAGAAACAGGAGGCGAATCGACAATCCATACGTAAGCAACATTAAGAATAATGCTAGCAGAACCGGACCTCTTAAAGGATATCCTTCGGTAAGATTGAAAACCATGACAACAGACACAAGAAACCCAATATAGTTACAAAGCATTAGAACCCAGAAAGAGTCTGGGTTAAGATCAAGCCAAATTGAGCTTCCTGCAATGTGTGGTTTCGGCTGTAATGAGCTGCTGCTATTGCTTCCAACATTGCTGTCATCTGACCAAAGGCCTCCTGGAGGGTTGATTCCGGTTGTATATGTCACCGTCACAATCAGAATAAAAATCACTAACAGCACGTTGCGAACTTCGCTTGAAGTGTTTTTGTCCACCTTGAAACTTAGGGAATTTGGGATCTTGAGCAACCATTTGATTCCAGAATCTAAAGCCCTTTCTCGTTTAGAACCTTCCTTCTTTATCAGTGTGCAACAAATATTTTCAGCACTCTTTGCTCCTTTGCTTTTAAGGATCTTTCGCATTTTCTTCTCTGTTTCCCTTTCATCTCCCTGCACCTGATCAGTCACAACATTTACCACTCCATCCTCCTCAACTGGTTGTGTTTGAGATCCATTGGCTTTGTTAAAGACATCAAAGGCTGTCTCTTCGTCGTTGTTGGTCGTGTTTATTTTCACAGCCCTTTTAACAAAGTAGCCATTGTCACAAAGCAGAAGCTTTACAATCTCCAGATTCTGTACAATTCAAAACAGGGGTCAATTAGTAGAAGATCACAGGAAGACAAAATCAGAAATGTTAATTAGAAAGAGCGACCTTGCCTGAGGTTTTCTTTCTGAAGTTGCAAGGTGCAAGATCGTGTTGCCATCTTGGTCCTTCCAGCTTAGAATGTTGTAACCGGCCGATTGATTCTTGATCCATTCCACCAGTGCTTCAAAGTTCTTGGACATACCACTCTTTACAGCAGTATGAAGAGCTGTTTCATTTCGGGTTGTTAATGCTGTAATACACTTGGGGCTAGCAGAGAGCAACTCCTTTATAACCTCTTGACTCTGGGGATTTGCAGATTTTGCAGCATAGTGAAGAGGCACCATCATATCCCGGCCTTTGATCAAGCAGAGTTCCTTGTCTAGTTTCAAGAGCGTCTTCACCATTTCAACATGTCCATATTCGGCAGCTATGTGTAGAGGGCTTAATCCATGTTGGTTTAGCCTTCTAGCCAATGAAGGCTTCAAGTTTGCAATTTCAGCTGCGAAGAGCCTATGGTTCTTTGAAACGGCGAGATGTAACGGATTGTCTCTGAACTGCTTATCGGCCCTGTCAAGAATGGAGTAGTCACTGCCAAGCAGCTTATAGAAGCTTTCTAGATTTCCACTCTTAGCAGCTTCCAACAGCGGGGTGTCAAGATTCGGATCCATTTCCTATCAAGCAGTGATCCCTTTCCCTTATTGCCACTTGATATATAGAAGCCCTCAGCTCTTAGAAACCATTGCATTTGGGACTAAATATACAGTTGAAAAGAGTTCATTTGGCGAGGAACTAATTTGAAGTCCTCTCTTTTCTTTGGGCAGGAAGGAACTAGACGGATGTAAGCTCCATGACTGGCATGTATCTTTTCATTTGGGATTATCGTAAGAGTTCATTGGACGAGGAACTAGTTTAAAGTCGTCTCTTTTCTTGGGGCAGGAAGAAACCAGACGGACCTAAGCTCCATGACGGCATGAGTATGTTCATTTGGGATTAAAAATACAATTGAAAAGAGTTCATTTGGCAAGGAACTAGTTTGAAGTCGTCTCTTTTCTTGGGACAGGAAGATTCCATTAATTTACAGGATCTTCTCTGAATGATTGAAAAAAATCAAAGAACATATACATGACGTCATGAAGCTTACATCCGTCTTGTTGACCAAACGTTCAGGTATGCCATGTATGATTTCTCATCCCCTCTTTCCTCCACAGAGGGGATGAGAAATATTCACTCAAAATGAGAATAAATATACAATTGATTGTATCCAGAAATATAATAAAAGCCTTCAGTCCATCCAACAATGTTCTAAATAGAATCTGTTCGAACTTGTCTTTGTGCAATGAAACTCTGATTTAAACACGTTCTATTTACTTCCACCCTCAGCTCTAAGAAACCATTACATTTTGGTGTATTAAAATATTCACTCAAAATGGAATTAAATATACAATTGAAAAGAGTTCACTTGGGGAGGAATTAGTTTGAAGTCGTTTCTTTTCTTTGGGCAGGTATGAATCCAGTCCCTCATGACACAGGTGGTAGTAGTTTCGTGGAATAGGTGGTAATACTTTCGTGGCAAAACTCTAAGTTTCATTTGAAACTTTTCACTTTGAGGTAGGATTTGATAGTTCACACAGCAGTTTCATGAACTGTAATGAACATGAAACATGTAGAGCATCGAGTTAGCTTTGTAACGAATCATCTTATTCCAATGTCATACGGCAAAGCTACTGTCAATTTCATGAAAATACTTTGAAAAACTTGAAAAGTCAAAATCTCAACAAATCAGAATTTATTAGTGGTCCGGAAGTTTTAATACCACATGTTTCACATGATATTTTTATGGAAAAATTATTCGGACCTCCCCTTGACATTTTGTTTATTGTACAGACCTCTCTTGCTGCTTATTGACTTTCATAGAGGACTCCAATGGGTCCCACACTCCGAATCTGATTGTAGGAGATCTTTTGGACGTAGCAGACTTTCCTAGAGTAGTCTCCCACTCTATATATACATCTTTCCTCATCCTTAGATCCTTTCCAATGAATTAGATCCTTTCCAATGAATCTCAAACCCTAGAGCCGTCTGGAAAGAGATATGAGAATGAGCAGAGAGGAAGGAGGCTGTTTGAAAAGGAATTTTTCGTTGGGAGGAGAGTACCGCCATTCAACGAACACCTGTAAGTGCTCTACCTCTATAGGAAGGCTTGGGTTACGGATCAAAGCCGTGAAACAACATATTGATCTAAAACTCTAGAACTGTAAAACCCTAGTTCTCATTGAGATCCATTATGAGAAGGATGGGAGCGTTGTTCGATGTTGTTAAACGATGAATAATCTAAACCTAAGTGACCTAACAGGTATCTTGACCCTAGAATGGTTTAAGAGGAACCCTAAAACCAAGCTAAGGACAGACAAGAGAGAGAGGTCCGAGAATGGACTCTTGGACCCATACCGCCGGGCTTACCGACGGGACTAAATGTCCTACGGTATGCCATACCGCAGGGCATACCGGTTGGACTAAAGTCCTACGGTATGCCCAGGCGGTATATACTGCAGGCACATACCGATTGGACTAAAATCCTGTGGTATATACCACAGGCACATACTGGCTAGACTTTAAGTCAGACCGGTATGTCTGTCCGAGGGTAATTGTTGGCCAGACTTTATTCTAACCAACTTAAACCTTGAAACCTAATTCTAATTAATGAATAATGCCATATAGGACTTGTAGACGGCATGAGTGGACTCCGTGACGCGAGCAAACTTGCAATCAAGCGTCAAGTAAGGGACAAGACCCCCAACCCTAATTAATAAAGGACAGCAAACCGTTGTACCTGTATCTGTATCTGTTGCTTGTTGCCTATGCATTTCACATGTCATCTCGTTATTTAAATTTATTATTTGTTCATGCATATCTATATGCTAGGAATGTTGTTGTTTAGTCATGTGAATATTTTCATTAGTGTGTGGAATGTGAAGGGGAGTAGAGCTCTGGATATATCCTCACACAAACACCTTTTCGTATTGCCATCTATTTTAGCGAGCTTGGTAGGAATAGGGTATCAGGGGAGGACGTAAGATTGTGGCACCGCCTTCCTACCAGACTCGAGCCCTATCTTTATGTCGTAAGGAGCTATGTTGGGGTAGGGTCATAGATACTGTGATGACATATAGGACTAGTTAGAAACAGAACCCACTTGCAAGCCCTTGCCAATAAGGGTGTAGGTATTGTTACGGTGTAAAGTATCAGGGGGAGGACGTGGTAGTATGGATTATAACCTAACCGCCAGACTCTAACTCTATCTCTATATCGGAGTGAGTGATGTGGGGCAACACAGTAGTGTGGATTAGAGCCTAATTATTGGGTGTGCTCACACTCTCGTGCATGGAGGTGCGGTGGCCACCAAACTTTACCATAGCACTTTGCAAGTTATACCTAACCCCAATGTAATTTTATCTCATGCATTTTGTATGTTGCATCATCTTCTGCTTTACTGAGCGAAGTTGTGAGCTCACCCTTTCTATATACAAATTTTCAGATGTTAATGTAGGTTATACCTTTGATGACTTTATGGCTACTCCAGTGTATGGGATAGTGGCTGCTATAGATACACAGGTAGTAGAGGATGAGCATGACGTCTCACGCGAGTACTCTTACTGTGTGTTTTTCTAAAGTTATTTACTTATTCTTTTTAGTTGATTATAAACGATGTATTAAATTTATTCAATTACGTAGTGGTTGATGGGAATAATTTGAATAATTATTTTATTTATCATTAGAAGAACTAGTTCATTTACTTATTAATTTCGTTGCTATTATTTTTCTTTGATTGTAGTTAGTTGCATTGATTGGTTGGTTGATACGGTTTATTGAGATCCTAGTGTGAGCCTTTAGGTTTGAGACGGTTCACTCACACTTCTAGTTCAGTCGAAATTGAGGTGTGGCAACTTGGTATCAAAGCCCCTAGGCTCTGTCCCGGCTAACCATTATGCATCTAATTGAGTCCAAATGAACTAAGATAGGAAATTAAAAATCTTAATAAAAATACACCATAAGCTTGGTTGATGACTGAGACTAATGAAAAGAACATAACATACTATATAATAAAAGAGAAAATTTATGAACAAGTATGTCTAGAGAGAAAACCATATTAACATGTAATAACCTGAACATGGAAGAAAAATATAAAATGTACGACAGGCTACAGTCCACAAGTCGGATAGTTACCCTGTTATAAAAAATAAACTATGTATATGTAAGAGAAGAAAATAATGTATGGGCTTCATGGGGTCGGGGGTCTGGATGGTATCAGATCGATGATGTCATAGTCCCGCTCGTATGCCTCCCTGAGCCAGTGCACTTGGTCCTAAGTGACCCGTAGGCTACAAGTAAGGTGCTCCATGCCACTGTTTATCTCGCATCTCGTATCTCCATGAACATAGCCACCACTATATCTGGAGAGGAGGCTGAGATGGTCCTGTCACTGCTATGGGCTGGGGTACAGGTGCAGGGATGTCCTCTATGTGCACATCCTTGCCAACCCCTACCTCTGCTGCTGGTGCTGCTGCTGCTGTGACTGCCGCTTGATTCCTAGGTGGAAGGGGACGAGCCTGTAGCTCCTCGTCACTAAGCTCCTAACCATTCATCTGCATCTTGTAGATAGCCTCCACATCTATGTCTGAGGTCATGGTGTCCTCAAAAGATGGCTCGCTGCTCATGTCCACCCCTAAGCGTCGTAGTAACGTCGTAATCAGCCTTACATAGGGGAGATTGCCTGACACATTGGGCATTGCGGCACAGGCTATGGTCCGGATGATCAAATAAGGTAACCAGACTCGGTGCCCAATGGTAACACAATAGGTAATGTACTGACTCAGTTGAGACACCTCCCCATAATGCAACAGTACAAGCGAGGTAATAAACAAAGGTTTGCCGCCAGCATGATCGTACCTGGGTTTAGAATCTAGTCAGTATTCTCTGCCCGCATCTCCTCAATGAGATACCCTTTCTCTCTGGGCATACAATAGACTAGCTCGTCGTCATCTAGGATCCCTAGGATTGAGGCCAACTCAGCCATGTTGAAAGAAACCTCCACACCTTTCACAAAACTAGTGATGCAAAGATCCCAATGTGTTTAAAATCATTAGGATTCCCCTCTATCTCTAGATTGGTGAAGAAATGCTTCACCAAGTCGGGGCGTGTGGTGTCGTCGTACTGGATAATGAGTAACCATCCCATTGCCCCAAAAGTTGCCTCAACGTCAAACCTGTGCAGATGCCCCAGGTTTACCAGACAGTCAAATTTGATGTTTTTAGAATCAAACCATGGATACTTGGCTTGGGCCTCTGCCAAGCAACCGCCTACTGTCAAACAAGCGGGTAGGAGGATGTGGATCCCGAGAACCATGAGGGTATACATTCTTAGTAGCTGCACGGTATCTAGACATGATCACTCTACAAATTTAACCAAAACAAAAGAGTTAGTCAAAATTTTCAAAATTTCGGTAGTATAATAGTAGAAAACAGAGAAAAAGCCTCAAACTCACCCAAACATGGGTAGGAAGACTTACGTAATGTCCAAACACTGTTATATGACCAAACAAATTCCAAGCAAGCAAGAAAATTGAGACAAAACAACAAATTTCATAAAATTTCGAAAATTCTAGAAAACCTAGGTCAAAATTTAAAATTTTGGGTTTTCTCACAAACCACTCACTGGAACTTCGAATAGGTTGAGGCGTTTTGCTCATTGAGACCCCAAGAACCTTTCTCAAGCAACAAAATAGGTTTTCCATGGTTGGAATTTCTCCAATCATGACAACCTAGGTTTTTAGGATAGAAACCGATGAGTTTTTCTCCAAAAGAGAGGAAGAAGAGGAGAAACTCACCTTGGAATCAAGTTGGTATTCTTGATCAGGAGGAATCACTCCTAGGAACACTTGTTGGACTGTACAAACTCAGCTACTCAGAGCAAAATCGCCACCGGAGAGAAAACAAAAAGAAAAGTGAGAGAAAAATGTCAAATCACGACTTTAAAAGCCCATTTTTGGCATACCGGTCGTACTCAAGGTCTGTTGAGTCAGACCGGTATGATCCTGTGGTACCGCGATCGGTACCTCTCGGTAAGTTGGAGAGGTACATACCGCAAGGCATATCGGTCGCACCTATCCTACAGGTCGTGAAATTGGTACCTCTTGGGAAGTTGGAAAAAAAATTACACCCCTTCCCATACTGGTAGGACTTCTACTACAAGACCCGTTCCTTTGTATCTGTGTCATTTGGTTAAGGGCTAGACCTATCCACCAAGACTTTGGATCCAAGTCTATTAGTTCGATCCCCTATGGGAATGGAAGTGGTGTTAGAAGAATATTATGGACTTTGCACAATACATATTGAAGGGTGGGATTTGGAAGCCAATCTAGTTCAGCTTGAGATGTTAGATTTTGATATCATTCTGGGAATGGACTGGTTATCCCAGCATTCAGCAAACCTATTATGTGTTGAGAAGAAGTTCATCTTTAGGGACACTAAAGGGAAGGAATTTAACTTTAAAGAGACTAAGTTGTCTAGCAAGCGAAAGCTTATACTCTCTGGCCTTAAAGCAAACAGATGTCTAGAGAAGGTACCTCATATGGAAGTAACTGCTGAACTACCAAGAATGGAGGATATCAAGGAAGTATGAGAATTTCCTAATGTGTTTCTAGAAGACCTACCTGCATTACCGCCAAATAGAACGACTGAGTTTGTGATAGATCTTCTATCGAGGGTAGTGCCAGTGTCTACGACACCCTACAAAATGGCTCTTACAAAGTTAAAGGAGTTGAAGACCCAGTTGCAAGAATATTGGACAAGGGGTTCATAAGGCCGAGTATATCACCTTGGGGGGCACATATGCTATTTGTTAAGAAGAAAGATGGTAGCGTACGTCTATGTATGGACTACCATGAATCAAACAACCTCACTATCAAGAACAGGTACTGTCACACCCGAATTCTGGTCTAACCAGAATGGTGTGATGAACTGCCAATAAATCAACGGTTCACCTAAGATATCGCATAGGTCGTACCCACCATATCAAACCACACACACATTCCACATTAACAATCAGAGATAATAAACAAATAAACGAAAGTCTTACAGATAATGAACTGAGAGTCTATCAGTGGTAAATAAATATTTAATCCAATTATCCCGAAACCACAAGACATAAAAATGAATAATCAATTACATATCCGATGTTCAAACTATAACTTAACTTAAGAAAAAACACATTGGTTGCACTTGCATGATGAATCATGTACATCTTCTTCAGCTTTTAAGTCCATCGTAGCAACATGTCCATACGTCGGCACATTCATATATTCTTCAATGGTAGGACCTGCATTATCAACTAGAATATTCGACGTCGAAAGGGTGAGCACACATTACGGCTCAGTGAGCAAACAAAACAATGCAACAAACATATGCATGCATTCAATTCATATCTTTGGTTATAAGTTTGCAATGTGCTACAGAAAGGTTTGGTGGCCGCCGTACCTCTATACACGAGTTTGTAAATCCTCCCAATGGATCAAACACCATTGTCGTCCCACATGCACCCACCATGGAATAGAGATAGAGCTAAAGTGTCCAGATCAAACGCCGCCAATACTTCCCCTGATGCCCTACCTATACCAACACGTAAGCCCCTATTGGCGAGGGCTTGCAAACTGGGCTCGCAACTAACCATTCCTAATGCAAAATAGTGTAACTAAGGCCTCACCCGAGCATCCCTCAATATGTCCATAGAGATAGAGCTAAGGCCCCTCGGCAGAGTCAGAGACCACACGGTCCGAGACCACCTACCCTGACGCCCTACGACGTAATAGTTCTGCTAAGATATTGGCAATACGACGATGTTAGTGAGCAAGACTTGAGTAAAGATAGAGCTAGAGTCTGGTGACAAGGTCGAAGACCACCATGCCACGTCCTCCCCCTGATGCTCTACTCGCATCCAACACACCAACCACACACATACATTCACATGCCTATTCCTAGCATCATCATCATCATCATGTTATAAATAACGGAATTAAATATGCATGAACAGTAATAGTAAGAATATTGGATGACATGTGAGATGCACATTACAAGCATACAAGCATAAAATCAATCATGACATCGGATTCAATAAAAATAAACAGTTTGTTATTATCCAATTAGTTTAGGTCTTGTTCCCTCACCTGTTAACAATTATCAATGTCCTTCCAAGCCTTGAAATTCCCTTTGAATTGATTTAACAACCTAAAAATTGTATGAATTTAAGTTAGGATTCATATGTGACATGTTATAGTAGTCGAAAATCGAAACAGAGCACTGATAGGCGTCTAATTACTCCTATGGTATCATGCTGTATCGACCTTACTGTCTACAATCGATACTCTACGGTCGCATATGGTACAACCGTAGCTGCGACCATACGATTTTTGAAATCTTTTTGAATGCCTATGGTCGATCCTCTGGTCATACTGGTAATGCTATGGTCGACCGTAGCTGCGACCTTGAGATTTCTGGTCACAGAGTCTAAGAGAGTTTCCAAAAACACAGAGTCTGATCTGGGTTCTCACCGTCGATAATATGATCGCATAAACTGTCGATCGTAGGGTCGAAATCATATACCGTGGGGTTCTGGATTTGATATTTTTGGTTTTCTTCCTTATGGTCGACCATACCTACCCAGGCATGTGACCTTAGGTATGTTTTTAGTATTTTTAACTCTATTCTCATACCTGGTTTGTGATCTATCTTCACATGCTTGGTCCACTTGGTAAAAAAATGATGAGAATACCTAGCACGACAAGGTTAGACCAAGTTAGTGGAGTGTGGGTCTTACAACTCCCCCCTCTTATATAAATTTTGTCTTCGAAATTCGCACATACCTTTCGAGTCGAATAGGTAAGGATATTGCTTTCGCATAGTGTTCTTTTCTTCCCACGTAACTTCTTCAACATTTTGGCTTCTCCAAGTAACCTTAACATAATAAATGTCACGGTTGCGAAGACGTTGCATATAAGACCCGTATCGAACTAACTGGTCTTACCACCTTGTACCAGGTCTACCTATCATGGTTGAGCCAAGTGGACCAAGTGTGTGAAGAAACCACAAGACCAGGTATGAAGTTTAACCCAAAAATAGCAAATGAGAGGGTAGGGTCGCATGCCTAAACAGGTAGGGTCGACCCCACCTCAACAGAAGTCCAACCCATGACTTTCTAGTAGTAGGGTCGCATGACTAAGAAGGTGTAGGGTCAACGGATTCTGCGACCCTACGTCCGACCCTACGATGACAGACAAAAATCAGAAATTAAGAAACATTCCTAATTCAAAGGGGATCTTTCCTAAACTCATTGGGACTTATAATGGAGGGTTTTCCTCCATAAGTAGGATGCCCCTTAGCCTCTTTCACTCCTTTAGAACCCTAATTGAAAGTGAGAGAAAAAGAAAGAGAAGGAAGAGAAGAAGAAATGGTAATGGAGCTGAAGTTTAGTACAATATTTCACCCTCAGACCGATTATTAGTCTGAGCGGACCATCCAGATCTTATAAGACATGTATTAAGATTGGGCCATCGATTTTAAAGGAGCTTGGGATGATAGGTTACCATTGATCAAGTTTGCTTACAGAAATAGCTATCAAGAAACCATACAGGTGGCACCATATGAGGCATTGTACAGTAAGAAGTGTTGAACCCCTCTATTTTGGAATGAAGTGGGTGAATGAAGAATAGTGGGGCTAGAGTTTGTTGAAGAGACTTGTTGAGTAGTTGATCAGATCAAAGAAAGGGTCAAGACAATTCAATATCGTCATAAACACTATGCGGACAATAGATGCTGAGACCTCGAATTCACTGTAGGTGACAAAGTGTTCTTGAAAATATCAACAATGTATAGTTTGAAACGGTTCAGTAAGAAGGGGAAATTATGTCCAAGATATAATGGACCGTATGAGATCTTGGTAAGACATGAAAAGGTAGCGTATCAGCTTGCGCTACCACTGTCTATGTCTGGTGTACATGATGTATCTCATGTTTCTTTATTAAAGAAGTACATTAGAAATCCATCTCACATATTGACTGTGGATCTATCAGATTTGACAGATGACTTAACATTCGAAGTGGTGCCAACTGAGATCAGCAGTTGAAAGGTACAACCTCTTCGAATCTGGGATATCTACTATTTTGAAGTAACCTGGAGAAGCCAAGACGTAATAGAGATCACCTGGGAGGAAGAAAATGCAATGCGGAAAGAATATCCTCACGTATTCGACTCTGAAGGTACATGTAAATTTTGAGGGCGGAATTTCTTTTAAGGGTGAGGGAGTTTTAAGATTCGTACGTGTAAATTTTGAGGATGAAATTTCTTTTAAGGATAAGGGAGTTGTAAGACCTGCACTCCACGAACCCGTTTTAACCATGTCGTGCCAGGTCTTCTTATCATAATTGGCTTAAGCGAATAAATCGGATGAAGGAACCACAAAGCCAGGTAAGAAACCAGTCCTTCATAGGTTGTCCAATTTGGTCTACGGATTGGGTGACCAGTCAATCGACCGGTCAAGCCCAGAATTTGTCTCTGAGATTTAGAAAGTATCCTAAATTGAAAAGAACACTCTCCTAATTAAGAGAGGACTCTATATGAAAGTTTCTCCTCTATATAGAAGACGTCCCTTCACCTCTTCCCACTATTTTCAATATCCATAAACCCTAGAATTTAGAAGAAGAGTAGAAAAGAAGACTTGGAGAGGAAGGAGCTTGAAGGAAGGAGAGGAAGCTCTGCAGCAAGAAATTACCGTCAATTTCTAACCAACCCAACTAACCGCATTGAGGAGCCATCAATAAGTCCCTTTGCCTCGTAGAAGGTTAAACTATGTTGGGATTGGAGATTCCAATGTGTTGGATCGGATCCAATACCATGATTCGATCCTAAGGTCTTTAATATAAATCTGTAATAATTGTAGTTGTTAGGGTTACAATGAGTGACTAAAACTAATAAATGATGGTCATAGAATGACCCAAAGATGGATTCCATTAATGATCCAAAAATCGATTCCTAGAGAAGACAAATTGATGACAGCCTAAAGGTTGTCCGGTCCTTGTTGACTGATCGGCTAGATGCCAGACCAGACAGGCGACTGGTCACTCTCAGAAAGTCTGACAGGGTTTGTTCGGATGATTGATTGGTTGGCCAATGCAAGACCGGTCACACAACCGTACAATGTCTGAATGGTCTAAATTGGAGACCGGACAATAAAATTGAGTATTGTAACCTGATGGAATAAAACCCTAATTAATGTTTACTAATTGTTAGGTTTTCAGATTAGTTTGAGATAGTTTATAAGGCTTGGCAGAGAAACAAACATCATTCACAGTTGAGGGACAAGACCTAAACTAATTGGTTAATAATAAGCTACCCTTTACATTTCTATTAGTTGTTTGTTACCATGATCTGTATGTTTGTTTGTGCATCTCACATGTCATCCAATAATTACTACATATCTTGTTCATGTATATTTATTTATATTTCTTTTATGATATTGATGATGAGGATAGGCATGTGATTGTGTGTGGTCAGTGTGTCGGACGGAAAAAGGTTGTAGCATCAAACCATTCACCACACTGACATTGTCGTATCACTATTACCTCAGCAGACTTAGTACGTCGCAAGGTATTAGGGGGAGTGATCGCAGTATAGGCTCTAGTCTAGCCAGCGGACTCTACTTCTATTTATGTGGGCTTATTGAAGGATGCTGGGGTAAGGCCTTGGATACACTTTGATGACATCTAGGATTAGCTAGACACGAATCAAGTTTGCAAGCCCTCACCAGTAGAAGCATACGTATTGGTATGGGGTAGAGTATTAGGGGGGTGCTGACGGTGTGTGATCTGTTAGGCTCTAGCTCTATCTCTATCTTGTAGTAAGTATTGTGGGACAATAGTGGTGATCCGTTGGGCATGCTCACACTCTTGTATATGGAGGTGTGGTGGCCACCTATCCTTACCATAGCACATTGTAAACTTAAATCAGACGAAAGATATGAATTTGACCTCATGCATATGTTTGTTGTATTGTTTTGTTTCCTCACTGAGCTAGGTTGTGAGCTCATCCCACGACATCGTATATTTTTTAATTGATGATGCAGATACTACGGTAGAAGATTATATGAATGCACTATCCTATGGACACGTGGTAGCTATGGAGTGTAAGTAATGGAAGACGAGTATGATTCATCATGCAAGTGTTTCCATTGTGTTTATGCCTAATATTTATTTTTGTATTTGAACTTATGGAACTTGTAATAGACAGTTAAAGTATGTTTTGGTTTATATTAAGATAACTGGTTAATTATTTACTTATCACATTAGATATCAGTTCTTTAATAAAGACTTCCACTTATTATTTATTACCTCTGATTGTGATGTAGATATGAATGGTTTGACTATTGGCATGCTCCTATATGATCCTGGCTTGAACCGTTGGTTCATATGATGGTTCATTTACACTTCTTATTCGATCAGAATTGGGATGTGACATAATACCATTTTTACAATAGAATTAGGGTTACCCAACCTATCTCATACCGTGTAACGAATCTGTGATTCCCAGGTTGACACTGAAAAGGGGGGTGTGAATCAATGACCACTAAAAATCTTCCCAATACTGTGAAGTCTACCCAAACACAAAGCACACATTGCTGCCAAGAGCTGACTGAGGTGATCATTCAAACATTTGGCCTGTTGACACATTTCATGTAACTCACCATGCCACACACCTACAGGTATCCATACCAGAGGCTTGGCCTACCAAGTGTGTACACCCAGACCTGTAACCCACGTACTTCAAATGCACAACATACACAATCATATCCACAACACAGTATATAACGTGGTTCACCTATCACACACTGTGATGGCTACTCCATGGGGTAATATCCTAACCAGGGTTTCGTATTATACTCAATACACTACTCAAAATGATTTGACTGCTACAGCAACTCAAGTGCTACAACACAGATACCATCCAAGCAACAACTTGGAATCTAGGCAACAACCCTAATGCCCCTACTTGACAGGTTATAGAAAATAATAAATGGGATGATTACAGACCCTTCCCAGACATTGCAAATATCACAAAATAGGGTTTGTGTGCGTGATTACCTTCCCAGCGTGCTCAAGACTAAGTGGTACTCAATATTTGGTCTCCCCAAGCTCTTCAGTGTTGGTGGATGTACATTTACAAGCTTACATAGGTGTTGGCACTCTTCCAACAACCCTCACATACACACACAATCACTCCCATTCCTCAATGATTGCTCATACTACCTTTCCAATGCTTCAGATAGCCATTGATGTCAAGAAGAGGCAGATGGAATTGGTTTTTACACAACGAATGAGCCTCAAAACCTTTTATCTCCAAAAACCCGCAGCTTGCCTCTTCAAAACCTTAATTTTTTTTTCTCTTACAGGTCGATACACCTCGAAGAGCTGAGTCCATGGGACGTTGAATCACCCAAATCGGACATCGGATGGCTGAGATATGGCCATCCGAAGTCCCAACCATTGAAATTATTACAAATAGAATCTTTGAGAGCAGTTTCGTGAGCCGCGAAGTACCATATCCACGCTGTCTCTGACTTGTTAGCCTCCGTTGTCAAGATGTCATTGGTAGATCGCAGAATCTTTATAATCCACCATTGGATCTATCATATTTAAGCGGGATGGAGCAAAGGCCGTCGGATCTTTTCAAATCACGTCAATTGATCTCGATTGCGATCCTGGCCGATGGATTTGGATCAGGCTCGACGACGAACTGTATGCATGACAGACACAAACATGGATCCAGCTTCATGTGCCGCATGCTACGATCTTAAACTACATCCAGCCAACCATATGCCTCGCGGGAGAATCTTTACACTAAAACCGAGATACACCATAGCCCGCATTTATTTAAGCCTTCGGATTCGAATCTGGATGGCGTGGCTCTTTCTTAACCTTCGATTTTGGATCTACTATATTCTGACAGACCAAAATACCCCTGAGAATGTATAGAAATTCTCTTTAATTCCAATTTTTTCCTGTAGGGTCTTGAGACGAACCTTCTTTGCGGAATTACGTCGAGCACCTTGTGCACTGTGATCCAGGCCTTGCGGAGGCTTGGGATTGCAATGGCGCATGAGCGGGCAGCGGCTGGTGGGCCTGTTGTGCTGTGCTGTTGTGCAACATGGCATGGCATGGCTGCCCTGCTGCCCTACTGCCTGTTGTGCACCAACATGCTGCTGGGTGGCTTCGTGCCCAGCAAGCTACTACGGCATGGCCTGGGCAGCCTTGCTGGCTGGCCAGCAGGATGGTCTGGCTGCCTAGGTGGCTGGCCACCTCATATGGGACCCACCTGGTCCCAACCCACTCTCTCTCCTCTTTTCCTCTACTTTACTCTTCTTTCTCTCTCCTCTTCTTTTCTTTCTTCTCTCTGTCTTCATTTTCTCTCTTTAATTTTCTTTTATTCTTGAACTTCTGTCATTGCACCATGCACAGTCACCTTGTTAGTGGGGCCTTGGTGGGACCCACAGACACTCTCTTTCCTTCATATCACTTAGCCAAGGTTGCCAACAATGACAACATATTCTGTACTATTCATGACTGCTCAATATTTGGCCAAGGTTCCAACAGAATCAGACCGAACCGGTCCTATCGTGTTAATTGGACTCCCACTAAATAACTGATTATGTAATTAATTAAGCCCACATAATTCCAACAGGTGGTACTATCAGAGACTGTAATGGACGGGTCATATATGCTTTCTCTGTATTCTTGGGTATTGGAACCAATTATATGGTGGAGATGGAAGCAGCCATTCGAGGCTTACAAGCAACAACTAATTTATATATCATAAGCCTATGGATAGAATCCGACTTTGCAACTCGATAGGCATTTCGTACACAAAAGTTGCCATGGTTTATAATGCAGCGCTGGTGGGGGATTTGCGCATGCATGGATTGGCATGCACCGAGATTTTACACATTGTTTTGGAGAGTTGAATATTGCTATTGATAAGTTAGCAAAAAAGGCTTTGACTGAACAACAAACTCAATACTGGGATCAATGCCTAGATTTCCTAGTTAGGGATATAATCTGGGATGCCTCATCGCATCCAAGATTTCATTTCTGTTAAATTGTTGTTAAATTGTTTTTGTCTCCTTGTTTGGTCCATGCTGATGGCATTGTCGAAAGTGAGGTTTCCAAGCAAAGATGGATGGTATGTATTTTTTGGTATGTATTTTTATTATTATTTATTCATTAATATAATCTTTGACTTTAGCCGGAAAAAAAAATGATAACATCAAGAAGCCATTGAAGGGGTAAACATCTAGACTTGGTAACCACAAGGTTTTTGGCGGGATTTGTGGCATGAACGGAGGTGGGGTTCGAAAGATGTCGATGATTTGGGTTCGTGGGGAGCGAAGGGAAAGTGAGATGGCGGGCTTTGGAAGTAGAAGAGAGATTCATTTCCAGTACCTCCACCTTGGGAGATGGGACATGAGTTTTGCTACCTAATGAGATTTGGTTCTTACAAGTTTTTAATCGGTTAATCGATTTGCTAATCGGATTGAAACCATTGGAAACCACTGTTTTTTTGGTACAAAATCAAAACCGAACTGATTTTCATTATTTAAACGGAAATGAACCGATTATATATGGTTGTGCTTTAACGATTGGTTTCCATTTGGTTTAGTGGTTTTGGTTTTGAGACCCAAAGTCTATCCAATTAATTATTTGTTTAAGTTTGTTACATGTTAGGGGTTAGGGTGTTGTCCTCTAGAGGTATAACCATGTGAAATAAGCATAATTTTTTGGAATAGAGCAATGACCAGGTCACCCCCCAAGAAGAGGTTCAACTGAAAAAAAAAACAAAGAAATAGATGTCTGTATTCTTTACCTTTTTTTTCTTGCATGGGAGAAACAAAGTGAAGAGGGAGAGAAAGATCTAAGTAATGATGAAACAATTATCACTTTTTATGTCTATCTTTCTTTTTCAATTAAAAATTTTCTTTCCTTGGCTTCTAAACATAGAATGAATATTACAATAACAACAAAATCTTTTTATTTTTTTATTTTATACTTGAATCATTTATTGTTAAAAAAAGGGGATGGAAAAAGATTACACACCTTCAACGAGGGAAAACCACACTCCACACAGCATGGTGAATAACCATAAACAAACACAACAAGCAAGTCATCAACCACTCTCCACACAACAGGGTAAATGACCATAAACAAACACTACAAGCAAGTCATCAAAAGACGAGAATCAAAACCAAAAAATTAAGGCTACTCCTTAATCTCCCTTATCCAATTTGCAGTAGCAACCAAAAGGATTAATGCCACAGGTAAAGGAATAGTCAATATAAATCCATCGAATAACACTGTCAGAGGACCTGTACCCAGAAACAGGAGGCGAATCGACAATCCATACGTAAGCAACATTAAGAATAATGCTAGCAGAACCGGACCTCTTAATGGATATCCTTCGGTAAGATTGAAAACCATGACGACAGACACAAGAAACCCAAAATAGTTACAAAGCATTAGAACCCAGAAAGAGTCTGGGTTAAGATCAAGCCAAATTGAGCTTCCTGCAATGTGTGGTTTCGGCTGTAATGAGCTGCTGTTATTGCTTCCATCATTGCTGTCATCTGGCCAAAGGCCTCCTGGAGGGTTGATTCCGGTTGTGTATGTCACCGTCACAATCAGGATAAAAATCACTAACAGCACGTTGCGAGCTTCGCTTGAAGTGTCTTTGTCCACCTTGAAACTTAGGGATTTTGGGATCTTGAGCAACCATTTGATTCCAGAATCTAAAGCCCTTGTGCGACAAATATTTTCAGCACTCTTTGCTCCTTTGCTTTTAAGGATCTTTCGCATTTTCTTCTCTGTTTCCCTTTCATCTCCCTGCACCTGATCAGTCACAACATATACCACTCCATCCTCCTCAACTGGTTGTTTTTGAGATCCATTGGCTTTGTTAAAGACATCAAAGGCTGTCTCTTCATCGTTGTTGGTCGTGTTTATTTTCGCAGCCCTTTTAACAAAGTGGCCATTGTCACAAAGCAGAAGCTTTACAATCTCCAGATTCTGTACAATTCAAAACAGGGGTCAATTAGTAGAAGATCACAGGAAGACAAAATCAGAAATGTTAATTAGAAAGAGCGACCTTGCCTGAGGTTTTCTTTCTGAAGTTGCAAGGTGCAAGATCGTGTTGCCATCTTGGTCCTTCCAGCTTAGAATGTTGTAACCGGCCGATTGATTCTTGATCCATTCCACCAGTGCTTCAAAGTTCTTGGACATACCACTCTTTACAGCAGTATGAAGAGCTGTTTCATTTTGGGTTGTTAATGCTGTAATACACTTGGGGCTAGCAGAGAGCAACTCCTTTATAACCTCTTGACTCTGGGGATTTGCAGATTTTGCAGCATAGTGAAGAGGCACCATCATATCCCGGCCTTTGATCAAGCAGAGTTCCTTGTCTAGTTTCAAGAGCGTCTTCACCATTTCAACATGTCCATATTCGGCAGCTATGTGTAGAGGGCTTAATCCATGTTGGTTTAGCCTTCTAGCCAATGAAGGCTTCAAGTTTGCAATTTCAGCTGCGAAGAGCCTATGGTTCTTTGAAACGGCGAGATGTAACGGATTGTCTCTGAACTGCTTATCGGCCCTGTCAAGAATGGAGTAGTCACTGCCAAGCAGCTTATAGAAGCTTTCTAGATTTCCACTCTTAGCAGCTTCCAACAGCGGGGTGTCAAGATTCGAATCCATTTCCTATCAAGCAGTGATCCCTTTCCCCTTATTGCCACTTGATATATAGAAGCCCTCAGCTCTTAGAAACCATTGCATTTGGGACTAAATATACAGTTGAAAAGAGTTCATTTGGCGAGGAACTAATTTGAAGTCCTCTCTTTTCTTTGGGCAGGAAGGAACTAGACGGATGCAAGCTCCATGACTGGCATGTATCTTTTCATTTGGGATTTATCGTAAGAGTTCATTGGACGAGGAACTAGTTTAAAGTCGTCTCTTTTCTTGGGGCAGGAAGAAACCAGACGGACCTAAGCTCCGTGACGGCATGAATATGTTCATTTGGGATTAAAAATACAATTGAAAAGAGTTCATTTGTCAACGAACTAGTTTCAAGTCGTCTCTTTTCTTGGGACAGGAAGATTCCATTAATTTACAGGATCTTCTCTGAATGATTGAAAAAAATCAAAGAACATATACATGACGTCATGAAGCTTACATCCGTCTTGTTGACCAAACGTTCAGGTATGCCATGTATGATTTCTCATCCCCTCTTTCCTCCACAGAGGGGATGAGAAATATTCACTCAAAATGAGAATAAATATACAATTGATTGTATCCAGAAATATAATAAAAGCCTTCAGTCCATCCAACAATGTTCTAAATAGAATCTGTTCAAACTTGTCTTTGTGCAATGAAACTCTGATTTAAACACGTTCTATTTACTTCCACCCTCAGCTCTAAGAAACCATTACATTTTGGTGTATTAAAATATTCACTCAAAATGGAATTAAATATACAATTGAAAAGAGTTCACTTGGGGAGGAATTAGTTTGAAGTCGTTTCTTTTCTTTGGGCAGGTATGAATCCAGTCCCTCATGACACAGGTGGTAGTAGTTTCGTGGAATAGGTGGTAATACTTTCGTGGCAAAACTCTAAGTTTCATTTGAAACTTTTCACTTTGAGGTAGGATTTGATAGTTCACACAGCAAAGCTACTGTCAATTACATGTAGAGCATCGAGTTAGCTTTGTAACGAATCATCTTATTCCAATGTCATACGGCAAAGCTACTGTCAATTTCATGAAAATACTTTGAAAAACTTGAAAAGTCAAAATCTCAACAAATCAGAATTTATTAGTGGTCCGGAAGTTTTAATACCACATGTTTCACATGATATTTTTATGGAAAAATTATTCGGACCTCCCCTTGACATTTTGTTTATTGTACAGACCTCTCTTGCTGCTTATTGACTTTCATAGAGGACTCCAATGGGTCCCACACTCCGAATCTGATTGTAGGAGATCTTTTGGACGTAGCAGACTTTCCTAGAGTAGTCTCCCACTCTATATATACATCTTTCCTCATCCTTAGATCCTTTCCAATGAATTAGATCCTTTCCAATGAATCTCAAACCCTAGAGCCGTTCCGGAAAGAGATATGAGAATGAGCGAGAGAGGAAGGAGGCTGTTTGAAAAGGAATTTTTCGTTGGGAGGAGAGTACCGCCATTCAACGAACACCTGTAAGTGCTCTACCTCTATAGGAAGGCTTGGGTTACGGATCAAAGCCGTGAAACAACATATTGATCTAAAACTCTAGAACTGTAAAACCCTAGTTCTCATTGAGATCCATTATGAGAAGGATGGGAGCGTTGTTCGATGTTGTTAAACGATGAATAATCTAAACCTAAGTGACCTAACAGGTATCTTGACCCTAGAATGGTTTAAGAGGAAACCTAAAACCAAGCTAAGGACAGACAAGAGAGAGAGGTCCGAGAATGGACTCTTGGACCCATACCGCCGGGCTTACCGACGGGACTAAATGTCCTACGGTATGCCATACCGCAGGGCATACCGGTTGGACTAAAGTCCTACGGTATGCCCAGGCGGTATATACTGCAGGCACATACTGATTGGACTAAAATCCTGTGGTATATACCACAGGCACATACTGGCTAGACTTTAAGTCAGACCGGTATGTCTGTCCGAGGGTAATTGTTGGCCAGACTTTATTCTAACCAACTTAAACCTTGAAACCTAATTCTAATTAATGAATAATGCCATATAGGACTTGTAGACGGCATGAGTGGACTCCGTGACACAGAGCAAACTTGCAATCAAGCGTCAAGTAAGGGACAAGACCCCCAACCCTAATTAATAAAGGACAGCAAACCGTTGTACCTGTATCTGTATCTGTATCTGTTGCTTGTTGCCTATGCATTTCACATGTCATCTCGTTATTTAAATTTATTATCTGTTCATGCATATCTATATGCTAGGAATGTTGTTGTTTAGTCATGTAAATATTTTCATTAGTGTGTGGAATGTGAAGGGGAGTAGAGCTCTGGATATATCCTCACACAAACACCTTTTCGTATTGCCATCTATTTTAGCGAGCTTGGTAGGAATAGGGTATCAGGGGAGGACGTAAGATTGTGGCACCGCCTTCCTACCAGACTTGAGCCCTATCTTTATGTCGTAAGGAGCTATGTTGGGGTAGGGTCATAGATACTGTGATGACATATAGGACTAGTTAGAAACAGAACCCACTTGCAAGCCCTTGCCAATAAGGGTGTAGGTATTGTTACGGTGTAAAGTATCAGGGGGAGGACGTGGTAGTATGGATTATAACCTAACCGCCAGACTCTAACTCTATCTCTATATCGGAGTGAGTGATGTGGGGCAACACAGTAGTGTGGATTAGAGCCTAATTATTGGGTGTGCTCACACTCTCGTGCATGGAGGTGCGGTGGCCACCAAACTTTACCATAGCACTTTGCAAGTTATACCTAACCCCAATGTAATTTTATCTCATGCATTTTGTATGTTGCATCATCTTCTGCTTTACTGAGCTAAGTTGTGAGCTCACCCTTTCTATATACAAACTTTTCAGATGTTAATGTAGGTTATACCTTTGATGACTTTATGGCTACTCCAGTGTATGGGATAGTGGCTGCTATAGATACACAGGTAGTAGAGGATGAGCATGACGTCTCACGCGAGTACTCTTACTGTGTGTTTTTCTAAAGTTATTTACTTATTCTTTTTAGTTGATTATAAACGATGTATTAAATTTATTCAATTACGTAGTGGTTGATGGGAATAATTTGAATAATTATTTTATTTATCATTAGAAGAACTAGTTCATTTACTTATTAATTTCGTTGCTATTATTTTTCTTTGATTGTAGTTAGTTGCATTGATTGGTTGGTTGATACGGTTTATTGAGATCCTAGTGTGAGCCTTTAGGTTTGAGACGGTTCACTCACACTTCTAGTTCAGTCGAAATTGAGGTGTGGCAACTTGGTATCAAAGCCCCTAGGCTCTGTCCAGCTAACCATTATGCATCTAATTGAGTCCAGTGAACTAAGATAGGAAATTAAAAATCTTAATAAAAATACACCATAAGCTTGGTTGATGACTGAGACTAACGAAAAGAACATAACATACTATATAATAAAAGAGAAAATTTATGAACAAGTATGTCTAGAGAGAAAACCATATTAACATGTAATAACCTGAACATGGAAGAAAAATATAAAATGTACGACTGGCTACAGTCCACAAGTCGGATAGTTACCCTGTTATAAAAAATAAACTATGTATATGTAAGAGAAGAAAATAATGTATGGGCTTCATGGGGTCGGGGGTCTGGATGGTATCAGATCGATGATGTCATAGTCCCGCTCGTATGCCTCCCTGAGCCAGTGCACTTGGTCCTAAGTGACCCGTAGGCTACAAGTAAGGTGCTCCATGCCACTGTTTATCTCGCATCTCGTATCTCCATGAACATAGCCACCACTATATCCGGAGAGGGGGCTGAGGGATGTCCTCTATGTGCACATCCTTGCCAACCCCTACCTCTGCTGCTGGTGCTGCTGCTGCTGTGACTGCCGCTTGATTCCTAGGTGGAAGGGGACGAGCCTGTAGCTCCTCGTCACTAAGCTCCTAACCATTCATCTGCATCTTTTAGATAGCCTCCACATCTATGTCTGAGGTCATGGTGTCCTCAAAAGATGGCTCGCTGCTCATGTCCACCCCTAAGCGTCGTAGTAACGTCGTAATCAGCCTTACATAAGGGAGATTGCCTGACACATTGGGCATTGCGGCACACGCTATGGTCCGGATGATCAAATAAGGTAACTAGACTCGGTGCCCAATGGTAACACAATAGGTAATGTACTGAGTCAGCTGAGACACCTCCCCATAATGCAACAGTACAAGCGAGGTAATAAACAAAGGTTTGCCGCCAGCATGATCGTACCTGGGTTTAGAATCTAGTCAGTATTCTCTGCCCGCATCTCCTCAATGAGATACCCTTTCTCTCTGGGCATACAATAGACTAGCTCGTCGTCATCTAGGACCCCTAGGATTGAGGCCAACTCAGCCATGTTGAAAGAAACCTCCACACCTTTCACAAAACTAGTGATGCAAAGATCCCAATGTGTTTAAAATCATTAGGATTCCCCTCTATCTTTAGATTGGTGAAGAAATGCTTCACCAAGTCGGGGCGTGTGGTGTCGTCGTACTGGATAATGAGTAACCATCCCATTGCCCCAAAAGTTTCCTCAATGTCAAACCTGTGCAGATGCTCCAGGTTTACCAGACAGTCAAATTTGATGTTTTTAGAATCAAACCATGGATACTTGGCTTGGGCCTCTGCCAAGCAACCGCCTACTGTCAAACAAGCGGGTAGGAGGATGTGGATCCCGAGAACCATGAGGGTATACATTCTTAGTAGCTGCACGGTATCTAGACATGATCACTCTACAAATTTAACCAAAACAAAAGAGTTAGTCAAAATTTTCAAAATTTCGGTAGTATAATAGTAGAAAACAGAGAAAAAGCCTCAAACTCACCCAAACATGGGTAGGAAGACTTACGTAATGTCACAACACTGTTATATGACCAAACAAATTCCAAGCAAGCAAGAAAATTGAGACAAAACAACAAATTTCATAAAATTTCGAAAATTCTAGAAAACCTAGGTCAAAATTTAAAATTTTGGGTTTTCTCACAAACCACTCAGTGGAACTGCGAATAGGTTGAGGCGTTTTGCTCATTGAGACCCCAAGAACCTTTCTCAAGCAACAAAATAGGTTTTCCAAGGTTGGAATTTCTCCAATCATGACAACCTAGGTTTTTAGGATAGAAACCGATGAGTTTTTCTCCAAAAGAGAGGAAGAAGAGGAGAAACTCACCTTGGAATCAAGTTGGTATTCTTGATCAGGAGGAATCACTCCTAGGAACACTTGTTGGACTGTATAAACTCAGCAACTCAGAGCAAAATCGCCACCGGAGAGAAAACAAAAAGAAAAGTGAGAGAAAAATGTCAAATCACGACTTTAAAAGCCCATTTTTGGCATACCGGTCGTACTCAAGGTCTGTTGAGTCAGACCGGTATGACCCTGTGGTACCGCGATCGGTACCTCTCGGTAAGTTGGAGAGGTACATACCGCAAGGCATATCGGTCGCACCTATCCTACAGGTCGTGAAATTGGTACCTCTTGGGAAGTTGGAAAAAAAATTACACCCCTTCCCATACTGGTAGGACTTCTACTACAAGACCCGCGGCTGGAATAGTGCAACCGGTATAGGCAAATTTTTCCCAGAAAATTTCCAAAAATTTAAATTTTTCTCTACCCTTTCCGTTGATGAATTAATTCCTTTTTATGCTTAAACTGAGACTGAGTAATATCTTTTTGCCTCATTATGCTTAACTCATCTCATGTATGTTCAATGTATTTAGATATTTTGAGTTTATTAGTCTACAATGGCTAGAGGGAATGGTCGTAGGACTCCTCACAGGCGCCGTCACTCAAGAGTACCTCCTATGGAAAGGGATACAGGGATAGAAAATTTTAAGGAAAATGAAGAGATGGAAAACGAAGAAGAGAAAGACCCACACGATGGGAGTGGGAATTAGGTGGGAAGCAATGAAGAAGCCCCCTATGCATCACACACAGAACCCTTTGCCAGGTCCTCCATAGGCCAACTTAGAGACCATAGTGATAAATTTGGTCTACCAGATGGAGGCATAGCAGAAGAAGTTTTTTGATGAAATGCAGAAGATGTTCAGGCCACCTGGGCATGTACCCATAAATGTGCCACGTATAACCACAGAGAATGTGAATACTGTACCGATGGACAATAGTACAACTACTGAGAGACAACAACAATAGGCAACACAACACACACTAAAAAAAGAAAAGATAAAAAATATTATTCCTCAGCAGTTTACTGGAACATCCACCCCTAGCCAATACCAGGGTGGATATGCATACCCACTGCAATAGTATGGACAGGCACCGTATGGGCAGAGTAGTCTTTCCGGAGCGATGGATGGATTTCTGAACCTGAAGCCACCAACTTTTACAAGGAAGCTAGGAAAACCAATGTGGCAAGCATAGTGGATAGCAGAGATGGAAAAGAACCTCCGGTTGTTAGAGTGTTCTGATGAGGAAAAAGTACTATATGCCACGCATATGCTGAAGGAAGACACCAATGGTTGGTGGAACTCCACTAGAGGGTATCTAGAAACCAAGCATGGCATCATCACTTGGGCCATATTCAAAGAGTCCTTCTTCGATAAGTACATTCCAAGGAGCTTTCGTAACCAAATGGAGAAGGAGTTCGTCAGTCTACAGCAGTCTCAAATGACAGTGGAGGATTACTAGCAGAAGTATGATGAGTTATTCTTTTTCACTCCAACCAGTATGCAGGAAGAAGAAACTAAGGCCCGTTGCTTTACATTGGGTCGTAGAGGTGTCATACGAGAGCATGTATTGGGGTGAGGGCTCAAGATTTACAATGAAGCTATGCAGGTGGCTCAAGTTATTGAGTCATGTCAAAGGGACAGTTTCTTTGCACAGAATAGGGATCTGAAAAGGCCAAATACTGAAGCTTAGGGCAAAGGAAACAATAGGCCTTACCATCTATTTAGGCCACCAGCTAGTATTGTGCCACCCAAATTTGTTCCTGCAGTGACGCAGTAAGTAATTGGTCAAAACACCAGCATAAAGTGCTTCAACTATCAACAGGTGGACCACTATGCCAGGACATGCCCACTACCAAAGAAGTAATCGCAGCAAGACAAGGTGTACGTCGTTACCACTGAGGAAGCAGCCACATCACCGGATGTGGTTACTGGTATGATCTAGATACTTACTCCTTTAGTAATTGCATTATTTGTATGAGCATGTAGAATTAAGGGCTAATTAAAAACCTCAGGTACGGTAAACATAGCAGGGGTACCTACTAGAGTCCTATTTGACTCAGGGGCCACCCGTTCCTTTGTATCTGTGTCATTTGGTTAAGGGCTAGACCTATCCACCAAGACTTTGGATCCAAGTCTATTAGTTCGATCCCCTATGGGAATGGAAGTGGTGTTAGAGGAATATTATGGACTTTGCACAATACATATTGAAGGGTGGGATTTGGAAGCCAATCTAGTTCAGCTTGAGATGTTAGATTTTGATATCATTCTGGGAATGGACTGGTTATCCCAGCATTCAGCAAACCTATTATGTGTTGAGAAGAAGTTCATCTTTAGGGACACTAAAGGGAAGGAATTTAACTTTAAAGAGACTAAGTTGTCTAGCAAGCGAAAGCTTATACTCTCTGGCCTTAAAGCAAACAGATGTCTAGAGAAGGTACCTCATATGGAAGTAACTGCTGAACTACCAAGAATGGAGGATATCAAGGAAGTATGAGAATTTCCTAATGTGTTTCTAGAAGACCTACCTGCATTACCACCAAATAGAACGACTGAGTTTGTGATAGATCTTCTATCGAGGGTAGCGCCAGTGTCTACGGCATCCTACAAAATGGCTCTTACAAAGTTAAAGGAGTTGAAGACCCAGTTGCAAGAATATTGGACAAGGGGTTCATAAGGCCGAGTATATCACCTTGGGGGGCACATATGCTATTTGTTAAGAAGAAATATGGTAGCGTACGTCTATGTATGGACTACCATGAATCAAACAACCTCACTATCAAGAACAGGCACTGTCACACCCGAATTCTGGTCTAACCAGAATGGTGTGATGAACTGCCAATAAATCAACGGTTCACCTAAGATATCGCATAGGTCGTACCCACCATATCAAACCACACACACATTCCACATTAACAATCAGAGATAATAAACAAATAAACAAAAGTCTTACAGATAATGAACTGAGAGTCTATCAGTGGTAAATAAATATTTAATCCAATTATCCCGAAACCACAAGACATAAAAATGAATAATCAATTACATATCCGATGTTCAAACTATAACTTAACCTAAGAAAAAACACATTGGTTGCACTTGCATGATGAATCATGTACATCTTCTTCAGCTTTTAAGTCCATCGTAGCAACATGTCCATACGTCGGCACATTCATATATTCTTCAACGGTAGGACCTGGATTATCAACTAGAATATTCGACGTCGAAAGGGTGAGCACACATTACGGCTCAGTGAGCAAACAAAACAATGCAACAAACATATGCATGCATTCAATTCATATCTTTGGTTATAAGTTTGCAATGTGCTACAGAAAGGTTTGGTGGTCGCCGCACCTCTATACACGAGTTTGTAAATCCTCCCAATGGATCAAACACCATTGTCGTCCCACATGCACCCACCATGGAATAGAGATAGAGCTAAAGTGTCCAGATCAAACGCCACCAATACTTCCCCTGATGCCCTACCTATACCAACACGTAAACCCCTATTGGTGAGGGCTTGCAAACTGGGCTCGCAACTAACCATTCCTAATGCAAAATAGTGTAACTAAGGCCTCACCCGAGCATCCCTCAATACGTCCATAGAGATAGAGCTAAGGCCCCCCAGCAGAGTCAGAGACCACACGGTCCGAGACCACCTACCCTGACGCCCTACGACGTAATAGTTCTGCTAAGATATTGGCGATACGACGATGTTATTGAGCAAGACTTGAGTAAAGATAGAGCTAGAGTCTGGTGACAAGGTCGAAGACCACCATGCCACGTCCTCCCCCTGATGCTCTACTCGCATCCAACACACCAACCACACACATACATTCACATGCCTATTCCTAGCATCATCATCATCATCATGTTATAAATAACGGAATTAAATATGCATGAACAGTAATAGTAAGAATATTGGATGACATGTGAGATGCACATTACAAGCATACAAGCATAAAATCAATCATGGCATCGGATTCAATAAAAATAAATAGTTTGTTATTATCCAATTAGTTTAGGTCTTGTTCCCTCACCTGTTAACAATTATCAATGTCCTTCCAAGCCTTGAAATTCCCTTTGAATTGATTTAACAACCTAAAAATTATATGAATTTAAGTTAGGATTCATATGTGACATGTTATAGTACTCGAAAATCGAAACAGAGCACTGATAGGCGTCTAATTACTCCTATGGTATCATGCTGTATCGACCTTACTGTCTACTATCGATACTCTTCGGTCGCATATGGTACAACCGTAGCTGCGACCATATGATTTTTGAAATCTTTTTGAATGCCTATGGTCGATCCACTGGTCATACTGGTAATGCTATGGTCGACCGTAGCTGCGACCTTGAGATTTCTGGTCACAGAGTCTAAGAGAGTTTCCAAAAACACAGAGTCTGATCTGGGTTCTCACCGTCGATCATATGATCGCATAAACTGTCGATCGTAGGGTCGAAATCATATACCGTGGGGTTCTGGATTTGATATTTTTGGTTTTCTTCCTTATGGTCGACCATACCTACCCAGGCATGTGACCTTAGGTATGTTTTTAGTGTTTTTAACTCTATTCTCATACCTGGTTTGTGATCTATATTCACATGCTTGGTCCACTTGGTAAAAAAATGATGAGAAGACCTAGCACGACAAGGTTAGACCAAGTTAGTGGAGTGTGGGTCTTACAACTCCCCCCTCTTATATAAATTTTGTCTTCGAAATTCGCACATACATTTCGAGTCGAATAGGTAAGGATATTGCTTTCGCATAGCGTTCTCTTCTTCCCACGTAACTTCTTCAACATTTTGGCTTCTCCAAGTAACCTTAACGTAATAAATGTCACGGTTGCAAAGACGTTGCATATAAGACCCGTATCGAACTAACTGGTCTTACCACCTTGTACCAGGTCTACCAATCATGGTCGAGCCAAGTGGACCAAGTGTGTGAAGAAACCACAAGACCAGGTATGAAGTTTAACCCAAAAATAGCAAATGAGAGGGTAGGGTCACATGCCTAAACAGGTAGGGTCGACCCCACCTCAACAGAAGTCCAACCCATGACTTTCTAGTAGTAGGGTCGCATGACTTAGAAGGTGTAGGGTCGACGGATTCTACGACCCTACGTCCGACCCTACGATGACAGACAAAAATCAGAAATTAAGAAACATTCCTAATTCAAAGGGGATCTTTCCTAAACTCATTGGGACTTATAATGGAGGGTTTTCCTCCATAAGTAGGATGCCCCTTAGCCTCTTTCACTCCTTTAGAACCCTAATTGAAAGTGAGAGAAAAAGAAAGAGAAGGAAGAGAAGAAGGAAAGGAAACTTGAAGAAAAGACTAAGGAATGGGAGGATGTTCAGAGAAATCTCTGAATAAAGGTATGAACCTAATTCCCTACCTGAATAAGAGATCATAAAATAGTTATGAAGAGCATTGGATTAGCAGAAACCCAAATCATCCATCCATGGACAAGTTCCAAGAGATTCTATGGAGGAAATCGTTATGGACAATGAATAGTGTATAACTTGTAGTTTTGAGCCATAGAACAATTATAGAATGGACCATGAAAGTAAGCCAAAGGATCCTTATGGACTTTAGAATGAAAGGTCGACTCAGAATACATGTGGTCGCACGTAGGGTCGAATGATATCCGACCCTACGAGACCACAGGATCAACCACATGCCCTCGGGAAGTCCCTGGGAAGGTGTGGTCTCACATAGGGTCGAATGGTATCCGACCCCACATACGACCCTACTCCCTAGGGTCGCAGAAACTGCTACCCTAGGTGCTACCCTACCTGCGACCCTACAGGTTCTGTTAGTTTAAACATGTTGGAACTAATTCTAATTAAAATCTATCGACTTGTTAGGTCTTTCTAGTGATTTAAAAGTGATTCATAAAGCTTGAACGAGGATCTACGCTCAATCAAAAGGTAAGGGAACATGACCTAAACTAATTGGCTAATAATAAACTATTTTTGTTTATTGAGTCCAATACCATGAATGATTCTATGTTTGTAAGATTGTAATGTGCATATCACATGTCATCTACTATTCCTGTTATCATTGTTCATGCATATTTAATTTTTGTTTATTTATAATATGATGTTGATGATGATGCTAGGAATAGGCAAGTGAATGTTTGTGTGTGGTTAGTGTACTTGATGTGAGTGGAGCATTAGGGGGAGGACGTAACACTGTGGTTCAGCCTGGTCACCAGACTCTAGCTCTATCTCTACTCAAGTCTTGTCCACTAACATTGTCGTATCTCCATTACCTTAGCAGAACTATTACGTCGTAGAGCATCAGGGGAGGTGGTCTCAGACCGTGTAGTCTCTAACTCTGCCGGGGGGCCTTAGCTCTATCTCTATGGATGTATTGAGGGATGCTGGGGTGAAGCCTTGGATACACTGTTTGACATTATGATTGGTTAGTTGCGAGCCCAGTTTGCAAGCCCTCGCCAATAGGGGCTTACGTGTTGGTATGGATAGGGCATCAGGGGAAGTGTGATGCGGTGCCGTCCTAAGCACTTTAGCTCTATCCCTATTCCATGGTGGGTGCATGTGGGGGCGGCAATGGTGTTTGATCCATTGGGCGGTTCAATACATTCGTGTATAGAGGTGCGGTGGCCACCTATCCTTTTCATTGTACATTGCAAACTTATGAACCAGACCAAAGATATGAATTGAATGCATGCATATGTTTGTTGCATTGTTTTGTTTGCTCAATGAACCGTGATGCATGCTCACCCTCTCGACGTCGAATATTTTTAGTTAATGATGCTGGTACCACTGTAGAAGATTATATGAATGCTCCGATGTATGGACATGCGGTGGCGATGGATGCAGAAGTTATGATAGAGTCGCATGATTCGTCATGCGAGTGCAACTCATGCGATTTCGATTAGATTTTATACAGACGATGTAATTGATTAAATTATTGTAATTTATGTCTTAGTTTTTCTAAAGATAATTGGATAATTTATTTATGATATCATCTTTAGACTCTCAGTTCATTTAATATATAAGACTTTCGCTATTATTTATTTACTCTGATTATGGTTGTGGATGTGTATGGTTTAAGCAAATGGACACAGTTTATTCAAGATCCTGGTTGAACCGTTGGTTCATTGGTGGTTTATCACACCATTCAAAATAGTGTAGAATTGGGGTGTGACAACTTGGTATCAGAACTCTCTGTCCCTGGCTATTAAACCAGTAACTTCCGTAAAAGTTTGTCAACTAAGTCAGGACAAAATTTAAAAGCTGTAATAAGAACACATTATAAGCACCTATGTTGTTTGAGACAAAATTAAGAAAGAGAATAATGCATATATAAAAGGAGAAACAAGTTTCATATAAACTCGACTCAAAGCAACGTATATATACATATCCAAATCAAAGTAAGGTTTACACTCCGGATAGTTACTCTGTAGTACAAAGAAGGACAAAAAGAAAATATACATCATGGAGCTGGAGGTGCTGGAAGAGGAGTTGCCTCACGATCTCGGTCATAATCCTCCGCATACACTCTAGTCAGCCAGGCTACCTGAGTCTGGGTCACCTGGAGACTAGCTGCCAGCTCAGCCATCCACTGATCCGACGCACATTGGGCCTCTTTAATCTCATGCAGTAGCCCCATCACATCATCAGAGGGTGGGCGTGAAGGACCAGCAGTGTGTGAAGGAGCCCGAGATGGACCAGCTCCAGTAAAATGTAGAGGTGATGGAGGAGGTATGGAGTCTACATCAATGAACATACGATCCTCATCCTCAGCATCACCACCATGGACCCCTGCTCCTGCTGCTGCTGCTGCCGTCGCAGCATCTGCTACCTCAACTCGAGTACGAGGATGCACCAGAACGTTCCTCTCATCATCACTGACCTGAGCATCCCGTATACCCATCTTACAGATGGCCTCCCAGTCAAGAACCGATGAGAAGGTCTTCTCCTGAATCTTCTCATCTACTAAATCAAAGTGTAGGCGGGTGAGCAGTGTAGTGATCAGACGTCCGTAGGGTAGGTTGCCCAACTGACCAGGCAGCGTAGCGCAGATCATCGTCCGGATGATAATATAAGGAAGGCAGACAGGCTGCCTAGTGAAAATACAGTAGAGGACATACTTAGTCAACTAAGAGATCCTATCATTGTGTCCACTTTGGGGAATCAAGTTGTGCTGGATAATTTTGCAGTACACCCGAGGCTCTGGACATAAGTTGATCGCTTTCATCTCCCAGCGATCATCTCTAATGAGCTGACTATCAATCTCAGCACGCATCTCCAAAGATAAGAACTGGGGTTCCTTGGGAATACAGTACACCAAAGGGCCGTCATTTGATATGCCCAAAAGATCAGCCAACTGCTGGCAGTTAAATGAAACCTCTACCCCTTTGACGTAGCTAGTGATCCTGAGCTCCCTACCCCTCTCTATGCCATTGCGATCCCCCACTACCTGGAGATTGCAATAGAACTGCCTCACCAAATTAGGACGAGTACAAGCCTCATAGGTGATCACAGGAAGCCAGCCCATGTCACCAAAATCACCCTCCACGTTGAACAAGGCTAGACTAGCCAAGTTCACCCAGTGACCCCCTTTTACCTTCTTACGCTCATAGCGAGCATACTGAGCTTCTGCCTCGTTGGAGCGGAAGCGAACGGGGTTATGAGCCCTAGAAACCTTGGTACGAGCCATACTATCTGTCAAGACACAGAAGAACAAACAAGATATTAGTAATGGTGAAAAACTTAAAAATTTTGGCATTATAACGGCATGATTTGGCCAAAAGCCTCACTTTTCATCCAAACAATTGGGTAGGAGAACTTACATAGGTTCCAAACCATCATGCAAAGCTCATACAGTTGGAAATTTAATCTAGAAAGATCGAATTTGAAGAAATTTCAATAAATTTGAGAAATCTCAAAAATTAGGTCAAAAATAAGAAAAATTCAAGTTTCTCGATAACCAACCGATGAAACTCAAATTTTTTGAGGGCTTTCGTCCATTAGGTGACCAATAGCAAAAGCCCCAATAATAATTAAATTTTTACGGTTAAAAAAAATTTAATTTGAAGAAAACGATGTAAATGGACGAAAACCTAGTTTAGAAAGCTTAAAAATGGAAAATAGTAGAGAGCATACCTGAGAGAAGGAGCGGGAGTCGTGAACGGAAGAAATAATCACCAAACCATAGGGGTTGATACAGTAGCAACTTAGGGGAAGCGAGTTGAGTTGGATGAAAGGAGAAAGAATGGGAAATGAATCCAAAATCAGGCTTAAAAACCTAATTTTGGATCGTAGGGTGGCAGAATTCGACCAAAATGTGTAACCCTACAACAGACCCTACCATCGACCCTAGGCTCTTGGTGATCTGACAGAGAACCATGGGTCGGACCTAGGGTTGGACATAGACCGACCCTACAATTAACCCTAGGCTCTCGGTGATCTGACAGAGAACCATGGGTCGGACATAGGGTCGGACATATACCGACCTTACCATCGACCCTAGGCTCTCGGTGAGCAGACAGTGTTCTTAGGATCGCACACCCTAGGGTCACATAAGGACCAACCCTACCGTCGACCCTACTATGGAAAATACAGTATTTTGTCAGAATGATTTAAAAAATTGGAAATTTAAATTGATTAGTTGGATTTTGACTTGGGAATAACTTATATTAATTGCCTCACATGTTCCATGACTGTCTTTTAGACACTACTACTACATGAACAGGAAATGGCTGGGCGAAGGGTGACTAGACGAGGCCGTAGCCCAATTCCACTACCACCACCTGTGGAGGAAGACAGCCATGTAAATCATGAAGCATAGGAGAATCAGAATATGGTACCACCAGTAGCTAGTGGCCAGGCAAATCCAACAAACTTGCCAGCCCCACCTACGGATTTGGCTACAACCGTAATGAATTTGGCACAACAGCTGCAGCAAACACAGTAGGTGCAAGCCAATATGCAGGCTGCTATAGGAATGGATTTTTCAGCTCCACATACGACACCTATGCCAGCAGGACAAGCTAGCATAGTACCAGGGGGAAGCAACGCGGTACCCCACGCACCTCAAACACCAGTCATGCTGGCTCAAGTGCAGAATCCTGAGGTAGCTCAAGGCAGTTACCAGTACCAACCACATATGTGTGGGGTCTATGCTCAGTATCAGCTGGATCACTCCCGACTGATCGAGTATTTTCTGAAGATGAAACCCAAAGAATATAAAGGTAAGCCAGCAGATCCTTTGTGGCCAGCAAACTGGATCGATGAGATGGAAAGAAATTTTATGATGATGACAGTGAATGAGGAGGAAAAAGTGTTGTGTGCAACCTTCATGCTAAAAGGCGATGCACACCACTAGTGGAAGTCCACACGGACTTATCTGTTAACAAAGCACACCCAATTGACCTGGGCTATATATAAAAAGGCATTATTTGAGAAGTACTTCCCCAGAAGTTTCAGAGATTCTATGGAGAGAGAGTTCCTGAGTCTATATCAGGGCCAGATGACTATGGATGCATACCAACAACAATATGAGGAGCTATTTTTCTTTGCACCCGGTAGCATGCAAGAGGAAAATTTCAAGACCCGAAGGTTCGTCATGGGACTTAGGGGAAGCATTTGCGAGCATGTTCTGGGACTGGAGAAGAAAGTCTACAATGAAGCAGTACAGATTGCTCGAGTAATAGAGTTGAGCCAGAAGGAGAGCTATTTTTCTCATAATAGAGGTATCAAGAGGCCAAATGGAAATTCTTATAACAGAGGGAATACAAGGACATTCAAATCCTTCTATACCCAAGGCTTTAATGCTGCAGCCAAGACTACTCCAGTAGCTCAACCACAACAAAAGCAAAACAACGAAGGAGTAAAATGCTTTAACTTCACCCAAGTAGGACATTATTCAAGGGAGTGTCCTAAGCCTAGAAAGCAGCTACAGCAAGGAAAGGTCTATGTTGTTACATCTGAGGATGCTGTCGCAATGCCTGATGTGGTCACAGGTATGACTTGAACCTTTCATTTTGTGATTACATTGTGTGAGTATATAGACTAAATTAAAACAAATCACAGGTATCGTACCTAATAATGGCATACCCGCTAGAGTACTCTTTGATTCTAGAGCTACTCATTCTTTTATATCTGTGTCATTTCGAAAGAAGTTGAATCTACCCCTCAAATCTTTAGACTACAAACTGCTTGTACGATCACCTATGGGATTAGAAGTGACATTAGAAAAAGGTTATGGATCATGTCCAGTTCTTATTGACGAGAAGACTTTGGATGCAACCTTGATTCAACTTGAGATGGAAGACTTTGAGGTCATCTTGGGAATGGACTGGTTAGCTCGGCATTCTGCAAACCTATTATGTGCAGAAAAGAAGCTGACATTTAAAGACAAGGAAGGAGCAGAGTTTAGTTTTGTGGGAACCAAACTTCCCCGTAAACGAAAACTCATCCTCTCTGCATTAAAGGCTAGAAAATGCCTCGAGAAAGGAGGAGTTGGGTATCTAATGTCAGTGGTCGAACTCAACAAGGAAGCACCACAAATGGAGAATATTGATGTTGTGCGTGACTTTCCAGATGTATTTCCTGAAGAACTACCAGGATTACCACCCGACCGCGCGATAAAGTTCATTATAGATCTGATACCCGGAGCCGCACCAGTATCTAAAGCACCCTATCGAATGGCTCTTACTGAATTAAAGGAATTAAAAGTATAGTTACAGGAATTACTGGACAAGGGTTACATCAGACCTAGCATATCACCATGGGGAGCGCCAGTATTTTTTGTAAAGAAGAAGGACGGTAGTGTTCGATTGTGTATAGACTACTGGGAATTGAATAAGCTGACAATCAAGAATCGATGTCCATTGCCTCAGATCGATGACTTGTTCGATCAGTTGCAAGGTGCCAAGGTGTTCTCTAAGATCGATCTTCAGTCAGGATACCATCAGTTGAAGAATATTAAGGACGGTGATATTCCAAAGACAGCATTCAGAACAAGATATGGACATTATGAATTTTTAGTCATGTCTTTTGGATTGACTAACGCACCCGTAATTTTTATGGAACTCATGAATCGTCTATTCCATGATATGTTGGATACGTCGGTCATTGTGTTTATTGACGATGTATTGGTCTACTCCAAGGACAAGGAAACTCATGTCATGAATCTAAGAGCCGCTCTGCTGCGATTAAGGAAAGAGAAGCTTTACGCCAAATTTACAAAGTGTGAGTTTTGGTTAAATGAGGTTGCTTTCTTAGGCCATGTTGTATCCGCTGAAGGAATTAAAGTAGATCCTAGCAAGATTGAAGCCACTGTGAAGTGGGAAGCACCAAAGAGCATTGCAGAAATTAGAAGTTTCCTAGGTCTAGCTGGGTATTATCGATGATTCGTAGAAGACTATTCTAGAATTATCGTACGTCTCACCAGTTTGACTAAGAAAGGAGAAAAGTTTGTTTGGACTGATAAATGTGAAAAAAGTTTCCAAACATTGAAGGCTAGATTGATATCTGCTCCCATCTTGACTATTCCTATTCCAAGACAACCATTTATCTTGTACACTGATGCGTCAAGATTGGGTTTAGGATGTGTAATTATGCAAGGAGAACAAGTAATTGTGTATGCCTCAAGACAACTGAAGACACATGAAAAGAAATTTCCCACTCATGACTTGGAATTAGCGGTAATAGTACATGAAGTCAAGATATGGAGACATTACTTATACGGAGAGAAATTTCAGATTAAATCAGATCATAAGAGTCTCACTAATCTTTTTAATCAGAAGGAGTTGAACATGAGACAAAGAAGATGGCTGGAATTATTGAAGGATTATGATTGTGATATCCAGTATCATCCAAGAAAGGCTAATGTAGTTGCTGATGCGCTAAGCAGAAAAGAAATGATGAAATCTCAAGGAGAGGTTAACACGACTGCAACAATGTGTGTTACAGGAAAAGTATTCAATTACGGTAATGAGCAGTTCGTGATAGATGCATCGGGTGAATCGACCAACCAAGGGTTTATTCATCAGTTTTCAAATATGTTTGCGACATTGAAGATTGTACCTGATATAATTGATGAAGTGAAAGCCGCTATTAAATCAGACCCTTATCTGAGAACAGTACAAGAAGACATCGAAAAAGGTAGGACTATTCGTGAGTTCACCTTGGACGATGAAAAAGGTATTGAAGTACAAAGGAAGAGTATGTGTTCCTGAAATGGAAAACTTGGACATTTGACACCGACTAATGAAGGAAGCTCACTCCACCGCTTATTCAGTACATCCTAGAAGTACAAAGATGTATCATGATTTGAAGAAATTATATTAGTGGAGAGGAATGAAAGCAGATGTAGCTAAATTTGTATCTCAATGCCTAAATTGTCAGAGGGTAAAGGCTAAACAGCAAAGACCTGCAGGATTGTTTCAGCCACTGCCAGAACCAGCATGAAAATGGGACTACATCACTATGGACTTCGTCACCGGGTTACCATTGACTCCTCGAGTAGTTGATGCAGTCTGGGTGATTATGGATTGTTTGGCCAAGACAGCTCGTTTCATAGCTATACGACCTCAGTATACCCTAGAGAGTTAGCTAAGAATTATGTAGATAATATTTTTTGATTACATGGTGTACCTGAAAGCATTGTGTCGGATAGAAACCCATGCTTTAGCTCAAAGTTTTGAAAGGATTACATAAGGCTATGGGTACATCATTGAAGTTTAGTATTGCATGTCACACCCCAATTCTGCACCAACCAGAATGGTGTGATGAACCGTCAATAAACCAACGGTTCAACCAGGATCTCAAAATAGGCTATCCCACATATGATAAACCAAAACATATTCCACATTAATCAGAGGTAATAAAATAAATAGCGAAAGTCTTACAGATAATGAACTGAGGTCTAACTGTGATAATCATAAATAAATATCAAATTATTGATAAATCAACTGAGACATAATTAAATAAATATCAATTACATGTCTTTAATAAAATTTAACAAAATCTAATCGAATACGCATGAGTTGCACTCGCATGAGGAGTCATGCATATCCACTAAGTCTTCAGCTTCCATTGTCACCACATGTCCGTACACAGGAGCGTTCATATAATCTTCAACGGTGGTACCTGCATCATCAACTAAAAGTAATCGAATTGAAAGGGTGAGCACACATCACGGCTCAGTGAGCAAACAAAACAATGCAACAATACATATGCATGCAATCAATTCATATCTTTGGTCTGGTTTAAAGTTTGCAATGTGCTATAGAAAGGATAGGTGACCGCCGCACCTCTATACACGAGTGTATGGAAATGCCCAATGAAAACGGCACTGTCGCCCCACATGCACCCACCATGGACAATATACACCCCATGAAAACGGCATGGCTGTACCGATTGCCCATACCAACACGTAAGCCCCTGTTGGCGAGGGCTTGCAAACTGGGCTCTCAACTAACCAACCCTAGTGCCAAATAATGTATCTAAGGCCTCACCCCAGAATCCCTCAATACATCCATAGAGATAGAGCTAGGGTCTGGTGACCAGGCTGAACCACAATGCCACGTCCCCCCCTGATGCCCTACGACATATTAGTTCCACTAAGGTAATGGCAATACGACGATGTTAGTGGACAAGACTTGAGTAGAGATAGAGCTAGAGTCTGGTGACCAGGCTGAACCACAATGCCACGTCCTCCCCCTGATGCTCCCCTCGCATCAAGCACACTAACACTTGCTTAGTGGACATAACTTGAATAGACCATGGCACAATATACACCCCATGAAGAACGGTCATGGCTGTACCGGTTGATACCATCCCTACCCGAACCATATACACTAGCCAAACACAAACATTCACATGCCTATTCCTATCATCATCATCATCATCATCATGTTATAAACAATAAAATAAATATGCATGAACAAATAATATAAATATTGGATGACATGTTAAATGCACATACAAGCATACACGCATAGAATCAATATGGCATTGAACTCAAGAAATAAAATAGTTTATTCTTAACCAGTTAGTTTAGGTCTTGTTCCCTCACCTTAGCTTGCTAATAGATACTCTTCCACGCTTTAAAATCACCTTTATAATGTTATTATATTGTTAGAAGACCTAACAAAGTCGATAAAATTTAATTAGAATTTATTCTAATTTTTAAAACCATTCTGTTAACTGAGGGTCGGAGGTAGGGTCGGAGTCATGATCGACCCTGGGTGCGACCCTCCCCCTAATCTGAACTTCCCGAACACTGAGGGTCGTTGCTAGGGTCGGATCTGTCATCGACCCTAGGTGCAACCCTCCATGGTTTGAGTCGAAAATATCAGATTTTGTTCTCTCTTTCATGGTTGGGTCCTATGACTTACTTCCACAATCCATTCTATACATGTTCTATGGTTTAGAACTATACTTTATTCACCTACATGGTTTTAATGATCTTCTCCATGGTTTTCCATTGAAACAAAACCATGAATGGATGATTTGGGTTTCTTCTAAGTCATACCCTCTTCATAAATCATTCTAAAGTCTTAAATAAGTCATGGGGAATGTAGTTCATACTTTAGGTTTGCTGAGATTCAGAGTTCCTCTGAATTTCCTCTTCTTCCTTAGCCTTTTCTTCAAGTTTTCCTTCTCTTCTTCTCTTCCTTCTCTTCTCTTTCTCTCAATCCTATTAGGGTTGTAAAAGGAGTGAAAGAGGCTTAGGGACGTCCTATTTATAGAGTAAAACCTCCCAAAATAAGTCCCATTGAGTTTTGGAAAGGTTCCAATTGAAATTAGGAAGGTTTCCTAATTTTTGGTTCGTGCTGTTTTTCCCGAATGTCGAGGGTCGATGGTGAGGGTCGATGGGAGGGTCGGACAACTCATAGACCCTGCGACCCATGGTTGAGGGTCGATGGTGAGGGTCGATGGGAGGGTCGGACCTGCCTGTTAAAACCTGTGACCCTACCCTCATTTGACTATTTTTGGGTAAATTTTCATATTGGGTCTTGGGTTTCTTCACACACTTGGTCCACTTGGCTCGACCATGATATGTAGACGGGTCCCGACACAAAATGTAAGGTTAGGCCGGGTTCATGGCGTGCGGGTCTTACATTGCATTCCATCCTCAGACAGATGGACAGTCAAAGCATACTATTCAGATTTTAAAAGACATGCTTTGAGCTTGTGTTATTGATTTCAAAGGATCATGGGATGAGAAGCTGCCATTGATCGAGTTTGCCTATAACAACAGCTACTAGGCTACTATACAGATGTCACCCTATGAAGCACTGTATGGTAGGAAGTGTCGAACTCCTTTGTTTTGGAATGAAGTTGGTGAACGGAGTATCGTTGGATCAGAGTTTATTGAAGAGACTTGTCGAGTAGTCGACATTATCAAGGAAAGAGTTAGAACAGCTCAGAATCGTCAGAAACAGTAAGCAGATACTCGACGTCGAGACCTTTAATTTATTGTAGGTGATAAGGTTTTCTTGAAAGTGTCACCTATGCAAGGTTTAAAAAGATTTGGACAGAAAGGGAAGCTAAGTCCGAGATATGTCAGGCCATATGAGATTTTAGCCAAACGTGGAAAAGTGGCTTATCAGTTAGCACTACCACCATCTATGTCAAGTGTGCATGATGTATTTCATACCTCATTGCTGAAGAAGTACGTCGGGACCCAACACACATTTTGACAGTGGATCCACCAGATCTAACTGATGAGTTGACATTCGAAGTAGCACCAACTGAAATCATCAATCAAATGGTTCAACGTCTACGCAACCGTGACATATACTATGTTAAGGTCACCTGGAGGAGCCGAGATATAGAAGAGATCACATGGAAAAAAGAGAATGCTATGCAGAAGCAATATCCTCACCTTTTCGACTCGAAAGGTATGTGTAAATTTCGAGGATGAAATTTCTAATAAGAGGGGGAGAGTTGTAAGACCTGTATCAAACTAACTGGTCATACCACCTTGTACCAGGTCTACCTATCATGGTCGAACCAAGTGGACCAAGTGCGTGAAGAAACCACAAGACCAGGTATGAAGTCTAACCCAAAAACAAAAAATGAGAGGGTAGGGTCACATGCCTAAACAGGTAGGGTCGACCCCACCTCAACAGAAGTTTAACCCATGACTTTCTAGTCGTAGGGTCGCATGACTAAGAAGGTGTAGGGTCGAAGGATTCTGCGACCCTACGTTCAACCCTACGATGACAGATAAAAACCGAAAATTAGGAAACTTTTCTAATTCAAAGGGGATCTTTCCTAAACTCATTGGGACTTATTATGCAGGGATTTCCTCTATAAATAGGACGTCCCTTAGCCTCTTTCACTCTTTTAGAACCCTAATTGAAAGTGAGAGAAAGAGAAAGAGAAGGAAGAGAAGAAGAGAAGAAAACTTAAAGAAAAGACTGAGGAAGGGTAGGAAGTTCAGAGAAACCTCTGAATAAAGGTATTAACCTAATCCCCGACCTGAATAAGAGATCCTAGAATAGTTATGAAGAACATAGGATTAGGAGAAACTTAAATCATCCATCCATGGACAAGTTCCAAGAGATTCCATAAAGGAAATCGTTATGGATAATGAATAGTGTATAACTTATAGTTTTGAGCAATAGAACAATCATAGAATGGACCATGAAAGTAAGCCAAAGAATCCAAACATGAAAGGATGGACTTTAGAATGAAAGGTCGACTCAGAATACGTGTGGTCGCACGTAGGGTCGAATGATATCCGACCCTACGAGACCACAGGATCGACCACATGCCCTCGGGGAGACCTATGGAGGGTGTGGTCGCACGTAGGGTCGAATGGTATCCGACCTCACCTGCGACCCTACACCCTAGAGTCGCAGAAACTGCTACCCTAGGTGCTACCCTACCTGCGACCCTACAGGTTCTGTTAGTTTAAACATGTTGAAACTAATTCTAATTAAAATTTATCGACTTGTTAGGTCTTTCTAGTGATTTAAAAGTGATTCATAAAGCTTGAACGAGGATCTATGCTCAATCAAAAGGTGAGAGAACAAGACCTAAACTAATTGGCTAATAATAAACTATTTTTGTTTATTGATTCCAATACCATGAATGATTCTATGTTTGTATGATTGTAATGTGCATATCACATGTCAACTACTATTTCTGTTATCACTGTTCATGCATATTTAATTTCTGTTTATTTATAATATGATGTTAATGATGATGCTAGGAATAGGCATGTGAATGTTTGTGTGTGGTTAGTGTTCTTGATGCGAGTGGCGCATCAGGGGGAGGATGTGACACTATGGTTCAGCTTGTCACCAGACTCTAGCTCTATCTCTACTTAAGTCTTGTCCACTAACATCGTCATATTGTCATTACCTTAGTAGAACTATTACGTCGTAAGGCATCAGGGGAAGTGGTCTCGGACCGTGTAGTCTCTGACTCTGTCAGGGGGCCTTAGCTCTATCTCTATGGACGTATTGAGGGATGCTGGGGTGAGGCCTTGGATACACTGTTTGACATTAGGATTGGTTAGTTGCGAGCCCAGTTTGCAAGCCCTCGCCAATAGGGGCTTACGTGTTGGTATGGGTAGGGCATCGGGGGAAGTGTGATGCGGTGCAGTTCTAAGCACTTTAGCTCTATTCCTATTCAATGGTGGGTGCATGTGGGGGCGGCAATGGTGTTTGATCCATTGGGTGGTTCCACACATTCGTGTATAGAGGTGTGATGGCCACCTATCCTTTCTATTGCACATTGCAAACTTATGAACCAGACCAAAGATATGAATTGAATGCAAGCATATGTTTGTTGCATTGTTTTGTTTGCTCACTGAGCCATGATGCGTGCTCACCCTTTCAATGTCGAATATTTTTAGTTGATGATGCAGGTACCACTGTAGAAGATTATATGAATGCTTCGATGTATGGGCATGCGACGGCGATGGATGCAGATGTTATGATGGAGTCGCATGACTCGTCATGCGAGTGCAACTCATGCATTTTCGATTAGATTTTGTTTAAGTTATATAGATGATGTAATTGATTAAATGATTTTAATTTATCTCTTAGTTCTTTTGAAGATAATTGGATAATTTATTTATGATATCATCTTTAGACTCTCAGTTCATTAAATATATGTGACTTTCACTATTATTTATTTACTCTGATTATGGTTGTGGATGTGTATGGTTTAAGCAAATGGACACAACCTATTCGAGATCCTGGTTGAATGGTAGTTCATCACACCATTCTGAATAGTGCAGAATTAGGGTGTAACATTACACCTTCTGACTAGTGATCTCAAAAGGTACTACTTCGAACGTCAAATCTTCAGTCAAATCCGGTGGATCCGTTGTTAACACGTGTGTTGGATCTCTGATGTACTTCTTCAATAATGAGATATGAAATACATCATGCACACTTGATATGGATGGTGGTAGTGCTAACTGTTATGCTACTTTTTTATGTCTATCTAGAACTTCATAAGGTCCAATATATCTAAGAGACAACTTTTCCTTCTGTCTAAACCTTTTCAAACCGCGCATAGGAGATATTTTCAGAAATACCTTATCACCTATGGTGAATTCGAGATCTCTGTATTGATTATCAGCATATTGCTTCTGACGGTTCTGAGCTATTCAGACTCTTTCCTTGATAATGTCGACTACTTGACATGTCTCTTCAACAAACTCTGGTCCAACAATACTCCGTTCTCCAACTTCATTCCAAAACAAAGGAGTTCAACATTTTCTACCATATAGTGCTTCATAGGGTGACATCTGTATAGTCGCTTGATAGCTGTTGTTATAAGCGAACTTAATCAATGGTAATTTCTCATCCCATGATCCTTTGAAATCAATAACACAAGCTCGAAGCATGTCTTCTAAAATCTGAATAGTATGCTCTGACTGTCCATCTGTCTGAGGATGGAATGCAGTACTAAACTTCAATGTTGTACCCATAGCCTTCTGTAATCCTTCCCAAAACTTTGAGCTAAAGCATGGGTCTTTGTCGGACACACTGCTTTTAGGTACAGCATGTAATCAGACAATATTATCTACATAATTCTTAGCTAACCTCTATAGGGTATACTAAGGTCGTATAGCTATGAAACAAGCTGTCTTGGTCAAACGATCCACGATCACTCAGACCGCATCAACTACTCAGGGAGTCAATGGTAACCCGGTGACGAAGTCCATAGTGATGCAGTCCCATTTCCATACTAGTTCTGGCAATGGCTGCAACAATCCTACAGGTCTTTGCCTTTTAGCCTTTACTTGCTGACAATTCAAGCATTGAGACACAAATTTAGCTACATTCGCTTTCATTCCTCTCCACCAATATAGTTTTTTTAGATCATTATACATCTTCGTACTTCCAAGATGTACCGAATAAGCGGTGGTGTGAGCTTCCTTCATTAGTCTGTGTCTAATATCTAAGTCTTCATTTTTAGGAACACATACCCTTCCTTTGTATTTTAGTACCTTTTCAATGTCCAAGGTGAACTCAGGAGTAGTCTTACCTTTTTTGAGGTCTTCTTGCACCGTTCTTAGATAAGAGTCTGATATAATAGCTGTTTTCACTTTGTCTAGTAGATCAGGTACAATCTTCAATGCAGCAAACATGTTTGATAATAGATGAATAAACCCTTGGTCAGTTGATTCATTCGGAATATCAATCACGAACTGCTCTCTACCATAATTAAATACTCTCCCTATGACATACGTCACAGCATTTGCACTAACTTCTTCTTGGGATTCTGTCATTGCTTTCTTGCTTAGTGCGTCAGCAACTACATTAGCTTTTCCTGGATGATACTGGATATCGCAATCATAATCCTTCAATAATTTCGGCCATCTTCTTTGTCTCATATTCAACTCCTTTTGATTAAAAAGATGAGTGAGACTCTTATGATCTGATTTAATCTGAAATTTCTCTCCATACAAATAATATCTCCGTATCTTAACTGTAAGACCCGTATCGTACTAACCGGTTTTACCACCTTGTATCAGGTCTTCCTATCATGGTCGGGCCAAGCGGACCAAGTGCATGAAGAAACCACAAGGTCAGGTATGAAATTGAACCCAAAATCATCTAATTAGGAGTATGTGGTCGCATACCTAAATAGGTGGGGTTGGCCACACCTCAGAATAATGAGACCACTGGAGCCTAGGACGTGTGGTCGCATTTTTTGGATGTGTGGTCGATGGGTTCGCGAGCCCACGTGCGACCACACGATGTCAAACTGACTCCATGATTAGGAAACCTTCCTAATCTGAAAGGGGTTCTTTCCTAATCTAAGTAGAACTCTATATGGAGGGTTTTCCTCTATATATATGACGTCCCTTAGCCTCTTTCATTCTTTTAGAACTCAAATGGAAAGAGAGAGAAAGAAAAGAGGAGGAAGAGAATGAGAAATAAAGAGGAAGACTAAGAGAAGGAAATTCAGAGAGAACTCTGATTCTTCAACAAGTTTAAGGTATGAAACATTTCCCATATCAGTTGAATGTCTAGAATAGATCATGAAGAAGATAGTGATTCAAAGTGAGATCCCAATCATAAAACCATGGACAAATTCTAAGAGATCCATGGAGGGAATTTATTAGGATGATGGATTATGTAAAAATATGAATTTTAAGCCATAGAACATTCATAGGAAAGATCATGATGATAAGCCAAAGAATCAAAACACGAAGGAATTGAGTTGAGAGTGGAAAAGTCAACCATCACTCGTGTGGTTGCAGTTTGATCGACCACACGAGGCACATATGATCGACCATATGTGTCACACCCCAATTCTGAACCAACTAGAATGGTGTGAGTGAACCATCACTGAACCAACGGTTCACACCAGGATCTCGAATAGACCGTGTCCACTCATACAAACCATTCCACATAACCACAATCTGAATATAAATGATACAACAAAAGTTTTTAAATAAATGAACTGAGAATCTATTGATAAATTTAAATAAAATATCTAATTATTCAAATCCAAACATAAAATATAATATCCTTACATCCACTTAATCCACCTGAAAATAACTGAAAATAAATAAAAGTCAAATCAAAGGTACACGTAGAAAGGGCACTCGCATGAAACATCATGCTCGTCCTCTCCTGCCTGTACACCCAAAGCAGCAACATCACCATACGCCAGAGCGTTCATATAGTCATCCACCGTGTAACCTGCATCAACATCTAAAAACAATGTACGTACAAAGGGTGAGCTCACAACTTAGCTCAGTAAGACAATCAAACAGTTTCACAATATTATGCATGAGTAACAATCATTTTATGCTGTAGTCTGGTTTAAGTTTGCAATGTGCTATAGAAAGGTTTGGTGGCCCCCGCACCTCTATACACGAGTATGTGGCACAACATGGATCACACCCCCATCAGCCCACATGCACCCATCATGGTATAGAGATAGAGCTAAGATATCCCCATACCTCCTCTGATGCTCTACCCATACCAGTACCTAAGCCCCTACTGGCCAGGGCTTGCAAACTGGGCTCGCAACTAACCAATCCTATATGTCATCAATGTAGGTTCTATCCCAGCACAGCCGTCTACGGCATAGAGATAGAGCTAAGGCATCCCCGTACCACCCCTGATACCCTATCCGCAACTAACCCACTAGGATAGAACATACGCAGGTAGACCCTATCCCAACATAACTCCCTACGCCATAGAGATAGAGCTAAAGCATCGTGGACAAGCCAGCGTCGACCTCGGAGACCACAGTGCCACTTAACCATGGCCAGGCCAACATCAACATCGGAGACCACCGTACCACGATCTTCCCCTGATGTCCCACCCGTACCAAGCATGTTAAAATAGAATACTATAAAAAGTGTTAATGTGAGGAATGATCCCAAACCCATGCCCCACTCCACACACCAACGAAAACAATCACATGCGTAATAATCACATCCTATCAATGCATGAACAATAATAATAATAACTGAAAGTAAAGGATGGCATGTGAATATGCATAAACATCACATCATATATATCCTGGTTATTAACAACGATTTACTGTCCATTAATTATTAGGGTTTAGGTCAGATTCCCTTACCTGACGCTCGTTTGATAGGTTGCACCACGTCGCAAGATCCAAATGTGCTATCACAAAGTCCTACAATATTATTAGGGTTTCATTAGAGTAACTTCTTAGGGTTTCATGTAGTTCGGAAAACCAACAAAGTCCAAAACCAGCCTTTCAGATCTGACCGGTCGCAACATACTGGTCGCAGCTCTGTGAGAAAACTGGCAACCGGTATGGTCGACCGGTATGTCTCCGGAAGACCATACATTAGGTTCTTTCGACTGCCGTCGATCAATTTCCATGGATTTCCAGGGTTTCTCCTATCCATTCTAAGTTTGAGATTTGAGTTAGAGTTATCTCCAACTCATTCAAGTCTAGTTTCGATGAATATCATCCTAGAACTCGAATCTAGGGTTTGACGGTAAATTAGGGCTTAATGTTCAATTAGGGTTTTAGATCAATACCTACTTTGCATGGTATTCATCCACCCATACAACTATCCTAGAGTCATAGAGTAAGAAGAATGGTTAAAACACTTACCGTCGACTGGCGTAAAGTGAGCGTCGTCGAACGGCAATGGCGGTACTTCCTTCTTCTTCCTAGCTCCTTCTCCTTTCCAACCTCCTTCTCTTCTCTAGGCTTTGTGAGAGATAATAGAATGGATTTGAGGAGTTTTAAGGGTGTTTATATAGGCTAGAATTAGGGTTTAGTAACCCTATTAGGATTAGGAAGGTCCAGGTATTAGGGTTTAGGAAAGTGGGACCCGTAGAGATCAATTTCTGGATCTCCGTAGTCAGCTGCGTAGAGCTGACCGGTCGACCGATACCAAGACCGGTCAACATAATCTCATGATTATTTGATCGTCTTTGGTCCGATTTCATACCTGTTTGTCATCCGCTCGTCCCGTCTGGCCCGGTGATGATCGGAAGACCTGTTACGACATGAAACCAAGGTTTAGACCGGGTTTATGGAGTGCGGGTCTTACAACTCCCCCACCCTTAAAAGAAATTTCATCCCAAAATTTGCATGTAGGTTTCACAACTCTCCCACCCTTAAAAGAAATTTTGGCCTCGAAATTTGAACGTACCTTGATCGTCGAAAAGGTTAGGGTACTCCTTCCTCATCGCGCTCTCCTCTTCCCAAGTAATCTCTTCGACATCTTGGCTTCTCCAATGCACCTTCACATAATGGATATCCTTGGTTCGAAGTTGTTGTACCTTCCGGCTTGAGAGCATCACAGGCACCAATTCAAATGTTAAGTCTTCGGTCAAGTCTGGAGGGTCTGTTGTCAAGATGTGCGATGGATCCCTGACATACTTCTTCAATAACGATACATGGAACACATTATGAACGCTTGACATAGATGGTGGTAGAGCTAATTGAAATGCTACATTACCATGTCCAGTCAATATCTCGTATGGTCCCACATACCTGGGGCACAACTTCCCCTTCTTACCAAACCGTTTCAGACCTCGCACCGGTGATATCTTCAAGAATACTTTGTCACCCACTACAAATTCCAGATCTCGACGTCGATTATCCGCATAGTGCTTCTGTAGAACTTGAGCTGTCTTTACTCTCTCCTTGATTTGATCAATCACTCGACAAGTTTCTTCAATAAACTCCGGTCCTACAATTCTTCTTTCTCCCACCTCGTTCCATAACAGAGGTGTTCGACACTTTTTCCCATAGAGTGCTTCATATGGAGCCATATGAATTGTAGCCTGATAGCTGTTGTTATAAGAAAACTCGATAAGCGATAGCTTCTCATCCCAAGCTCCCTTGAAGTTTAATGCACAAGCTCGGAGCATATCTTCTAAAATTTGAATGGTCCTTTCTGACTGCCCGTCCATCTGAGGGTGGAAAGCTATACTAAACTTTAACTTGGTTCCCATAGCTTTCTATAATCCTTTCCAGAACTTTGATGTAAAATGGGGATCTCTGTCGGATATTATACTCTCTGGGACGCCATGGAGTCTGACTATATTATCTACATATAGCTTGGCTAGCTTCTCCATGGTATATTGAGGTCTGACCGCAATGAATCGAGCTGTCTTGGTGAGTCGATCGACTATTAACCAAACCGCATCCATTGACCTTGGTGTCAAAGGTAGGCTAGTGACGAAATCCATAGTGATACAATCCCACTTCCATGCAGGTTCCGGTAAAGGCTGTAGTAAACCTGCTGGTCTCTGCCTTTCTGCTTTAACTTGTTGACAATTCAGACATTGGAACACGAAACGAGCTATATCGGCTTTCATACCCCTCCACTAATACAGTCTTCTTAAATCATGGTACATTTTGGTACTTCCTGGATGTACCGAATATGGAGTGTAATGAGCTTCAGTCATAACTCGATCTCTGATGTTGCCGTCTTCACTCTCAGGTATACATAACCGTCCATGATACCTGAGTACCTTGTCTGAATCCAATGTAAAGTCAGGATTGCTTGTACCCTTCTCTAGGTCTTCTTGCACTGTCTTGAGATGTGGATCCTGTAGGATTGCTACCTTGACTTTCTCAACTAGATCCAGTGAGATCTTCAAAGCTACGAACATCATGGTGAACTTATGAATTAAGCCTTGCTCGACTGGTTCTTTTGTAGTCTCTATTATATACTCTTCATCGCCTTCAATTGAACTTGAGGCTGCGGCACATAATGCAGCATTTGTACTTGGTCCTGCCTCAGGTTTCGATGCCCATTTCCTACTTAAGGCATCAGCCACAACATTTTATTTGCCCGGATGGTACTGCATGTCACAGTCATAATCTTTTAACAATTCCAGCCATCTCCTCTGTCTCATTTTCAGATCCTTCTGAGTGAAAAGATAAGTTAACCTCTTGTGATCTGACTTAATCTGAAACTTCTCACCGTACAAGTAGTGTCTCCAAGTCTTGATGGCATGTATAACCGCTGCTAGCTCCAAATCATGCGTAGGATAGTTCTTCTCATGCTCTTTTAACTGTCTTGATGCGTAAGCAATCACCTGTTCTCCTTGCATCAATACACACCCAATACCCAACCCTAAAGCATCCGTATATAAGGTAAACGGTACGCTTGGTTCTGGGATGGTCAAGATAGGTGTAGAGACATGTCTTGACTTCAAAGTCTGAAAGTACTTCTCACACTCATCTGTCCATATGAATTTTTCTCCCTTCTTGGTCAATCTGGTGAGTGTAACAGCGATCCTGGAGTAATCTTCCACGAATCTTTTATAATAACCAGCTAACCCAAGGAAACTACAAATCTCCGCAACAGATTTTGGTGCTTCCCATACTACTATAGCAGCTATCTTACTTGGATCAACCTTGATACCGTCTTCAGATACTACATGGCCCAAGAAAGCCACTTCCTTCAGCCAAAACTCACACTTCTTGAACTTAGCATACAGCTTCTCCGTTCTCAGCCATTGTAGGGCTGCTCTTAAGTGTGTTGCATGAGTCTCTCTGTCCTTTGAGTAGACCACTATGTCATCGATGAATACGATGACCGAAGTGTCCAACATGTCATGAAAAACTCGGTTCATCAGTTCCATGAACGGCATTGGAGCATTGGTCAAACCGAACGACATAACTAGAGACTCATAATGCCCATACCTTGTCCTGAAAGCAGTCTTCGGAATATCTCCGACCTTGATCTTCAGTTGGTGATACCCTGATCGAAGATCAATCTTCGAGAAAACCTTTGCACCCTGTAACTGATCGAACAGATCATCGATCCTAGGCAAAGGATATCAATTCTTGATAGTCAGCTTGTTCAGTTTACGGTAGTCAATGCATAGCCGTACACTTCCGTCCTTCTACTTGACAAATAATACAGGTGCTCCCCAAGGTGATATGCTAGGTCGTATGAAGCCCTTATCCAACAATTCTTGTAACTGGGTCTTCAACTCCTTTAACTCGGTAGGGGTCATCCTGTATGGTGCTTTAAACACCAGCGCTGAACCTGGCATAAGGTCTATCACAAACTTTGTAGCCCTGTCCGATGGTAAACTTGGAAGACCCTCTGAAAATACATCTGGAAACTCTCGCACCACATCTAGATCTTCCAACTTTGGCACCTCAGCAGTGACGTCGACTACAGATACTAAATACCTCACTCCCCCCTTCTCTAAGCATCTCTTGGCTTTTAGGGCGGAGAGGATCAGCTTCCGCTTCCTAGGTAACTTGGTCCCAGTGAAGCTATACTCCTTTCCCTTTTTTTCTGTAAGAACAAGCTTCCTTTCACCACATAATAGGATAGCTAAATGATGGCTTAGCCAATCCATTCCCAAGATGACATCAAAGTCTACCATCTCGAGTAGTACCAGACTTGCTTCTAAGTCTCGACCCTCAATGCATACTGTACACGGCCCATAATATTCAGTCAAATCCACTTCGACTCCTAGTGGAGAACGAACTATCAATCTTGGGTGCAAGTGCTTGATCGGTAACTCCATTCGCTTCCCAAAGGAATTAGAAACAAAGGAGTGCATGGCCCCAGAGTCGAAGAGTACTCTAGCAGGTAAACCAGCTACATTTATAATTTCTGGAATTTTATTGTCCCTTAGTTCTAGATGCTCACATACACAATGAAATAGTAAGCTAAATAGTAAGGGATAGAGTCATACCAGTGACCACATCAGGTGATGCGGCTGTGACCGCAAATACTTTTCCTTGCTGGGGAGGTTGCTTCCTAGGTAGAGTGCAGGTCCTTGCAATATGACTCACTTGCTGACAGTTGAAACATTTAATGTTCGGATTGCGTCCAGCGAACTGTGCACAGGTGGTGCCGTATTGTTCCTTGCAGGCAATGTAGCGGTCTGAGCCCTATATGGGCGGAAAGGTCTATTGTTACCGCCACCCGAACTCTCAATAGCGGGTCTCTTCACTCCCCTGTTCTGTGCAAAGAAGCTTTCCCTCTGACTGGATTCTATCACTCTCGCAACCTGTACAGCCTCATTATAAATTTTCTTGTCCAGACCCAAGATATGCTCTTTGATGCCTCCACGCAGTCCCATGGTGAACCTACGTGTCTTGGTCTCTTCCTCTTGCATACTTGTCGGTGTGAAGAAAAATAACTCTTCGTACCTCTGCTGGTAAGCATCCACAGTCGACTGAGACTGTTGTAGATTAAGGAACTCCCACTCCATTTGGTCCCTGAAGCTCTTCGAAAAATATTTATCATAGAAGGCAACCTTGAACACTTTCCAATCCACCTGTGTATGCTTCGTCTCCAGATATGCCCGTGAAGAATTCCACCAAGCATTCGCATCTTCCTTCAGCATATGTGTGGCAAACAGGACCTTCTCATCCTCTATACAAGTCATCAGTCGGAAATTCTTCTCCATTTCTGTAACCCACTGTGCTGGCCACAATGGTTTCCCTGTCTTACCTGTGAATGACGAAGGCTTCAACTTTAGGAATCTGTCCACCGCCCGACTCAGATCATGCTGTCCCTGTGTATTCATTCTGTACCATGGTGGTGGATACGGATAGGCTCCTTGATAAACAGAAGACGACGGAAACTGGTGCGGTGGTGGTACATTCTGTGCTTGGCCCATCGGCCTTGCACTACTATGCATCAGCTGTGTAGTATTATTTCCTCCAGACTCAAGCGTACCTTCAGTGGGGACAGGACCCTATGGCCTGAACATCTTCAGCATCTCGCTCAGGAATGCTTTCTGCTGAGCATGCATTTGATAGACCAGATTTGTAACAATGGTCTTCGAATTCCTGTGAGGAGGTCCAGGAAAATTTGTCGGTACCCTTGGAACCTGCTCTTCCTCAACTACCGGGCTTGGCTCTCTAACATAGCCTGGTTTCACTTGTTCTTCTTCCTTGAGGCGCACCCTAGCCTGGTGATTCTTTCGGCCCCTACGACCGTTTCCGCCTATCATCTCAGACTAGTCTGTTTGGATCTGAGAAGAAGACATAACACATTAGACAATAATAGTGGTGTTAGTCTTGAACAATATAAGGCGAAATAGTCGCAAAGTAAAAAAAAAATAAATTTACAAAAAAAAAATTAAAATTTTTTTTTTTTTAGAAAATTTTCTGGCTGTTCTGGTTCTGACCGGTCGCAACATACCGGTCGCCACTCTATAGAAAATGGTGCGACCGGTATAGTCGACCGGTCAGAATTTCAATCTGACCGAGACATAGCGGTCGACTATTTCAGGGATCATCGACCGGTATGGTAAAAGTGTCGACCGGTATGCCCAGAAAAGCTTTTAAAATCGCGAAAAAGTGAGAAAAATCTCACTTTTTCTCTCTTTCTCTTCTCCGGTGGCATTTCCCCTCTGGCTTCTGAGCTTTTACAGTCCGACCGGTCACCCTAGGAGTGATTTTCTTCCGTTCCGGACTCGGAATATCATCTCCAGGTAAGTCTCTTCTCTCTCTATCAAGTTTTTACAAATTTTCCATATCATCTTTAGTTAAAATTTTAGGTTTTTCTTTGATTGAGAGATTATAACCGTAGGAACTTCTTTCCTTCGGCTTAGAAAGGGTTTAGAGACCCCAAAGAGAAAAAGCCCTCAACAAATTTTGACTTCCACCGAATGGTTTGTATAAAAATCGAATTTTTCTACTTTTAACCTAGGTTTTTGAGAAATTTCAAAATTTTTCTTAATTTTCTTAAATTTCTTAAATTTCTTGTTGTAATTGCCTATGTTTGGTTTGTTTGAAGAGTGCGGGGGTTACGTAAGTCCTCCTCCCCAAGTTTTGGGTGAGTTTGAGGCTTTTTCTCAAATTACTGTCGTTATGCTGCCGAAATTTTGATAATTTCTAATATTTTCTTCTTGTTTTCTTCTTGTTTTACAGGTTAAATGGCTCCATGACATGCTCTTGGAAAGCGTTCCCATGGCTTGGGCATCCACGCTCCTCATCCACCAGCTCCACAGCTCGATGAGCAGTGGTTCCGTTCTAAGGCGGCACAAGCCCGTTTCCCATGGTTTGATAGCAAGAACATTGAATCTGGACGGCGGGTTAACTTGGAACAGTTGGACAGGTTCGATGTGCTAGCGGCTTTCGACAGGCTTGGGTGGGTGCATGTCATTACCTACACTGAGACCACTCGTCCCAATCTGGTCGAACACTTCTACGCCAACCTAGAGCTTCATGGGGATGTCAATGATCCCAATCAGGGTAGGGACTTGCGCATCTTCAGCTTCGTCAAGGGCGTCCATATCTCCTTCGACACTCATCAATTGGCTGACCTGCTAGGGGTTCCCAACGATGGAGATCTAGTGTATTTCCCTCCAAAGGTAAAGGGTTATCTGAGCGAGGATCTACGCCGAGAAATAGTGGAGCAAATACTGAATCCTGGGGCTCCTATGAAGGCTGCTAGTCTGAAGCCCCTAGCTCGAGTTTATAGCCACATCATCCAACACAACATTGTGCCCCAGAGCGGCCACTACAGTGAGTTATCTCAGCTCACTCAATACATCACCTACTGCATCTGCACTGGGGAGCGGGTCTCTCTCCCTTACCTCATTATTCGGACCATGCATCAGGCGACTCTGGCCGATCAGGCCAGTAACCTCCCATATGGTCGTCTCATCACTGCTCTCCTGTGGCGTCTATGAGTGAACATGAGAGGCGAGGTGGCTGCTAAGGATACTATGACCTCTGACATCGACTGGGATGCCATTCTGAGGATGCAGATGGACAATCTGCCTGTTAGTAATGACGAGTTGGAGGCTCACCCTCGCCCACTCAGGAGGGTTGCAGCCGCAGCAGCAGCAGCAGTAGCCAATGCGGCACACGTAGCAGAGGCTGAGAGTGATGACGATGATAGGGCAGAGGACGCACCCGTGTCAGCCCCACAACCTACACTTGTAGCACCACCATCTACATCTACAGCTGGACCATCTCATCCTCCCCCGGACCCGATGTTGAGCATGTTCACGGAGATCCGGGACACCCAGAGGGTCATCCTAGAGTCTCAGCGAGAGATAGGTCAGGAGTTGGGACGTCTGGCCCGTAGCCTACGGGTCACGCAAGACCTGGTACACTGGCTTAGGGTCGCTTACGAGCGGGATTATGACATAGCGGACCCTATTCCTTCTAGGCCCCCTACCCCATGATTTTTCCCTTTTTATTTTCTCTCTTTCTTTTTGGTATATGTATGTATCAGGGTAACTGTCCGGCTTGTGGACTGTACCCTGTAGCACTATTTCATTTGATACTCACTTTTTCTATTTAATGAAAGTTTTATGGTTCACCCTAACTAGTGCATTGTAATATTAAATTCCATATTTAATATAGTATATTATGCTCTTTCTTAGTCCGTCTCAGGTATCAAACAATGCTTAGGGTGTGTTTGTATTAAAATTTTTAAATTTTTTTCCAAACTCAGTTCATCGACTTGGTTAAGTGCAATATGGTCTGTTGGACAGAGCCTAGGCTTTGATACCAAGTTGTCACACTCCAATTCTGAACCAATAAAAATGGTGTGAGTGAACTGTCACTGAACCAATGGTTCACACCAAGATCTCGAATAGACCGTGTCCACTCATACAAACCATTGCACATAACCACAATCTGAATATAAATGGTACAACGAAAGTCTTTAAATAAATGAACTGAGAATCTATTGATAAATTTAAATAAAATATCCAATTATTCAAATCCAAACATAAAATATAATATCCTTACATCCACTTAATCCAACTGAAAATAACTGAAAATAAATAAAAGTCAAATAAAAGGTACATGCAGAAAGGGCACTCGCATGAAACGTCATGCTCGTCCTCTCCTGCCTGTACACCCAGAGCAGCAACATCACCATACGCTGGAGCGTTCATATAGTCATCCACCGTGTAACTTGCATCAAGATCTAAAAATAATGTACGTACAAAGGGTGAGCTCACAACTTAGCTCAGTAAGACAATCAGACAGTTTCACAATATTATGCATGAGTAACAATCATTTTATGCTGTGGTCTGATTTAAGTTTACAATGTGCTATAGAAAGGTTTGGTGGCCCCCGCACCTATACACGAGTGTGTGGCACAGCATGGATCACACCCCCATCGGCCCACATGCACCCATCATGGAATAGAGATAGAGCTAAGATATCCCCATACCTCCCCTGATGCTCTACCCATACCAGTACCTAAGCCCCTACTGGCTAGGGCTTGCAAACTGGGCTCGCAACTAACCAATCCTATATGTCATCAATGTAGGCTCTATCCCAGCACAACCGTCTACGGCATAGAGATAGAGCTAAGTTAACCCCGTACCTCCCCTGATACCCTATCCGCAACTAACCCACTAGAATAGAACATACGCAGGTAGACCCTATCCCAACATAACTCCCTACGGAATAGAGATAGAGCTAAAGCATCGTGGACAAGCCAGTGTCGACCTCGGAGACCACAGTGCCACATAACCATGGCCAGGCCAACATCAACATCGGAGACCACCGTACCACGATCTTCCCCTGATGCCCCACCCGTACCAAGCATGTTAAAATAGAATACTATAAAAAGTGCCAGTGTGAGGAATGATCCCAGGCCCATGCCCCACTCCACACACCAACGAAAACAATCACATACCTAACAATCACATCCTATCAATGCATGGACAATAATAATAATAACTGAAAGTAAAGGATGGCATGTGAATATGCACAAACATCACATCATATATATCCAGGTTATTAACAACGATTTACTGTCCATTAATTATTAGGGTTTAGGTCAGATTCCCTTACCTGACGCTCGTTTGATAGCTTGCACCACGTCCCAAGATCCAAACGTGCTATCACAAAGTCCTACAATATTATTAGGGTTTCATTAGAGTAACTTCTTAGGGTTTCACGTTGGTCGGAAAACCAACAAAGTCCAAAACCAGCCTTTCAGATTTGACCGGTCGCAACATATCGGTCGCAGCTCTGTGAGAAAACTGGCAACCGGTATGGTCGACCGGTATGTCTTTGGAAGACCATACATTAGGTTCTTTCGACTGCCGTCGATCAATTTCTATGGATTTCCAGGGTTTCTCCTATCCATTCTAAGTCTGAGATTTGAGTTAGATTTATCTCCAACTCATTCAAGTCTAGTTTCGATGAATATCATCCTAGAACTCGAATCTAGGGTTTGATGGCAAATTAGGGCTTAATGTCCAATTAGGGTTTTAGATCAATACCTACTTTGCATGGGATTGGTCCACCCATACAACTATCCTAGAGTTATAGAGTAAGAAGAATGGTTAAAACACTTACCGTCGACTGGCGTAAAGTGAGCGTCGTCGAGCGACAATGGCGGTACTTCCTTCTTCTTCCTGGCTCCTTCTCCTTTCCATCCTCCTTCTCTTCTCTAGGGTTTGTGAGAGATAATGGAAAGGATTTGAGGAGGTTTAAGGGTGTTTATATAGGCTAGAATTAGGGTTTAGTAACCCTATTAGGATTAGGAAGGTCCAGGTATTAGGGTTTAGGAAAGTGGGACCCGCAGAGATCAATTTCTGGATCTCTGTAGTCAGCTGCGCAGAGCTGACCGGTCGACCGGTACCAAGACCGGTACCATCGACCGGTCAACATAATCTTATGATTATTTGATCGTCTTTGGTCCGATTTTGTACCTGCTTGTCATCCGCTCGTCCCGTCTGGCCCGGTGATGATCGAAAGACCTGTTACGACATGAAACCAAGGTTTAGACCGGGTTTATGGAGTGCGGGTCTTACAACATGCCCTTGGGAAAGTTCCAGGAAGTGTGTGGTCGCATGTGTGATCGCATGATATGCGACCACACGAGGCACATATGTTCGACCACACGCCCTTGGGAAAGTTCCAGGGAGAGCGTGGTCGCATGTGTGGTGGCATGATATGCGACCACACATATCAACCACACACCCTGTGGTCACAGAAACTGAGACCACAGGTGCAGCCACACCTATGACCACTCAGCTTCTGGAAATCTAAATTTATGGAAATAAACTCTAATTTAAAATCTATAATTTTTTTAGGTTTCCAAGTGGTCTAAAAGTGATTTGCAAAGCTTGGACGAGGAACAACCATCGACCAAAGGTGAGGGAACAAGACCTAAACTAATTGGCTAATAACAAACTGTAATACTTATTAAGTCCAATGCCATGAATGATTTTATGCTTGTATGCTTGTAATGTGCATTTTACATGTCATCCAATATTCCTGTTATTACTACTCATGCATATTTAATTCTGTTTATTTATTTATAACATGATGATGATGATGATGTTAAGAATAGGCATGTGAATGTATGCGTGTGGTTAGTGTGCTTGATGCGAGTGGAGCATCAGGGGGAGGACGTGACATTGTGGTTCATCCTGGTCACCAGACTCTAGCTCTATTTCAACTCAAGTCTTGCCCACTAACATCGTCGTATCGCCATTATCTTAGCAGAACTATTACGTCGTAGGGCATCAAGGGAGGTGGTCTCGGACCGTGTAGTCTCTAACTCTGTCGGGGGCCTTAGCTCTATCTCTATGGACGTATTGAGGGATGTTGGGGTGAGGCTTTGGATACACTGTTTGGCATTAGGATTGGTTAGTTGTGAGCCCAGTTTGCAAGCCCTCGCCAATAGGGGCTTACGTGTTGGTATGGGTAGGGCATTAGGGGAAGTGTTATGCGGTGTTTGATCCGAACACTTTAGCTCTATCTCTATTCGATGATGGGTGCATGTGGGATGAAAATAGTGTTTGATCCATTAGGCTGATTCACACACTCGTGTATAGAGGTGCGGTGGCCACCAAACCTTTCTATAACATATTACAAACTTATAAATCAAACCAAAGATATGAATTGAATGCATGAATATGTTCGTTGTATTGTTTTGTTTGCTCATTGAGCCATGATGTGTGTTCACCCTTTCGACGTCGAATATTTTTAGTTGATGATGCAGGTCCTACCGTGGAAGATTATATGAATGCACCTATGTACGGACATACTACTGCGATGGATGTGGAAGCTATAGTGGAGTTGCATGATTCGTCGTGCGAGTGCAACTCATGTGTTTTCTATTAGATTTAGTTGGTGGGTTATCAGAACATGTAATTGATTACTTTATTAATTTTATGTCTTGAGTCATTTGGAGATAATTAGATAATTAATTACATTATCACTGTTAGATACTCAGCTCATTAATATTAAAAACTTGCGCTATTGATTATTTACTCTGATTATGGTTGTGGTTGTATCTAGTTTAACCAAATGGGCACGGCCTATATGAGATCCTGGTTGAACCGTTGGTTCATAGACGGTTCATCACACCATTCTGGTTGGTTCAAAATTGGGGTGTGACATTAACAGTATGTACTACTGCTACTAATTCCAAGTCATGAGTGGGATAGTTCTTCTCATGTGTCTTCAGTTGTCTTGAGGCATACAATTACTTGTTCTCCTTACATAAGCACACATCCTAAACCTAACCCAGACGCATCAGTGTACAAGGTAAATGGTTGTCCTGGGATCGAGTGCATCACCTTTTAGCATGAAGGTGGCACATAATACCTTTTCTTCTTCTGTAATAGTCATCATAAGAAAATTACTCTCCATCTCATCGATCCAATGTGCTGGCCATAAAGGATCAGACGGTTTACCATTAAACTCCTTGGGCTTCATCTTCAAAAATCTCTCAACCAGTCGAGAGTGGTCCATCTGATTTTGAGGGTATGCCCCAAACATAGGTTGTGGATACTGATAATTAACCTGAGCTGCTTCTGGACCTAGTATTGGAATCTGTATAGCTGGTGGTTGAGATGTTTGAGGTGCTGGGTGGTTACCAACCGGTGCTGCACTTGTTTGTCCAGTCGGCATTGGTGTAGCATGTGCTGCCTGAAACATAATCTCCATTGTTGCTTGCATTTGAGCCTGTGCGTGTTGCATTTGTTGCAGCTGTTGCGCTAAGTTCATAACCATAGTTGCTAGCTCTGGTGGTGGAGGTGGCAAGTTTGTAGGATTTGCGTGACCCGTATTTACTGGTGGTGCAACCTGTGGATTACCCTGTGCATATATATTTTCTTGACTGGCTTCCTCCACAGGTGGTGGTGGTGGAACTGCATTTCGGCTCTGCCTGGTTACTCTACGCCCAGCCATATTTTCCTCTGAAAATGGTGATGCCTGAAAATCATTAAAATACGTGAGACAATCATTTATATTTCATGTAGACACGCTAACCGATGTTATTTTCAAAATTTTCAGATCATTCTGTGAAAAATACAGTCTTTCCTATGTAGGGTCAATGGTGGGGGTCGATGGTATGTCCGACCCTCAGTATCCGACCCTGGGAATCACTTATTTTTCCCGACAGCCAGGGGTCGATGCGGGGGTCGATGGATGTTCGACCCCCAGGTGCGACCCCTAGTTTTCTATCAGGTTCCCAAGAGCTGGGGGTCGATACGGGGGTCAATATGGGGGTCGATGGTCCTGGTCAAATTCTCCGACCTCCGGACCAAAAATCAAATTTTTAAGGTCCGATTCTGATTCATTTCCCATTTTTCCTCATCCGTTTCGACTCGTCTCTTTCCTTTGAGTTGCTACAGTGCCAACTCCGCTACATTGGTCATTTTGATTCCTTGTTTCAACGTCTACATCATTCCTACAGGTATGTCTTCTCACTTTTACCTATTTTTAGGTTTTCATTTCTAGGTTTTTGCCCGTTTATCTTGTATTTTTCAAATTAAACATTTTCCAACTGTAAAAATTTGATTTTTATTGGGGGCTTTTGTTATTGGTGACTTGAGGAACGAAAGCCCTCAAAAATATTTGGGTTTCATCGGTTGGTTATCGAGAAACTCGAATTTTGCTCTTTTTGCCCTAATTTGTCAAAAATTTTGATTTCTCGCAATTTCTTCAAATTGGATTCCATTAGTTAGGATTTCCTACTGTGTGAGTGTTGTAGAATATGTTAGAACCTACGTAAGTGCTCCTGTCCACGTGTATGGGTGAAAAGTGAGGCTTTTGGCCAACTTACGTCGTTATAATGTCAAAATTTTGGATTTTTCTACCCTACTAACATACTATCTGTTTTTCTTTCTTATTTGCAGATACCATGGCTCGTACCAAAGTACCCCAAATTTGTGATCCTCTTCGTTTCCATTCCAACGAAGCTGAGGCACAGTATGCCCACTACACTCGCAAGAAAGTAGAGGGAGGTCGTAAGGTGAACTTGGCTGAGTTAGCCCTGTTTAATGTGGAGAGAGTATTTGGTGATATGGGTTGACTCCTTGTCATCACTTATGATGCGTGTACCTTCCCTAACTTGGTACGCCAATTCTATTGTAACCTCCAGGTGGTGGGGGATTACAATGATGTTGAGAGGGGTAATGAGCTGCGCATCACGAGCTACGTCAAGGGGGTTAACATCTCTTTTGATTATCGGCAGCTGGCCGACCTACTGGGCATTTCCTATGCTGGCCCCATGGTTTTCTATGCTCCTGGAGAGCCCCAGTTCTTCTCTTTATAGATGAGGGCTGAGATCGATAATCAGCTCCTACGACCTGATCATCGGCAGATGAGGGCATGTTATATGCGTCCAACTCCACGGGTATATTGCAAGATCATTCAGCATAACCTGATCCCGCAGAGTGGCCATTACGAGAGGGTTCCCCAGCTGTCCCAGTATCTTCTATACAGTATTTGCGCTAGGCAACCCATCTGCCTTCCGTACATCATCATGCGTACCATGATCACTGTCACGTTGCCCAGTCACACTGGCAACCTTCCTTACGGACGTATGATCACTACGCTTCTTACCCGCCTGGGGGTTGATTTAATGGATGAGAAGATTCAGGAGAAATCATTCTCATCACCTCTAGATTGGGAGGCTATTTGCAAGATGGGCATGCAAGATGCCCAGGTCAGTGATGAGGAGAGAAATACGATGGTGCGCCCTCACACTCGCGTAGAGATAGCTGATGCTGAGGCAGCTGCCGCCTCCGCTGGAGTTCATACGGAGCCTGCTGATGATGATGACCATATGTACATGGATGTAGACTCTATACCACCTCCTTCACCTACACATGCGGCTGGAGCAAGTACTTCTTATGCGGCTGGTCCTTCTCATGCGGCTGGTCCTTCACACCCACCTTCTGATATGATGGAGGTATTGCATGAGATCAGAGAGGCTCAGCGCAGATCTGATCTGAGGATGGGGGAGTTACTAGATGCTCAGCGCACATCGGATATGAGGATGGGAGAGCTCATAGATGCTCAGCGCCGGTCAGATATGCGTATGGAGGAGCTTTTGGGTGCTCAGCGCGGGACTGATCAACGGATAGCTGATCTTACAGCTAGTCTTCAAACGACCCAGACTCAGATAGCCTAGTTGACTAGAGTCTACGCTGAGGATTATGAAAGAGAACGTGAGGCACTGCCTCCTCCTTCACCTCCAGCTTCATGATTGTACTTATTTGCTTTCTTTGTACACTGTCTGGGTTGTGGACTGTACTCTGTTTTAGCTATTTGTACATGTTTGTTTATCTCTCATTGTATTTGAAATTATTCTTCCTTTAATAGATGCATTATTTTCTTTTCAAATTTGGTCTCAAACATCACTTGTGCTTATAGTGTGTTAATAATACAATTTTTACTTTTATCCTATCTCAGTTCATAATTCATCGTGAATGTATGCTAGTTTAGCGGACACGGCCTGAGATGCTCTGATACCAAGTTATCACACCCCAATTCTGTACTATTCAGAATGGTGTGATGAACCACCAGCAAACCAATGGTTCAACCAGGATCTCGGACAGACGATACCCGTTTTATCTAAACTTCATACATCTACATTCATAATCAGAATAAATACACAATAGCGGAAGTCTTATAGTAAATGAACTGAGAATCTACGGTGATATTAATATTTAAATAGCAAATTATTCTGTATCAACTAAGATATAAATAATTATCAAATACATGTCTTTACTAAATTCGAATAATGAAAATAAAATCTAATCGAATACACATGAGTTGCACTCACAAGAGGAGTCATGTGTATCCACTTCAGTTTCAACTTCCATCACCGCCATGTGCCCATACACTGGAGCATTGACATAATCTTCGATGGTAGTACCTGCATCATCAACTAAAAATATTCGACGTCGAGGGGGTGAACACACATCATGGCTCAGTGAGCAAACAAAACAATGCAACAATACATATGCATGCACTCAATTCATATCTTTGGTCTGGTTTAAAGTTTGCAATATGCAATAGAAAGGTTTAGGTAGTCAAAGGTTAACGTTTATTGATCCCGTCTCTATACACAAGTGTGCGACGCCGCCCAAAGGTAACGTTTATCGTCGACTCACAAGCACCCAATTCATGAACATTGTACAACAAAGGTTAACGTTTATTGTTGTACAGTGCCATACCAACACGTAAGCCCCTGCTGGCGAGGGCTGCAAACTGGGCTCGCTACTAACCAATCCTAATGCCAAAAAGTGTATCCAAGGCCTCACCCTACCATCCCTCAGAACTTCCATAGAGATAGAGCTAAGGCCCCCCGGTAGAGTCAGAGACTACAAGGACCGAGACCACCTCCCCTGATGCTCTATGACGTAATAGTTCTGCTAAAGTAATGGCGATACGATGATGCTAATGCACAAGACTTGAGTTAGAGATAGAGCTAAAGTGCTGAGGCCCAGCCTATGACACCCCCCTTGATACTCGCTCGCATCAAGTACACCAACCACACACATACAATCACATGCCTATTCCTATCATCATCATCATCATGCTGTTATCAACAATAAAGTAAATATGCATGAACAAATAATATAAATATTGGATGACATGTTGTATGCACATTACAAACATATTCGCATAGAATCAAGCATAGCATTGGACTCAAGAAAAGGGAAAACAGTTTGTTATTAACCAATTAGTTTAGACTTCTGTTTTCTCACCTTAGCTTGCTAATAGATCCTCTTTCAAGCTTTAAGATCACCTTTATATTGTTATTATATTGCTAGAAGACCTAACAAAGTCGATAGAGTTTAATTAGAATTAATTTTGAATTTAAAAATCATTCTGTTAACTGGGGGTCGGAGGTAGGGTCGGAGTAATGATCGACCCTGGGTGCGACCACCCCTATTCTGGACTTTTCGAACACTGGGGGTTGATGCTCAGGGTCTGGTAGGGTCGATTGGCCATCGACCCCCCATGCGACCCCCTGTGGGTTTTGGTCGATTTTTCTTCCTTTAATCCATTCTTCATGTTCGGGGTCCTATGGATTGCTCCTACAGTCCATTCTACACATGTTCTATGGCCTAGAACCATGATTCATCCATCTATATGGCTTTCATGATTTCCCCCATGGTTTTCCATGAAAACCTAACCATGGGTTGATGGTTTGGGTTTCTCCAACATCACACTCTCTTCATTATCTACCCTAAAGTCTTTAGAAACTCATGGAAATAGTATCCATACCTGAGAAGAATACTCCTTCTCTGCAACTCTTCTCCTTTTTGCCTTCTTCTCTTCTTTCCTTCTCTTCTTCTTCTCTTCTTTCCTTCTCTTCTTCTTCTCTTCCTTCTCTTCTCTTTCTCTCAATTCAATTAGGATTGTAAAAGGAGTGAAAGAGGCTTAGGGACGTCCTATTTATAGAGTAGAAACTCTTAAAATAAGTCCCATTGAGATTAGGAAGGAATCCCATCGAAATTAGGAAAGTTTCCTAATTTTGGTTTTTACCGAGTACCGGGGGTCGATAGGGGGGGTCGGAGATCCAGTCGACCCCTGGTCCCTAAAGTGTCCGACCCCCCATAAAACTGGGGGTCTGACTTCTATAATGGGGGGGTCCGACCCTCCCTTGCTGGGTATGCGACCCTCCCCTTATTTTGATTATTTTTGGGTCAGTTTAATACCTGGGATCGTGATCTCCTTCACGCACTTGGTCCATTAGGCTCAACCATGATGGGTAGACCTGGTTCAAGGTGGTAAGACCGGGTTAGTTTGATATGGGTCTTACAGTGGCTTCCTCTCTACCCATGGTTCTTCCTCCTACTAATGAGGGCATCTTTCAGCCTTCCCCTGACCCTCAAGCCCAAGTGCATGCCATCGCTCTTCCCAAAGCTACCTCAGTCCAGACTACCAAAGTCTAAGCTGTCGTTCCCCCTGATACTGTACTCGATGAGGGAAACCTCCGGAAAGACCCTTAAAGAAGAAGACACCCAGACATAAGGAATGTTTCTTTCTCTTTTTTTTTTTTTTTTTTTGAATGTTGTTATCTGTATTCTTTCTCTTTTATGAATAAAAGACTTCCCTTTATGATATGGCTCTATATCATTTAAGCCTTGCAAAAAATTAGAAAAAATGATGTGCTGAGTATATGACTCATTTTTTCATTTTGTACATTCTTGGTTCTGAGGCTTCGCTTTGTACCTCCTTGGTTCCCAGGCTTCAGACCATGTGTTGGACAATTTTATTGAAGGTACATCCTTTTACTTAAAGTTCTACTTCACCCCACCTAATTGCTTAATCCTTGGAGGACAGGTACAGAGTACTACCCTCCAAGCTTCAATGCCCAAGGAAACCATGGGCTGTGAAGTTAAACTTGCACATCGAGACTTTGCCAACAATGGTCAACCCTCTAAGCTTCAGCTTCCTTAACGCAGTCTTGGATACTAAAGTTATAACTTGCATCGAAGCTTTATCGACGATGTTCAACCCTTTGAGCTTCAGCTTCCTTAACGCAGCCTTGGATGCTAAAGTTATAACTTGCATCGAGGCCCTCAATTGCTTTTAAGGACAAACATCCACCCTCTAGGCCTTTAGGCTCTCAAGGTAGCCAAGAGAATTGACGATGCAAGT
>CM053273.1:27585286-27641181 GCA_028583415.1 Protea cynaroides | reverse complement strand
CTAACAAAGAAACAAATATTTTATAACCAAATCTTTATCATTAAGTTTTACAATGATTACAACATTCTACGAGTAGTATTTTTGTAGATTCGACGCATTCCACATCCTTGGTTCAGCTTCATTGTTCATCTTTTGTAGATGGTAAACCTAATTCTGGTCATTTTGACCACTTTATATGGACCTTCCCAGTTTGGAGCCAACTTCCCCTGGTTTGTTGGGTCTGAGGCTTAACTTTTCTCAGCATGAGGTCTCTGACTTGGAAAATATTTTTCTCGACCCTTTTGTTGTAGTGACTCACCAGCTTGGTTTAATAGGCAACGTTTCTCAGGTGAGGAGCCTCGTGAACTTCTTCTAAAATGTCGAGGTTTACCAACATGTTCTCTTGGTTAGTTTCTTCATTAAAATGGGCTATTCTAAATGATCGGTGAACAACCTCAACAAGAATGATAGCTTCAGCGCCATGAGTCAACATGAAAGGTGTTTCACCCGTTAGGGTCCGACTTATGGTTCTGTAGGACTATATGATGCTAGGAAGCTCTTGAACCCAACCTTTCCTTTCCTTACGGAGCCTGTCACAGAGACTATCCATTATTTCTCTATGGATAGCTACTTCTTGCTTAAGCCGCTTCTTCAAGCCACCCAGAAGTGTCCTATTAATGACTTCTACTTGGCCATTAGCCCTCGGATTATAAACCATGGAAAAGTGTTGAGCAATCTTGTATTGAGTATAGAAGGCTCGAAACTTCTTGGAATCAAATTGCTTGCCATTGTTGGTGACTATGACTTGTGGATGCCATATCAATACACCATGGATAACTTGAAGAATTCTATTACCTTTGTGGCCATAATCTTCGGCATTAGCTCTACTTCTCCAAAACTTCAATCCATTTGGAGAAGTAATCAATCGCCACAATTAGAATTTACATTGTCAGAGCCCTTGAGGGAATGGCCTGATGATGTCCATGCCCCAGACTGCAAAGGGAATGGGGCTCATCATAGACTGTAAAGGAACAGTAGGTTGGTGCTGGATATTCGCATCTCGCTGGCACTACCCACACTTCCTCACATAAGCCTCACATTGTTTCATTAGGTTGGGGAAGTAGTATCCTTGCCTAATAAGCTTTTGGACGAGTATCCGACCTGCCTAGTGACTTCCATAGAACCCCTCATGGAAATCCTCAATTGAGCCTGCAGCCTCGGAGGGGCGGAGGCACCTTAAGAGAGGCAACAAGTATGCCTTCTTATAAAGTACACATTTGTACACTATGTACCATTTGGTCCTCGTCTGGACTAAATTGGCTTCTTTCCTATCTTCAGGCAGCACACCATCTTTTAAATACAAGAGAATTGTGTCCATCCAGCAAGGTTCATCCTATATCATGTTAACTTGGACCTCAATACTAGCCTCGGGCGTAATGCTTGAGTGGGGGAGCAACTGATGTGCACCGAGCTGTTGAATTAAGAGAGGTCAAAACTCAGCAACATTGATAGGAATTAAGAGAGGTCAAAACTCAGCAACATTGATAGCATATCTGCCTCGACATTTTCCTCTCTGTCAACATTTTGGATGTCAAATTTTTGAAATGCCGAGGTTAACTCTTTTACCTTTTCAAGGTATACTTGCATCTTGATTACCTTTACTCCATAATCGCCCATCACCTGCTTCACCGTGACTAGAGAGTCACTGTAGGCTGAAAGGTGCATGACCATCAAACACTTTGCAAGCTGAAGTCTAGCTATCAGAGCTTTGTACTCAGCTTCATTGTTGGTGACCGGGAACCCCAACTTAACTACACTCTTGATTTTGAATCCCTCAGAGCTAGTCAGGACCACCCCTGTCCTAGCTTGACTTTCCCTCGAGGCAGCATCTACGAACAGGGTCCAAAATGGGAGTGTTGGCTCAAGGGAAGGAGTTGGTGATCTGACCTGTATTGCGGTGTGAAGATCCTCAGGATCATCTTCCAAGGTACTTTCTTTAAGGAAATTTGCCAAAGCTTGAGCCTTTATTGCTGTCTGAGGCTTAAACTATAGGTCAAATTCTTCGAGCTCCATGGCCCAAGTTATCATCTTCCCAAAACGTCATTCCGAGCTAGAACCTTCTTTAAGAGCTTCATCGTGAGCACTATGATGGTGTAGGCTTGGAATTATAACCTCAGCTTATGGGGCGAGTGCATGCTTCTCAATGGCCTGATAACATGTTTCGATACCTGACAACATCTTCTCACATAATAAACGGGTCATTGGGACTTGTCGACTTCTTTAACCAAGACCGCGCTGACTGCTATTGATGAGACTACCATATAGAGTTACAGCTCGTCCCTAGGTTCAGGTTTCACAAGGATGGGAGGGGTTGACAGGTATTTCCTTAACTTTATGAATGCCTGATGGCATTCAGGGGTCCATTCGAACTTCTTATTCCCCTTTAGGGTCTTGAAGAATGGTAATTATCGGTCTATCATCCTCGACATGAAGCATCTGAGGGCGGCAACCCTTCTTCTCAACTCATGTACTTGCTTGACATATTGTGGAACCTGCATGTTCTGCATGGTTTCTATCTTGGCCGGGTTAGCCTCTACCACTCGCTGGGATAACATGAGGCCTAAAAATTTCCCAGACAATATTTTGAAGGCACACTTGATGGGATTGAGCTTCATCTTATGCTTATGAAGTATATCAAAAGCCTCCCTCAAGTCATCTATGGGGGTACGAGTCTTCAAACTCTTGATTAAGAAGTCGTCGATGTATACCTCCATATTTCAGCCAATTTAGCCCTTAAATACTTTGTTTACGAGGCGTTAATACGTAGCTCCAGAATTCTTCAATCCGAAGAGCATTACTATATAACAGTAAGTGTCTTGGCTGGTTATGAAGCTCGTACTTTCTTCTTTTTTCTTGCACATTAGGATTTGATTGTATCCCGAGTAGGCATCCATGAACAATAATAACTCATGACCTGAGGTTGTATCTATTAATTGATCTATACAAGGCAGAGGGTAGCTATCTTCAGGACAAGCTTTATTGAGGTCTGTAAAGTCAATACAAATTCTCCACCCATTCTTGATTTTTAGACCATTACAACATTTGAAAACCATTCAAGATATTTTATCTCTCTAATGAATCCCGCTTTCAGTAGCTTGTCCACCTCCTGGTTGATGATGGCCTGCCTATCCGGAGTGATGTTTCACTTCTTTTGCCTCATTGGCTGATACTGAGGGTCAGCAGACAGATGGTGCTCCATGAGCTCCCTATCTACGCCAAGCATGTCTGCCGCCTACCATGCAAACACATCAACATTTTCTCAGATGAAGGTGATGACATCATCGAGCATCTTCACTTGCAAAGAGGAACCAATTTGGAAGGTACGCTCAGACTGATCCTCTAAAATAAGTATTTGGATCAACTCTTCAGCTGATGTGCCTCACTCTTGTTGGAAATCATCTCTGACGTCTTCCATGATGATGGACTAGACCAAGGTCTTCTGCTTCCCTTTGGTGACCTTCTTTTTGTTTTCTTCGTCGTTGAGGTCTTCATCTTTTGAGGATTTCCTTTGGGCTTTTTGCTAAGCCCCAGCTCTATGGCATAGAATTGTCTCAAGATCCTTTAATCGCCTTGGCATTCCCTTATTCCGTGATCGGTAGGGAACTTTATGACTTGGTAGAAGGTTAAGAGGCAGCACCTCAACCTATGAAGGGCAAGGCATCCAAGGACTGCATTGTTGCTAGCTTTAACATCGACTACCAAGAAATCTACATTGATTACCTTCTGGGCTAGCTTCTGACCGATCATGAAAGGAAACTGGATCTCGCTTTTTACGCTGACAGAGTCACCAGTAAAATTGATCAGTGCTGAGCATGTCATCGGTGAAGTCCCTCTTTCGGAAGGTGTACAAGATATCCACTACACTTCCGGTGTCGATGAGGATGCGGGTGACATTAAAATTAGTGATTTCTGTTGAGATAACTAGGGCATCCTCATAAGGGTAAACAACATTGATGAGATCATCTTAGCTGAATATGAGTAGATCTCCCCTCCTTGGCATCTTTAGAGTTGAATTGGTGACGTCCAGTTCTCTAGCATATGCCATTGCCAATGTGGCGGAAGTGTTTCCCATGGCTTGACCTCCAGTAATGACATTCGAGCTCAGTATGACAAGGTGAGCTCGATGCATAGTTTTTTCGAAGTCACAAGCCTCGGCATGCTGGCGGAGTCCAATCTCACCCCTCGACAAATCCATCTAGTAACGCCTTTCCTAGTGGGCTAGCAGTTCTCTTGCCTTTTGTCCTTCGAGTTTGTATACTGGTTCTACAAGAGCATCTTCATTGTAGCATCAAACTTAGTAAACTAAGTCCTCATACAGATGGTTTATAGTGGCCATACTCTTTTCCTTACATGACTTGGGCTGGCCCATTATTGATCCTGCATTACTATTTTTGTTCAGAGGCGCTGCTTTGATCATGTAAGTGGGGCCAATCTCTTTTTGCAGGGGTGAGGGCTGGCCTTGGTCCGCTGCTCCATCATCTTCAGGATCTTGCTCTTGCCTTTGACCCTTTCTCTTTCCAGCCTCGATCAGGCAATCAGTCAGATTAGAGGCTTCAACTGCATTGGCAGGCATTGGATGCTTCTTGTCCACATACATATCGAGCTTCCCCCATCGGATAAGCTCTTCAATGGTGTCTCAGAGTTGGCGACATTCATTTGTCATATGCCCACCTTCATTGTGGAATGCACAAAATAGCCTTGGATTCCTGCTTCGAGGGTCAGGGTTCATCTTCCCAGGCTTGTAGAAGGCATTCTCGGTTTTCCAGATCATGAAAATTTTTGTCGACGTCTTCCGCAATGGATGATAGTCATTATAGGATTGGAAGGCCAAGGGTTCATTTCCAGTTACCTTTTCTTTATTTTTCTTCTTATTCTTTAGGATTTATCCCTTTGCCGAGGCACCTTCTACCTTCTTCGTCGGCTTCTTTTCAGTTTTAAGAAGTGATAAAGTTCCTGCTGTTGGGTCCTTCTTCAGAGTCATGTTCACAGCTGCGTACTTCTTGCATTGTGCAATGAGTTCAGTAAGGCAAGCGGCTGACTTCATGGCTAAGAGAATTTGAGGTTTTCGTCACTGATGGCAACTTCCAATGTGGTTTTGTGGACCGACTCTTCGAGGCCTTTGATTTGCAGAGCCTCTATTTGAATCTATTGAGGAAAGCTCTAAGGGTCTCGCCTTCCTCCTGCTTATAGTCCCTCAGTTTGTAAGACGTCTTCTTTATTCTCCAACTTTGGAAATGGTTCAAAACGCTATTGGTGAGGTCGTTGAAGGAGTCCACCGAATGCTTAGGGAGACTATTGTACCAAATATGGCCAGCCCCCTTAAGAGTGGCTGGGAAGGCCCAACAGGTGACCTTGTCTTCGAGAACCATTTGGGCAGAAAAGGTGTCCAGATGTTGCTCCAGGTCAATGGTCCCATCATACAAATCGAAGGGTGGCATGGTGTACCCTCTAGGCAGTTGGGTCTTCATCATGCGCTCAGAGAGCACACTCTCTGTGTTGTACATATGACACGCTGGGTTGACCCGTCTTTCTTTTATTCTCTAGAGTCAAGCTTTTAAGTCACTGAGCTTGTGCTCCACAATACCTCCACTTCGATGAGGCTACGCTTCATCGGCTGCTTTGTTGAGTCAGGCTCGAGCAACTCTCGCCTGAATTTGTTTTTGATGCTCAAGAATTCGCCCCAGACTTTCTGAGACTGGGACCTTATGCATGCTTTGATGCACACTGGACGCTGAAGCGCTATGCGAAGATGTTGGGCTATCTATGACACCCCAATTTCGGCCAAACCAGAAGTGTGAGTAAACCGTCACTGAACCAATGGTTCACACCAGGATCTCAACAAGACCGTGTCCACTCATACAAACTATTGCACATTACCATAATCAGAACTATAAAATACAACGAAAGTCTTTAAATAAAATGAACTGATTAATCTATTGATAATTTAATAAAATATCAAGTTATTCTCCACACCAAAATGTAAATAATATCCTTACATCACATTGTAAAACCAACTGAAAATAAATAAAATAATCCAAATAAACACCCTAGAGATACACGCAGAAAGGGTACTCGCATGAAGCGTCATGCTCGTCCTCTCCTGCTTGCATGTCCAAAGCAGCCACGCCTCCATACACTGGAGTGTCCACGTAATCCTCCACCGTATAACCTGCATCAACATCTAAAAACATGTATATATACAAGGGTGAGCTCACAACCTAGCTCAGTAAGACAATCAAACAATGCAACAAACATATGCATGAGTAACATTCACATCATTGTCTGGTTTTAAGTTTGCAATGTGTTATAGAAAGGATTGGCGGCCACCGCACCTCTATACACGAGTGTGTGAAGCCGCCCAATGGATCAAACACCACAGTCGTCCCACATGCACCCACCATGGAATAGAGATAGAGCTAAGGCGTCCGGATCAAACACTGCCAACACCACCCCTGATACTCTACCCATATCAACACGTAAGCCCCTATTGGCCAGGGCTTGCAAACTGGGCTCGCAACTAACCAATCTTATATGTCATCATAGTAGGCCCTTTCCCCGCACAGTTCCCTACAGCATAGAGATAGAGCTAGAGTCTAGTGGCCAGGCCAGAGACCACAGTGCCACTTCCTCCCCTTGATACCCTATCCGCACCAAACATGCTAAGACAGAATGATACAAAAGGTGCTAGTGTGAGGAATGATCCCAGACCTCCAGTTCTTTCCATTCCACACACCAATGAAAATAATCACATGCCTAACAGTCACATCCTAGCATAGCGAGTATGCATGAACAATAATAATAACTGAAAATAAAGGATGACATGCGAGTATGCACAAACATCATACCATAGAATCATGGTTATTAACAACGATTTACTGTTTAGTAAATCATTAGGGTTTATGTCCAATTCCCTTACCTGACGCTTGTTTGATAGCTCGCTCCGCGTCACAAGGTCCAAATGTGCTATCACAAGGTCCTACACAATGTTAGGTTTAATTAGAATAGTTTTTCCTTAGGTTTACGTTGGTTGAAAAACCAACTGGGTCAAAAACACTCCCACGGAGCATACCAGTCGTAGTACCGGTCGGCACTGTGGGGAAAGGTGCGACCGGTATGGTCGACCCGTCCCCACAGACCAGTCTCCGGGAGGTACCGATCGTAGTACCGGTCGCATATGGTGCGACCGGTATGTCTCCGGAAGACCATACTCTTGGTTCTCGCCTTTCGTCGGTCACCCCCTATTGATCCTAGGGTTTCTCCTACACATTCTAGGTCTGAGCACTGAGTTAGAGTTGTTTCCAACTCCATTCAAGTCCTAGTTTCGATGATCTTCATCCTAGAACTTGAATCTAGGGTTTACCGACTAGATTAGGGTTTGACGGCAAACATGGTTTAGATTAATACCTGCTTTTGCATGGTATTGATCCAATCATAACTTACCATCCTAGAATACTTAATGTTGAGGAAGGTTTAAGCACTTACCGTTGACTCACGGTAATGTGTTCTTCATCCAACGACAATGGCGGCTCTTCCCTTTCCTTCCTAGCTTCTCCTTCTTCAACCTCTTTCTCCTCTCTAGGGTTTGTGAGGATCAATAAGAGAGGTTTTAGGAGGTTTAAGGGTCCTTATATAGGCTAGGGTTAGGTTTAGGAAGCCTCCTAACATTAAGAAAGTCCTTCGGTTTGAAATTTGGAAAGTGGGACCCACAGAGATCCTTTTCCGGATCCAAGCTGCGTAGGCCATACCGGTCGACCATTGATCGGTACCATAGACCGGTACCATCGACCGGTATCTAATTTTTCATACTTGAATTGGTCTGATTGATCCGATTTCATATCTGGTTGTCATCCGCTCGTCCCGTCTGGTCCAGTGATGATTGGAAGACTTGTTACGACATGAATTAAAGTTTTAGATCGGATTCATGGAATGCGGGTTTTACAACTCCCCCACCCTTAAATGAAATTTTTCCCTAAAATTTACATGTAGGTTTCACAACTCCCTCACCCTTAAAATAAATTTCGGCCTCGAAATTTGAACGTACCTTGGTCATCAAAAAGGTTAAGGTATTCCTTTCGCATCGCATTCTCTTCCTCCCAAGTAATTTCTTCTACATCTTGGTTTTTCCAATGCACTTTTACATAATGGATATCCTTGCTTCGAAGATGTTGTACCTTTCGGCTTGTAAGCATCACAGGTACTACTTCAAACGTCAAGTCCTCTGTCAAGTCTGGTGGGTCTGCTGTCAAGATGTGCGATGGATCCCTGATGTACTTCTTTAATAAAGAAACATGGAATACATCATGAACACTTGACATGGATGGTGGTAGAGCCAGTTGATATGCCACATTACCACGTCTGGTCAAAATCTCATATGGTCCCATATACCTGGGGAATAGCTTTCCCTTCTTACCAAACCGTTTTGGACCTCGCACAGGTGATATCTTCAAGAACACTTTATCACCTATTGCAAAATCCAGATCTCGACGTCGGTTATCTACATAATGCTTTTGTCAAACTTAAGCTGTTTTCACTCTTTCTTTAATTTGATCAATCACTCGATAAGTTTCTTCGACGAACTCTGGTCCTATAATCCTTCTCTCTCCCACCTCATTCCATAACAGAGGTGTATGACATTTCTTCCCATAGAGTGCCTCATATGGAGCCATTTGGATCGTAGCTTGGTAACTATTGTTATAAGCAAACTCGATGAGCAATAGCTTATCATCCCAAGCTCTTTTGAAATCTAGGGCACACGCTCGGAGCATATCTTCTAAGATTTGAATAGTTCTTTCTGACTGCCCGTCTCTTTGAGGATGAAAAGATGTGCTAAACTTCAACTTGGTTCCCATTGCTTTCTGTAATCCTTCCCAAAACTTTAATGTAAAACGGGGATCTTTGTCAGATACTATATTTTCTGAGACGCCATGAAGTTTGACTATATTATCCACATATAGCTTGGCCAGCTTGTCCATGGTATACTGAGGTCTGACAGCGATGAATCGAGCTGTCTTGGTAAGTCGATCGACTATAACCCATACTGCATCCACTGACCTTGGTGTCAAGGGTAGGTCAAGGGTAGGCCAGTGATGAAATCCATTGTGATACAATCCCACTTCCACGCTGGCTTTGGTAGTGGTTGTAGCAAACCTATGGGTCTCTGCCATTTAGCTTTAACTTACTGGAAATTCAGACATTGGAATACGAACCGAGCTACATCCGCTTTCATACCCCTCCACCAATATAATCTTCTTAAATCATGGTACATCTTGGTGCTTCCTGGATGTACCAAATATGGGGTGTAATAAGCTTCAGTCATAACTTTATCTCTGATATTTGAGTTCTCACTCTTAGGTATACATAATCGTCCACAATACCTGAGTACTTTGTCCGAATCCAAGGTAAAGTCAGGGTTGCTTTTACCCTTCTCTAGATCTTCTTGCACAGTCTTGAGGTGTGGATCCTGTAGGATTGCTACTTTGACCTCATTTATTAGATCCAATGAGATCTTCAAAGCTGCAAACATCAATGTGAACTTATGAATCAAGCATTGTTCCACTGGATCTTCTGCAGTCTCTAATATGTACTCTTTATCATTCTCTATTGAGCTTAAGGCTGCAACACACAATGCAGCATTTGTACTAGGTCCTGCCTCCGATTTCAATGCCCACTTTCTGCTTAGGGCATCAGCCACAACGTTTGCCTTACCCGGATGGTACTGGATATCACAATCATAATCTTTTAATAGTTCTAGCCATCTCCATTGTCTCATATTCAGGTCCTTCTGAGTGAAAAAGGTAAGTTAAGCTCTTGTGATCCGACTTAATGTGAAACTTTTCACCGTAAATGTAGTGTCTCCAAGTCTTCATTGCGTGAATAACTGCTGCTAATTCTAGATCATGCGTAGGATAGTTCTTCTCATTCTCTTTTAACTGTCTTGATGCATAGGCAATCACCTGTTCTCCTTGCATCAACACACATCCAAGACCTAACCCTGAGGCATCTGTATATAAGGTGAATGGCAAACCTGGTGCTGGGATGGTCAAGATAAGTGCAGAGACTAGTCTTGACTTCAAAGTCTGAAAGTACTTTTCACACTCATCTGTCCATATGAACTTTTCTCCTTTCTTGGTTAGTCTGGTAAGTGGAACTGCAATTTTTGAGTAGTCTTCCACTAATCTTCTATAGTAACCAGCCAATCCAAGAAAACTACGAATCTCCGCAACTGATTTTGGCGCATCCCATCCTACTATAGCTGCGATCTTGCTTGGATCTACCTTGATACCGTCTGTTGATACTACATGACCCAAGAAGGCCACTTCCTTCAGCCAAAATTCACACTTCTTGAACTTGGCGTAAAGCTTCTCCCTTCTCAACCGTTGTAGGGATGCTCTCAAATGTGTTGCATGAGCCTCCCTGTCCTTTGAGTAGACCAAGATGTCATCGATGAATACGATGACTGAAGTGTCCAACATGTCATGAAACACTCGGTTCATCAATTCCATGAACGACGTTGGAGCGTTAGTCAACCCGAATGACATTATCAGGAACTCAAAATGCCCATACCTTGTTCTGAAAGCAGTCTTTAGAATATCTGTGGCCTTGATCTTCAATTGGTGATACCCTGAACTAAGATCAATCTTCAAGAAAACCTTTGCACCCTGCAACTGATCGAACAGATCATCGATCCTAGGTAAAGGATATCAGTTCTTGATGGTTAACTTGTTCAGCTCTCGGTAGTCAATACATAGCCGTACACTACCATCCCTCTTCTTAATGAACAATACAGGTGCTCCTCATGGTGATATGCTTAGACGTATGAAGCCCTTATCTAGTAGTTCTTGTAATTGGGTCTTCAACTCCTTTAATTCGGTAAGGGCCATCCTGTACGGTGCCTTAAACACCGGTGCCGACCCTGGCATAAGGTCTATCACGAACTCTGTAGCCCTGCCTGGAGGTAGACCTGGGAGATCTTCTGAAAATACATCTGGAAACTCTCGTACCACATCTAGATCTTCCATCTTTGGAACCTCGGCAGTTATGTCGACCACAGACACTAAGTACCCCACTCCTCCCTTCTCTAAGCATCTCTTAGCTTTTAGGACAGAGAGGATCAGCTTCCGCTTCCTAGGTAACTTAGTCCCAGTGAAGCTAAACTCTTTTCCCTTCTCATCTTTAAGCACAAGTTTTCTTTCACCACATAATAAGCTAGCTGAATGATGGCCTAGCCAATCCATTCCCAAGACGACGTCAAAGTCTGCCATCTCGAGTTGAACCAGATTTACTTCTAGGTTTCGGCCCTCAATACTAACTGTACATGGCCCATAGTATTCATTCAATGCCACTTCGACTCCCAATGGAGAGCGGACTATTAAGCTTGGGTTCAAACACTTGACAAGTAATTCTATTAGCTTCCCAAAAGAAATAGAAATGAAGGAGTGCGTGGCCCCAAAGTTAAAGAGTACTCTGGAGGGTACACCAGCTATATTCACAGTCCCTGAAATTTAAATATCCCTTAGTTCCACATGTTCAAACACAACAACAGTAAGACAAATAGGAAGGGATGAAATCATACCAATAACCACATCCGGTGATGCGACTGCCTCTTCAGTGGTGACTGCGAATATCTTTCCTTGTTGTGGCAGTTGCTTCTTGGGTGGAGTACAGGTCTTTGCATAATGACCCAATTGCTGACAGTTGAAACATCTGACATTTGGGTTCTGTCCAGCATACTGTAACGGTGGTGGTGCAGTAGTGTTCCTTGTAGGCACCACAGTAGACTGAGCCCTGTATGGGCGGAATGGTCTAGTATTGCCTCCACCTGAAGTCTCAGTAGCAGGTCTCTTTAGTCCCCTGTTTTGAACAAAGAAGCTATCTCTTTGGCTAGATTCAATTACCCTGGCAACCTGCACAACCTCATTATATATCTTCTTCTCCAAACCCAAGACGTGCTCTCGTATACTTCCTCGCAATCCCATGGTGAACCTACGGGTCTTGGTTTCTTCTTCATGCATGCTTGTCTAAGCAAAGAAGAAAAGCTCTTCATATCTCTGCTGGTAAGCATCAACCATCGACTGGGATTGTTGCAGGTTTAGGAATTCCTTCTCCATTTGATCACAGAAGCTCTTTGGAAAGTACTTATCGAAGAAGGCTCCCTTGAATATTGCCCAATCGATCTGAGTGTGCTTTACCTCCAAGTATGATCGGGTAGAATTCCACCAGACAGGTTTTGGGTGATGACGTAAGTCCTCCTCCCCAGGTTTTGGGTGAGTTTGTGGCTTTTGCTTCAATTACTGTCGTTATGCTGTCGAAATTTCAAAAATTTCTAACCAATTCCTCCTTATTTTGTCTTTGTTTTGTAGTTACAATGTCTCAACGCAGAGGTGCTAGTAAACATGTCTTTGGTCTTGGCATGAACTGCCCGCATCCGCCGGTTCCACAGCTCGATAAGCGGTGGTTTCGTTCTGAGGCGGCGTAAGCCCGCTTTCCTTGGTTTGACGAGAAGAATATTGAGTCAGGGCGACTGGTGAACCTAGAGTATCTTCAGCGGTTTGGTGTGGAAGCAGCTTTTTGTAGACTCGGGTGGTTGCCCGTCATTGCATACACGGTGACTACCCACCCCAACCTTGTTAAACATTTCTATGCAAACTTGGAGATAGAGGGAGATGTCAATGACTTCAGCCGAGGTAGGGAACTCCTCCTTACTAGCTACGTCAAGGGTGTCCCCATCTCCTTCGACACTCACCAGCTTGCCGATCTCCTAGGGATTCCCAGTGATGGTGACTTGGTCTACTGTGCCCCTAAGATGAAGGGCTTTCTCCCTGATGATCTGCGTCAGGAGGTTTTGGAGCAGATCCTTGACCTTGGAGCGCCTATGAAAGCCACTAACTTGATGCCTGTTCCCCGGGTATATTGTCACATCATCCAGCATGACATCGTTCCCCAGAGCGGCCACGACAGTGAGTTATCTCAGCTCACTCAGCACTTAACCTATTGCATTTGCACCGAGGAGCGGGTTTGTCTTTCGTACATCATTATCAGGACCATGCGTCAGGCTACTCGGCCCGATCAGATCAGTAACCTTCCATACGGCTGGCTTATTACTACTCTTCTGCGGCGCTTACGGGTGGACATGAGAGGTGAGGTTGCAGTTGAGGACACCATGACCTCTGACATTGACTGGGATACCATCATTCAGATGAAGATGGACAATCTTCCAATCAGTGATGAAGAGTTAGAGGCTCGTCCTCATCTACTCAGGAGGGTAGCAGCCGCGGCAGCAGCAGCAGCAGCAGCCAATGCAGAAGAGGCAGGGGATGATGATGAGGGTGACGATGATCAGATGGAGGACGTTCCAGCATCAGCACCACAGCCCACGCATGCAGCGGGACCATCTCAGCCTCCTCCCGATACAGTGATGGGTATGTTCACGAAGATTCGAGATGGGAGATGGGCCGTGACCTAGGGTGCCTTACTCGCAGCCTTAGAGTCACACAGAAGCAGGTGCACTAGCTCAGGGTAGCCTACGAGCGTGACTATGACATCACAGACCTCATTCCTCCTATGCCCCCATCCCCATGATAGTTCATTTATTTTTTTCTCTCTCATAGAATGGTTTATATATCAGGGTAACTGTCCGGCTTGTGGACTGTACCCTGTGGCACAATTAACTTTTCACTTGCCAGATGATTTATGTTTATAAAATTTTCTTCTTATGGTAATTTTATGATCAATCTACTTGTTACTATGGTTTCCTCCCTAGAGCATGTCATTCATTAATTCTACCTTTAGTATAGTATATTATGCCCTTTCATATTTAGTCTCAGGCATCAAACAATGCTTAAGGTGTGCTCTTATTAAGGCTTTTAATTTTTTCCTATCTCAGTTCATCGACTTAGTTAAGTGCAAATTTGGTATGTTGGACAGAGCCTAAGAGCTCTAATACCAAGTTGTCACACCTCAATTCTGGCCAAACCAGAAGTGTGAGTGAACAGTCACTGAACCAACGGTTCACACCAAGATCTCAATAAGACCGTGTCCACTCATACAAACCATTGCACATAACCATAATCAGAATACTATAAAATACAGCGGAAGTCTTTAAATAAAATGAACTCATTGATCTATTGATAATCTAATAAAATATCAAGTTATTCTCTACACCAAAACGTAAATAATATCCTTACATCACTTGGTAAATCCAACTGAAAATAAATAAAATAATCTAAATAAACACCCGAGAGATACACGCAAAAAGGGCACTCGCATGAAGTATCATGCTCATCCTCTCCTGCTTGCATGTCCAAAGCAGCCACGCCTCCATACACTGGAGCGTCCACGTAATCCTTGACCGTATAACCTGCATCAACATCTAAAAACATGTATATATACAAGGGTGAGCTCACAACCTAGCTCACTAAGACAATCAAACAATGCAACAAACATATACATGAGTAACATTCACATCATGGTCTGGTTTTAAGTTTGCAATGTGCTATAGAAAGGATTGGCGGCCACCGCACCTCTATACACGAGTGTGTGAAGCCGCCCAATGGATCAAACACCACTATCGTCCCACATACACCCACCATGGAATAGAGATAGAGCTAAGGCGTCCGGATCAAACACCGCCAACACCTCCCCTGATACTCTACCCATACCAACACGTAAGCCCCTATTGGCGAGGGCTTGCAAACTGGGCTCACAACTAACCAATCCTATATGTCATCACAGTAGGCCCTATCTCAGCACAACTCCCTACTGCATAGAGATAGAGCTAGAGTCTAGTGGCCAGGTCGGAGACCACAGTGCCACTTCCTCCCCCTGATACCCTACCCGCACCAAGCATGCTAAGACAGAACGATACGAAAGGTGCTAGTGTGAGAAATGATCCCAGACCTCCAGTCTTTCCCATTCCACACACCAACGAAAACAATCACATGCCTAACAGTCACACCCTAGCATAGCGAGTATGCATGAACAATAATAATAACTGAAAATAAAGGATGACATGCGAGTATGCACAAACATCATACCATAGAATCATGGTTATTAACAACGATTTACTGTTTATTAAATCATTAGGGTTTAGGTCCAATTCCCTTACCTGACGTTTGTTTGATAGCTCGCTCCGTGTCACAAGGTCCAAACGTGCTATCACAAGGTCCTACACAATGTTAGGTTTAATTAGAATAGTTTTTCCTTAGGTTTACATTGGTCGAAAAACCAACTGGGTCAAAAACACTCCCACAGAGTATATCGATCACAGTACCGATCGCGGTACTGTGGGGAAAGGTGTGACCGGTATGGTTGACCGGTCCCCACAAACCAGTCTTTGGGAGGTACCGGTCACAGTACCGGTCGCATATGGTGCAACCGGTATGGTCGATCGGTATGTCTCCAGAAGACCATACGCTTGGTTCTCGCCTTCCGTCGGTCACCCCCTATTGATCCTAGGGTTTCTCCTACACATTCTAGGTCTGAGCATTGAGTTAGAGTTGTTTCCAACTCCATTCAAGTCCTAGTTTCGATGATCTTCATCCTAGAACTTGAATCTAGGGTTTACCGACTAGATTAGGGTTTGACGAAAAACATGGTTTAGATCAATACTTAATGTAGAGGAAGGTTTAAGCACTTACCGTTGACTCGCGGTAATGTGTTCTTCGTCCAACGGCAATGATGGCTCTTACCTCTCCTTCCTAGCTTCTCCTTCTTCAACCTCTTTCTCCTCTTTAGGGTTTGTGAGGATCAATGAGAGAGGTTTTAGGAGGTTTAAGGGTCCTTATATAGGCTAGGGTTAGGTTTAAGAAGCCTCCTAACATTAAAAAAGTCCTTCGGTTTGAAATTTAGAAAGTGTGACCCGTAGAGATCCTTTTCCAGATCCAAGCTGCGTAGGCCATACCGGTTGACCATCGACCAGTACCATAAACCGGTACCATCGACCGGTATCCAATTTTTCATACTTGAATTGGTCCGATTGGTCCGATTTCATACCCGGTTGTCATCCGCTCGTCCTGTCTGGTCCAGGGATGATTGGAAGACCTGTTACGACATGAATTAAAGGTTTAGATCGGATTCATGGAGTGCGGGTCTTACACTATCCCGCCACGAGGCCTCCGGGGCATTGGGCTTGCTTCAGACGGATTGGTGGACTATCTGCTGACTAATAGATGAGGCTAAAGTGGAGGAAGCATTTGATGTCCATCCCTTTTCACCTGGCTAGATTGTCGTTGGATGCTTTAGTTCGACACCTGATGGTGGTGCCCATGACGGTGGGGACGGCCTTGACGATGCTCCCTCTGAGGTCCTCTTTCATCGATCCTCTCAATGCGCAGAGACGCCACCACTGGTGTAGCATGTTGTTGGTTGAGGAGATGCTAAGTTAATATCTCCAACAATCTAGTGACAGCATTGAACTGCTCCTTCGTAACCTATTGTGGGGAAGGAGGTGGTGACAACTCTTCCTCTGGGATAAAGATGTTCGTTGCTGGGATCAGTACTTCATTGGGACCAGGATTTCTAGTAGCAGCATTGTTGTTAACAACCAGGAGGTTGCAAACATTGTTGTTGTGATTCCAGTTCATGTTGGAAGAATGTGTATTCATCGCGTACAAGGGTTGTGATAACACTGAATCGCCCAAGTTGAACCGTCTCAAGACACTACCACAGTTCCCATAGATGGCACCAAACTGTTGTCGCACCAAACAGGACGGTCTTGAGCTCACCGGAAAACCTGCAAAGAAAGAGAAAAGGACACCATAAAATGGTCAAGTTTGGTTGCCCCAAGGCCACTCTAATGCCTAACTCTATCTGGTAAAACAAGTAGTATGGAACAGTCACGAAGGTGGCTGTTCCTTTGTCAAAGAAGGGAGTTCAGGTAGTTGCCTTAGCTCAAAATTGGGTGAAGAATTATATGTGAAAGAGACTCGCCTACGAAAGGGAGAGTATGTGGAAGTCTAAAATGAGTCTCCAAAAGTCCAAAAAAAGTCCCACTTTTTCCTTCCTTTCTTCTATTTATAGCCAGGGGTTATGTCTTGATGTGATCGGCCACGTGTCCAGGTCATTAGACGTGTGTCTGGTTCAGTGTGGCATGCACGTTCATCTTGGCTGGAGTGGTGTTTCATGGGCGTTTGTCAAGGTGGCAGGTATGGGCTGCCGCTCTAGTGGTATATCTTGATCCCATGCTTAATTTGAGAGAAAGATATCCCTCTAATTACATTGACTGGTGAACATGATGCGCATTAAATGTGCATGGTTCGCATTTAATGCGCATGACCAATGTGCATTACTCTGGATGAATCCCATATCGAAATGACCGTTGATGGTCTCACATGTCTGTACGATTATGCCACGTGTTTGATTGGGTGCTGATCATTGCGTTGAGGTAGGTCCCGAAATGTGCTAATCCGAAGCGTGCAAGGTGCAGCAACTAGTCTAGGATATTAAGCGTCATTGGAGCTTCGATGATTAGCCTTGGGAATAAACATTCTGCCGTGGTTGGACTTGCACATGTCAATGTTCGAGGACTAAATGTTTGCTTCAAACGTGTATAGAAATCCTCTCCCGCCTGAGTTTGGGCGGGAGAGTTGGCGGCCCAGATGGATGGCCTCCACCTGGCTCTCGGGTGGATCCGAGCCCTCCATCCGAGACAACACCCGAGCCGACAAACTGAGCCAACAGGGGTGTGGGCTCTAATGGAGGGCTCAGATCCACCCGAGAGCTAGGTGGTGGCCATCCATCCAGGCCACCAACTCACCTGCCCAAACTCAGATGGGAGAGGATGTGGATCCCTTCAAACGTATGCCTCGGGGAGGCCTTCGAGGACCACTTTTAGTTGTATGCCTCGAAGAGCCTCATTAGAGAGGGTCGTCTACCTTCGAAAGGGATGGTTCTCATGCATACACGGGTTGTAAAGTCACTGGTGGGGTATAACCCCCATATCACTGAGCAAGAAACAAATTAACAGGAAAGAGAGTTCATACTAAATACTACCTGTTAGTGGCAGAGCAAGTCAAGTATCTAGGATATAGTTGGGTTTCTTGATTGAAAAAATTGTTTGCGCCGCCAATGCAACGAGTGTGAAACTATCAATAGGGGGCAGGGAGAAGAGACAGTTCAGAGGCCTTTTCCCCTAAGATATTTATGTCATCGAAGAGTAATGTTCCTTCATTTTTTTTTTAAGGATAAAATGGTGTTTGGTAACTATGAAACCACAAATGACCCACTTCAACATTGACGAATGTCAACAAAAGGTATTTTGGAAATCAATAAAAAGTGTTTTGAAAATATAATGTCAATAAAAGGTGTTTCGAAACCCTTGGAACTTTTACCCAAAAAAAAACATACTTATTAAATCTGTGGCTTTTATTATCTTTGTTCGTTGTTTAAATTACCAACCACATTGCTTTAACAATTGATAAAAGGAATGGCAGAATTTTATTGGAATACGGGTAGGAATGAACGTAGTATTCATTGGATTTCATGGTAGATTGTGTCTTCCAAAAAATAGAGGGGTTCTGGGTATGAGGGATCCAATTATGCAAAACCAGGCTTTACTTGCCAAATCAGCTTGGCGAGTTTGGAAAAATCCTCAAGTCAAATGGGTTCAATGCCTTAAGGCAATTTATTATCCCCATTCAGAATTTCTAGATGCATCTCTCGATTCTCAGCCTTCTTGGTTGCGGAGAAGCATATGGGAGGGATTGAGAATTCTAAAGCAAGGCCTTATATGGAAGGTTGGCACTGGTACCTAAATTCGCATTTGGAAAGATGCTTGGATCCCCAACCTTCCTAATAACAAACCAACATATACGGACAGAGTTGACCAGCAATATGTATGGGTCTCAGACCTCATTGATGACATCACTAGAACTTGGAAAATCGAAGTTCTTTCGGTTTTATTTCAATCTCATGAAGTCCAAGCCATTAGAAATATAACTTTGGCTATAACTCGGACTCCTAATGTATTGCTGAGGAAAGCTTCTAAGTCTGGTGTCTTTTCAGTAAAAAGTGCCTATCATATGCTGTCTGGCCTTTTTCAAACATATTTTAGCAATCTGTCTATTGATAGACTTGGGTCCTGGACATTAGTTCCCACTTTCATTTGGAAAGCCATCTAGTCATGCAAAACTCTTTCGAAAATTAAACATTTTCTATGGAAATGTTGTGCTCAAGGGCTTCCTTCTAGTGTGGATCTCCTTCACAGGAAAGTTGAGGTGGATACTTTATGTAGGAGATGTGGTATTTCAGAAGAAACTCGTGATCACCTCTTACTATATTGTCCTTTTTCACAAGCAGTTTGGCTGCGATGTCAACTTTCTTTAAAGGTTCCTGAGGACCAATCCGTTTCTTTTGCTCAATGGCTGCCTATGTTTTGTCATTTACCTTCCAACTATCCTAAATCACAAAGGAGATTAATTTTATTGCTTATTGCTTTTATTAGTTGCCATTTATGGAAATTTAGAAATCAGTTATATTTTGAACATATTCAAGGTACTCTCTTGACTGTTATTCATATAGGTCAAAGAGCCTTTGCTGAATTTTGTGATGCCCGTAAGTTGGGGAATTTAATCGATTCAAACATTCCGGGTGAGATTGCCTGTTTTCAACCAACGTGGAAGCCCCCTTTACAAGGAATGGTGAAATTCAATACAGATGCTTCTTTGTCTTTGGATATGTCTAAGAGTACTATTGGCCTTGTTTGCAGAAACCACTTGGGGCATCCTATCTTTGCTGCTGTGGAGGATGTGCATTTCAGTTCTATTGTTGTGGGTGAGGCTTTGGCAGTGCGCAAAGCCATATTATTAGAGTTGCAACAAGGTTTTGAAATCATACAGGTTGAAACTAATAGTCTGGAGGTAGTACAATGTTTGAATGGGCTAAGGCCTTTTTTTTTATGTTGTCTTGGAAAGCATAATACAGGATATTATCGGAGTGTTGGCTAAACAATGTAAGGTTACCTTTTTTTCATGTTCCTAGATCTGGGAACTTAGTGGCCACCGGGCGGCTCAACAAGCATTTCTGGGTTCCAGGATGCTATGATGGGACAATGCTTCTGAATGGTTAATGGAACTATGTAAATCAGATGTAATAGTTTCTGATGAAATGGGTAATCGATGAACTTTTATCTTACCAGAAAAACAAAAATTTCTTTTCTTTTCTTAACATCCCAATAGCCTGAGAAAAAAACCTAGACCAAGATAGATTGAATATAGGGTATGGTTAACCTAGGCCAGACCTGAAGCTTGCAATCATTAAATTTGGATTAGCCAGTCCATTATACTTCAAATATAGCCTCGAAATGCTTTATTTGAGGGCCATGAACACCCCAGGTAATCACTACACTCTAGGAAATTAAATTCAATCTTTTACTACGATTATTAGTTTGAACTTTCAAATCGGAATGGCAATAAAAAGGCTTAGTATGAAGTAGGTTTTTTTAGGGGGTGTTTGCTAACACTCCAGAAGTTGGATTTTGACTTCTGGAGCATAAATTGAGTAGAAGCCTGTTTGGTAACTCGGTTCGGACTTCTGGAGAATCCATGAGTGAACCGGCTCCAAATGAGCTCTAGAATCCAATTTTTTGGAGCATCAAATAGATGCTTTTCGACTTCAGAACACAATTTTAGAATAAAAATCACCCCACACCACTACTACCACCAACACCATAACCCACCAGCCAACACCCACCACCGCCACCACCACTGCCGCCACCACCACCATCACACCGCCACCACCCATCGCCACCACTACCCACCACCACCACCACCACCATCCTCAATCACCACCCACCGCCACCACCACCAACCACCGACCACCAACCACCGCCACCACCACCCACCGCCGCCTACCATCGCCACCACCACTAGCCACCAACCACCACCACCACTACCTACCACCACCACCATCACCCACCACTACCGCCACCACCACCACCAATTACCCACCATCGCCACCACCATCCACTACCACCCACCCCCACTGCCACCACCACCATCTTCAATCACCACCCACCGCCACCACACGACCACAGCAAACACACACCAACTATCACCCACCACCACCATCCTCAATCACCACCCCCCGTCGCCACCACCACCAACCACCCATCACCGCCACCACCATCCACTACCACCCACCACCACCTACCATCGCCACCACCACCAGCCACCAACCACTGCCACCACCACCCACCACCACCACCAACTATCACCCACCACCACCGCCACCTCCATCCACTACCACCCACCACCACCTCCACCCACCCACCGCCACCCTTCACCACCACCTCCCACCCACCACCACCGTCACCAACCATCACCACTCACCACTAGTGCCACCATCCGCCACCCCCCACCACTACTCTGGAGTCCATAACTAAATTAGGTTAACAAACATGTTTCTACTCCGTCATACTCTTGAATCCTTTTGAAGTTGGAGTAGAAATTTGAACCAGAAGTAAGAATCCCAGAGTTGAAGTTTTATCAAACAGCCCCTTAATGAATAATCCGATTTTGGGATCAGGTCTGACCATTGACCACTTGACCCCTATTGGTTAGGGAGGACTCATGGTCAGACAAGATTTGTGCTAACCCTAACGCCTAATCAAACCTCATTACCTCATCAAACATCTATTTATTAGTCCCAAGTTTAGGACCCCCAAAAGCTAATTTTGGATTATTTCGCTCCAATCTAATGGAAAAAAGAAAAATAGCCCATGCAATGGTTCCTCTTCCTGACCCAGGAACCATCATGAAACAAATATCTGTCCGTGACGTTTATGTTAGTTTTCAAATTTTGTGAATTATTCGTTTTTATGGTTTTTTCATATCTAAATCATCTATTCCAGTTTAGAGTGAGGAGAATTCATAGTAATGGTTAAAGTATTGAAACACATATACATAGACATATACTAGATGTATACCAATTCATCTAGGTATTTTCTTGAATTAATAAAAAAATATTGAAAAATTCAGATGAAAAGGTAAGGTAAAATGCACTTCTGACTCCTTCGTTTGGGTTTCTTTCGAATTTTGGTGATTGAAGTACACTTTGTCCATTTAGAAGGCCTTAAATATTTATAGTCTATATTCTTATTCAATAAAAGCAAAAATGCATAGACAAGCCTCCCATAACTAGAGAGATGACTCCTTAATATAATTGTTATAAGATCCAAATGTCATCACATAAAAACGAATTAGAAGAGGATTTCCCAAAATGCCAATGGTAGGGAATCTTTCATGTCACATCAACTAGGCATAGTAAATGAGATCTACGAGAGAATCTGGAGGAGAGGTGGTGCCCCCATCGGATGGACGACACCTGGGACTCGGGTGAATCTAATTCCTCCATTCAAACCAACCCCCCCCCCCTTTGTCTGCTCAACTTGTCCGTTTGGTGTTTGTTCGGATGGAGGACTCGGATTCATCCAAGTCCGAGGTGTCACCCATCCAATAAGAACGCCACCTCTCCTCCAGATTCTCTTGGAGGAAAAGATTTGAATCCTAATGAGTGGTATCTCCAACACAAATCAACATAATCAGGGAAAAGAAAAAACGCATAGAGAAAACAGAGAATGCCAAAAAGTTTGAAAAGAAATCCGGTGTTGTGGAGGAGGGTGAAATTGAAAACAAGAGGGGATAAGTTTATTTATTTATTTATTTTTTTTAGTAGGAAGATGGGATAAAGTTAAAAACCAATCAAATGGCTATGTGAATGTAGGAAAAAATACAGAATATTAGCAGAATTCAAGATCACTTAAGTAATTTCAATTCCACTATCCAAACGTAGTAGCGCATGTACTCTCAAGAACTCTCAACTTTTTTTTTCTTTGGTAAAAGAGTTCTCAGGTTAGAGAAGTGTTTACTATCGTTTAGCTACATATTAAGGATTCGTTATATATATATATATATGTTCGGAAATATAATATAACAATCTGGATCATTCATTTTTACCATTTCTTTTAATCTAACTCATTTCAAATTGGGAAATATTATAGCAATGTTTAGAATACTCATACATATGAATGGATATACACAGTATGTTTATTAATACATAGGAGGTATTTGATTGAATTAGAACTTGAAATTTGACATGTGGGTAATCTGGACCATGTTCTCTCTATCCAACAATTAGAATAGATACATCATCTGCCTATGTAACAGAATAAATTCCTTGTGACATTTGGAAAAATAACAAACCCTTATTACAATAATAATAACCTATATTATTATTATTATTATTTTGCTAAAAATCCAATTATATTAAACAGAAAAGAAAATCAAAAGAGCCTTAACAGGGTGTAAAACCCCCACGTTCGACAATGCCATCAGCAGAGGCCACCCCAAGCTAATGAATACATTAATTGTAACCCATACTCATATATATATATATATGGGGAAATATTAACATAACAAAGGTTTGTTATTTTTCCAAACATAACAAGACATTCATTATCCTCTTCAAACTATATATAGGGACCCGATTGCAAATAAATTTAAGAGGATAATTTTGTAAAATCACATTCACTATTAAAAAAATTGTTAAAGAAAATAAAATTTTACCTAGAATTTCTAAAGAGGGTTAAATCATAATTTAACACAACCAACTCTCTCCTTTCTTCTCCCTCCTCCAATCATCCACTCATCCCTAATCCTTCCTTGATCCTTCGCCTCTTGCAAAAAAATCCTCTCCCGCCCAACTGCCGCCGGCCAAGGGCAGGATTTCAGCCGGCCCACCTCCCCATGTATTGGTAGGCGGGCCGACTAATCCCCAGCCCTTGGATCAGCGGCAGGAACCTCCTGCCGCGGGAGAGGATTTCAGTCCTCGGCTCCTTCCCTCCTTCACTCCATAACCGTGCAACAATCAGAATTATTGGGACTGGGAAGTTGGAATTGAGGCAGCGACAAAGCATTGTGCGATAGTCCAGTCATCAGAAAGATCCCTCTCCCTCTCCTTCAGTCACTCGTATCCTTCTTCCTCATCCCTAATCTCTCCTCACGGATCCTTCATTCTCTCGTTCCCTCCACATCTGCAACGGTCGGAGTTGTTGGACTCTGCAGTTGAAGCAACGACATTGCAATGTCTGATGAACCAGTCATTGATCTCTGCAACTGAGGTAAAAATCTTCATCTCTCTCTCCCCTTAACGGGCTTGTAATTAGATTGTATCCCTATTGAGCGAAACAAGCAACCCCTCTCATGATCCGTAGACTATTATTATTTAAATTTTGCTCTTTTTTTTTTTCTTGTTTCGTTCATCTGTTTTTGAAAATTATGTATTTTTGTTGGAGGTTGGATGGTTTTTGGGGTAAATTTGAAGCAAAGCTGGGAGGATCATTTGCAGGGGTTTTTTTTTTTTTTTCCTGTTTTAACTGTTGAGAAGGGTGCCATTTTTTTTCCTGGTTGTTGATAGTTTGTTGTGCATATGTATGATGTTAGCAAATGAGATTCATTGACCTTGGGATCAAGTTGTAAACCTGAGTGAACTAAGTAATTGAAGTCCATTTGCTTGTTGTAGTGCATAACTTGTTTTAACTTGACTAATTTGGCGAGATGGATAAACTAAGAACCAAACTATTGACATTTATGGTTTCATGTACACTAGCTTCCTCATTCCTACCCTGTCTGTAGGTTCTGTAGGATAAAACAAATTGGATGCTTAATGTGATTGATAAAGCTTGTAGTATGCTTCCTCATTCCTATCTTGTCTGTGGTTTCTTGCAATATTTTCTGAATTTTCTGCAACTGACTCCTTGTACATTCCAGAACTGTATTAGTTTTTCAGTTTCTTGGTTTGGATCATCTCTCTAAGCCTTGGTGACTCTATTGTTAATTTACATTCCAAATCACAAAAGCATCCTGTACATTTGTTGCTATAGATAACTAGTGCCCTCTGTTGACTGATATCACTTGGTAAGGGACTTCACTGATACACATAGGTACCACCTTTGAAACAATTTTGTAAAGGCTGCTAGTAGGACTTAGTAGCATGTAGTCCTTGCACTCCACTCCCTCCTTTGGTATAGGGTTTTTCCTTAAAGTGAACAAATTTATTTGTTGTCGGATGAATGTATGTTCCATGGGATATTTATGGTTAGACATCTTTGTAGGATTTTAAGTAATCCTAATAAAATTCATTACAATGAATCCCACATGAAATGTAAAATACAACTGAGCAATAACACAATTTATTAAAATGAAATAAGACATACCTTTCGTTGGAGATTGTTTTCCGACCTTTTGTTTTCACCTGATTCCTGCAGAGTTCTTCTACAGTCTCCTCTCCCTTAGGTATGGGTCCTCTTGATTTCACACAGAGAGAGACTATAGGGACCCTGCTTCATATTTATAATGATTTAGAATTCAAATCTATCCCAATCCCATAATGGTATAGATTTTATTTATATTTAGAAAGGGATAATCAATCAACCTTGATTGGATTCCTACCAGTCAAAATAGGCAAGTAAGATAATGTTGCCCATAATAGTAAAATCAGAATAAGTAAGATTTTACAATCTCCCACTTGGGCTACATTATTCTACAAGACTATTAAAAACTAGTGTGTCTATGGAAACCATTAATTAAAAACCAGATTATCCCAAACCTCATACCTTCCAACAAGTAGACTAATGTTGAACAACAGCAGAAGATACACCTCAATTATACAGCATACAACTTTCTGTTATTACGAACATAAGTCTCCTTGTTTATCTTGACATTGGCTTACCGCCTCTGAAACTTGGCTTAATACTGTCTTTATGTTTTTGGCTTAATACCGCCTTCTGAGACTTGGCTTAATACCTTTTAAGACTTGGCTTAATACTGCCTTTTAAGACTTGGCTTAATACTGCCTTTTAAGACTTGGCTTAATACTGCCTTTTGGGTCCTGGCTTAATACTGCCTTTTGTGTTCTGGCTTAATACTGCCTTTTAAGACTTGGCTTAATACTGCCTTTTTTGTCAATGACATGTCAATGAATGTGCAACATAGCAATAAATGAATGCTGAAATAAAATAACCATGGTAATAAATAAAAATAACCATGGTAATAAGTAAGGGGTCCACTTGGTCAGACGGTTAACCCCTTGCTTGATGAGGTAAGGTATGGAGGAGGTTTAGAATTCGAGTCTCCTCCCTGGCATATAGTCCCTCATGGCAATAAATATCTGTGCCAAAATCATTGGCAATGTAAATAAATATAATAAACTAAATCATTATCAATGTGAGAAAAGTCTCCCACTAACCAAGCACATTTAATGAATTAACCATTTCTATGTTAAACATACAGTCCCTTGAAGACTCCCTTTGACAAAACCTTCGTCAGAGAATCTACAATCAAGATGTTTAACGAATGTGTTGTACAATGATATAAATTCTTTGACCTTTTTCTCTCACCTAAAGAGATTTGAAATCCGATCTCCATTATGCTTTGAATTACTAGATTTCACATTATTCTTTGAGAACAACACAGCTAAACCGCTGTCACAATACATCTCAATAGGCCTAAGTTAAACTTACAACCTTCCAGGTCTAAAGATAACTCTTCAACCAGATATGCTACTTATTAGTTTCACATATAGTTATAAAATTTACCTTATCAAGAGGGTGATGCATGGATAAAGTTTTTTACATTTTTCCCCAAAGAGTACATCTACCATCACAACAAAAAACTGAGATGGGATTCATGCCCCCAATGCAATCACCAAAACATTACATCACAATAGCTAAGAGTGTCACTCTTTTGTTGTTGAATCTCATCCACATGATGCTAAGCCATAAGCTTTAGCATTTGTAAACATTTGACTAAAATCATTGGGAATAAATCAATATCACTCACTCTATCTTAACAATTTACATTCTTCTTCAGATCCAACAGTCTTAATCTTTTAATAAAATATTTTCCCCTTAAATAATCCTTACAAGTAAGCAAGTCATTAACTTTAGGGATTTTCATAATTCTATTCTTTTCAATATTTTTATAGTCTTCAATCTCCATTACCTTCTCACTTGAAAGTTTCATGATTCTACTTTTCTTCCAGCTATAACATTTTTCACATGTTCTTTCTGAGTTCTTGTAATTCCATAAAATCATTTTTCTTGTCAAAAGTTTCTTATTATTCCTTGAAAATTTGTTTTTCTTTCTGTAAGACCCTACCTTTCACTTACTGCATTTGTCAGAGTATGGCTTACGTCATGACGTTGGTATTCCTTCATTTCTCTTTTCTTTGAAATTTCTTCCTTAGTGAAAAGAAAATCAAATCAATTTCTGTCCACTAGGTTTATGGATCACTAGGATCTAACTTTGCAGTTTAGGTGAGGAAGTGAAAATCAAATGAATCATCTATAATATTCCAATGAGTTACCTACAGAGATTCACATATCTTAGAACTTATTAGTGATGGCTAATAGCTCTAACATGTGTTTCCTCATATACCATTATCATCATATACCATCAAAACTGGTACAAATAACCTTGAGAAAACAACATCTCTCCACCCCATTTTTAAAGACCAAAATTTCTTTAGATTTCACTCTGAACATCTATTTACAATGTTCCTTATTTGAATTTTCTTTTATCTGATCTTAGGGATTAAATATTCCTAAAGACCAGAATACAATCTTTGCTGAGTATATCTAGGTTAAATACTCCTAGAATAGCTTTCAATCTTTCATGCCAATTCATAGAACTGGCCCGCCATAACAGGCATCATGAGGTGTTTGATCATTATATGTTCTCTAATATGTGTGATATAATAATTAAGCATATGCAAGTCTATTTTCTTTGAAGAGTCAATCGAAACTACACCCTTATCCTTTGGGACAAGAGCGCACTGGTCCTCTTACTATCTGTGCAGAACCTGCGAAGGGATAATGACTCTCGAAATTCCACCACCTTTGGGTGTATGAAACTCCTAAAGTCAAGATCCTTCAACCATGTGCATGAGTATACATGATCTTTGACATCGCCACCTTTGGGTCGACAATGCCGCTCTTTGCTGCTTCCACAAAAGTGAAAATATTGATAATGTCACATTTGAGTGAGCACTATCCTTCTTTGTTGTGTCTATAAATGCATAAGTACTAGATTTGAGCATATCATGATAGAACTGAGCTTGCCACTTTGGTGGTCCCACCCAATCCTTACATAACATGTACAAATATGTGTGAAATAAACTAGGACAATGCCACCCTTGGGTGAACACTGTCATTCTTTAAAGCATTTACAAACACAGTCGCTTGAATTTGAACACATCATGGCAAAACAAAGTATACCACTTTGGTGGGATATACCAAGTTCCACCATGATATGAATAAATTCCAAATTGCAGCTCTAGAGGGATATATATAACCATAAATGTTTTTCAAAAATCAATTTTATAAGTTTAAACATTCAAATAAACATGCACTATAGCTCAACAATCATTATGATACAAGAATATTGAGAAAAACTAGCAGAAACACTGTAAATCGAGCTCCAAAAGAGCATTAATTTGGAAAAATACTATTCCTAATATATCAAAATGTAACAATATATATTCCAGATTGAAGAGCATTGAAAACCAAGTCCAACGGAATAAACCGGAGGTCAATCCGACTTTCCTAGCTCCCACAAATCCAGTTTAAAGTCGGATTGTGAACGCAGTCAAAAAACTACAAGCCAAACAGGCCTTAGAATCTGGACCGGGGATAAACCGTGGTCTGATCCAAACCAAAACCGGTTTGGTTAAGCCAATCCAAAATGGTTCATTTAATCGGGTCAACGGGTCGAAATTTTCGTGTTTTCGGGTCGATTTATCGAGTCAAACTTTCGGGTTTCTGGTTCGGGTTAGTGGATCACCCATTCTGGTTCGGGTTGGATATCCATGGACCCCATTCGGGTTTTTGGGCCAGCCCTGGGCTGGGTCTGACTAGCCGGGCTGGCTTGGCCTGGGCTGGTTCTCCGGGCTGGCTTGGCCTGGGCTGGTTCTGGGCCTGGGCAGGGCCAGCCTGGTCAGAGCTGGTTTGGGCCTGGGCTGGGTTGACTAGGCCCGAGTCAACCAGCAAACCCGTTAGGGTTTGCGATTCGGCGCCGAGTCAACCCGGCGATGACTCGGCACCGTCAGGTATTTTTTTTTTTTTTTTTTAACTCCGGCGCGTGGATCTCACGCGCCATTTCAGGCGGCGAGTGGTGGCGCGTCCGGCCACCGCCGGAGACCAACTTAGTGTCGGTCGACTCGATTTTTCGAGTTCTACAATCTGGTATAATCCATTTTAAATTTCACCAGTCTAGAAAAATTATCCGATTTTTAAAATCTCTTTTATTTTTCCAAAAATTAAAATGGATAAGTAAGAAAATTTTCTTCATGTTTAATACTCAATGATTTTAAATTCATGTGGGATGGCTCTGATACCACTGTAGGATTTTAAGTAATCCTAATAAAATTCATTACAATGAATCCCACATGAAATGTAAAATACAACTGAGCAATAACACAATTTATAAAAATGAAATAAGACATACCTTTCGTTGGAGATTGTTTTCCGACTTTTTGTTTTCACCTGATTCCTGCAGAGTTCTTCTACAGTCTCCTCTCCCTTAGGTATGGGTCCTCTTGATTTCACGCAGAGAGACTATAGGGACCCTGCTTCATATTTATAATGATTTAGAATTCAAATCTATCACAATCCCATAATGGTATAGATTTGATTTATATTTGGAAAAAGGATAATCAATCAACCTTGATTGGATTCCCACCTGTCAAAATAGGCAAGTAAGATAATGTTGCCCATAATAATAAAATCAGAATAAATAAGATTTTATAATCTTGGCATGGTTCCCACTCCACAGGGAATTATACATACATAGTTTTTCTTTTCCTTTACTTACTTTTCCAATGGCTCCACGTGTCAAAGGAGTTTTGGGAAGTGATTGTATAGTAGTAAGCATGTAAGAGTGTTGTATCAATAATAATATTCGGTTAGGTTAAGGTTTATCCCTACTGATATTACCTTGGCATCAACTTTGTGGTTAACTCGGACAACGAATTTCAGATTTCTTGCTTTGTTATGCCTTGTTCAAGTGATCAAATTGGTTCGGTCTGATATGTTTGGATTCTTTATTTATTTTAAGTTGACCATTTTGGCAAACGCATATACTAAGTGCTTGTTTATGCATTGAACTATAGTAGTTTGAAACTCTGTGTTTATGATCACTCATAATTGCTTCTTTTTTGTTGTTTTCTCTTTTTCCTTTAGTTAAGCTTGTTTTGCTTGAATATTTGGTTTGTGTTAGTTTTGTAATTTAGATATTGGTATCTACTACTCCTAGAAATTTGGTTAAGTTTTGAACCAATATGTTGTTGGACATTTGATAATGGAAGTTGCCTTGTTTTTGGTAAACAATTTAAGCTATTACTACATGCCGTACACTCTATTTGATTGTTCTTTGCAGTGGCCCTTGGTTGCAAAACCATGATCGAGATTGTGAATTGGTGATTTTAAAGCAATGAATTGAATGTTTTTCAACTCTAATGTGAAGCAGTTGGGAATCTTTTGCGTATTCTATTGACTATGATTATAGCACATAATAAAAATATTATCTCTTAGACATGAGGAAAACCAGATTCTGTAAACACTATCAATGGTTGTGAATTTTAAAAGTTCTTCTGAAATTCTGAAATTTGTTGTTTGATTTGGTGATGGAATAACCAGCTGCATTCACTGGGGAAGACTCTTCAACTAAGAACAAATTTGGGAGTAAAAGAAGCGAGTAAGAAGTGTTTGCTGATATTCGAAATCAGCCCAAAAAAAAGTGCTGAATTTCAAACTCAGATACTCATTTGATATTTCAGTGATAATGTGGGATGCATTTTGGAGTTATTTTATGCTAGGGGCTTATTTAATTGTTTATGTGAGTTAATTTATATAATTGATTTCCTCTAGTAGTGGTGAAAGTTTAATTTTAATATTTGTTGAAATAGTGATTGAAGCCTTAATAATATTCCTAGTATTTTCAAAGTGTTCATTGATTTGATTGAGATTCCCCCAACACAGAGGAATCTATTACACTATTTTTTAGGTTAGGACAAATATTGTTGAGTTATTGTTCAGTAAAACCTTTGATTTCTCCTTTAGCTTGCCACAAAAAATAAAAATAAAAAGAATGTTTTATAAAACAATCATTTCATCCAATTTATTGATTTTCTATTTAATGTGAGCTTCTCAATATATGTGATGTATATGCGAGCTTTTAGCTCAAAGAGGTAGAGCACTTGGGGATTCCCCAAGAGGTGGTGAATCGAATCCATCAAGACTCATTGATTTTCTTATGTTCTAAATTATTATAATATGAATGCAATTCATAATTTCAAAGAAAACATAGTTGCAACCATAGTTGCTTAGCCTTGCGGCCGTGGCTGTCTGGCTTTGCAGTCGTGGCTTCATGGTCAGGCATGGATGTAAGGGCCTGCGGTTCAAACTGTACCGATTATGCCTAAATTTTATTCGGTTTTAGAAAAATTGATCAACATATCACAAAGTTAACTAAAAAACACACATGTTTGTCCAAGAATACTAAATATTTAGGATTTAATAAATTATCCATATTCAAAATAGAAATATCAATAGCATGCCTTAAATGACCATATTATCCCATTTTAGAATATTATAAGCCAAAGTTGATAAATCTGATGAAAAAAATTTTAATTTCATCAAATCTATTTTGTTTGACTTAATTTCTACATTTGAGTAAGATGTCCAAATAAGACCTAAATATGGCTAATTTTTTCCATTTAACCAAAATTGACTAACATATTGCAACGTTAACCAAAAAACACAAATGTTTGTCTAAGAATATAAAATATTCAAAATTTGTTCAAATTATCCATATTCAAAACAGAAATAGTATGCCCTAAATGACCATATTATCCCATTTTAGAATAATAAAATGCAACGTTAACAAATCTGATGAAAAAAATTCTAATTTCGTCAAATCTATTCCGTTTGGTTTAATTTCCACAAGTTTGAGTAAGATGTCCAAACAAGACCTAAATATGGCTAATTTTATTATTATTATTATTTTTTTTTTGGTAGAGGCTAATTTTGTTCATTCTAGCCAAAATTGACTAACATAAAAACCAAAAAACACATTTGTTTGTCCGAGAATACAAAATATTCAAGATTTGATCAAATAATCTATATTAAAAACAGAAATATCAATAATATGCCCTAAATAACCATATTATCCCATTTTAGAATAAGATAAGACAAGGTTGACAAATCCAATGAAAAAAAATTATTTTGTCAAATCTATTTTGTTTGACTTAATTTCCTCAAGTTTGAGTAAGATGTCCATTTTAACCAAAATTGACTAACTTGTCGCAAAGTTAACCAAAAAGCACATGTTTGTCCAATAATACAAAATAGAAAAAATTTCATCTAACCCCCAAAAACTATGTCAAATTCAATATAACCCCCAAAAATTTCAAAAGTCTCATCTACCATCCAAAAGTTTTTCAAATGTCTCATCTACCACCCAAAATTTTTTCACCATTAATCAAAGTGACCCCACCCGTTAGTAAAGTCCCGTTAGTTGCGAATATTAGGACAATAATACCCTTATTTCAAAAGTAAAAGACCATAATGCCCCCCAAAGATTAATCGGTGAAGACATCTTCTCAACGGTTACGCATCACTGGAAAGCTTCATTGATGAAATCCTGAACTGTTTCGGGAACATGGCTGCAGAAAAAGAATCGATTACTGGAGAGTCGTCAAAATCATCGCTTACAGATTCCAATTCCATCTCCTGTTCCCAATCAGTGAGCTCTGGATCAGGCTCTGTACTTTATCCTTAGCTCAAAAATGAGGTTTTTGATAACGTCTTCACATCTCCTATTTTTAAGCCTCTGGATTTAGATTCAGAAATCTTTGTCTTTGATTATATAAACCTTAGTGTAAAACAGAACATCGACAACGGAGATGTCCTCTCTTTCAATGATAATAATCAAAACAATTTCTTTCAATGGGAAACAAAGCTTGAAACATTATAAGAAATGGAAGAATCATGTTGTCATCTGGAAGCTTGAAAACAATAGAAATTGAAAATAGCAACTAACTAATAGAACCAGATTTGACGTGTGAATCATAACTAATAATTTGAAGAGATTTTAGAAATCCCTAAACCCTAAACCCTTTTTGAACAAGTCTCTCTAAAATTTTTTGTAATACACTCTGATAACGAGAGATCTATCTAATGAAAATAAAAACTCATCTTCTTTTGTCTGAATCTCGTTGCCAGGTGAGTGACCGTGATTCTTCTTCTTCTGTCTTTCTTCCTCTTCCATTTTTTTGTATGTTTTAAATGAACGAACCCTAACCAATACTCCTTTTTAAGTTTAAATTTGGGTTTTTGACTCTTTCTTGTCTTTTAGTTTCGGGATTCAACCATCGTTTCTTCTTGGTAAATCAGTCTGAATTTTTTTTTTTTTTAAATCTGCAACATCGCTGACCAAACCTAGCACAGCTATGGTTCTGATGATAGTAAGGCTCCTAAACCAAATAGCAATAGAGAATAAAAGAAGAAATTTCAGGAAAGAAATAAAAAAAGAAAGGGACAAATTAGTAACTTTATCTCATTTTAACATTTTAAAGTTTCAAATAGAAAGAGTAGGAATGTCTACTCACATGTTCAGTCAAGTCTATCAGTTAAATGGGGCCGGTTAGAGTTTCTGGAAACTATTGGGTAGTAGATCGAATTTGACATAGTTTTTTGGGGTTAGATGAAATTTTTTCTACAAAATATTCTGGAATTGACTAAATTATAGTTATTCAAATAAAAAATATCATGAGTATTTCCTCAATGACCATATTATCCCATTTTGGAACAATACAAGCCAAGGTTGGACATTCTAATGAAAAGAAAAATCATAAATTCATTTTTTTTTTTTGTTGCTAACAACGAGTATCTATACCTTTAGCCTAACTAGGCCCACAATCGCATGGACCGGGTCATTCTGGGGTTGAATGAGAACCATTCCACTTGCACCCAAAAAAGAGCACTTAACACTTCTGTGTGAGTAACCCCAAGGCAGTAAAAAAGAGTCGAACTCAGAACCTTTCACTTCCTGAGGTGTAGGCTCCTTGCCAACTGAACTACCCCCTTGGGGTTAAATCATTAAAGTCTCTTTCATTTGATCTAATTTCCACAAGTTTGATTAAGATATCCAGACTATACCTATAAAGCCTAAATTTTATTTAATTTGATCAAGATTGACCAACATATATCAAGGTCAAAAAAAAAAAAAAAATGTTTGTCCAAGACTACAAAATATTTTAGATTTGATCAGATTATCCTTATTTAAAACAGAAATATCACTAGTGCGCCGTAAATGGCCATATTATCCCATTTTCGAACAATATAAGCTAAGGTTGATAAATCTGATGGAAAAAAAAAATCTATTTCATCCAAATTGTACCTAAATATACCTAAATTTTATTCAAATTGACCAAATTTGATCAACATATCACAAGGGTGACCAAAAAAATAAATTTTTGACAAAGAAATCATAATTTTTTGGTTGCAATTTTTTTCAAATGCCCATGTAAAGAATTGAGTGGTGTATGTATGACAGTGCATAAACTATTAATAGAATTTAATTTTCCAATGTCATCTCATGATTGTCATCTTACCTTCGATTTTAGCTCTTTTCTCTCCTTTTGTTCCTGAAAGGTCTTCCCAAAGTTGCCTAGTCTTGTGGCCGTGGATGCACATGCCTTGAGGGGATGGATGCATGGCCTTGCATGCCAACTGATATTTGCACTTTCCATAAGAATTTGTTAAATGAGTAAGAAAATTCAATGAGTCTTGATGGATTCAAACCACCATTTCTCGGAGAATCCCCAAGTGCTCTACCAATTTGAGCTAAAGACTCGTATATAAAAAAAGCAAATAAGAGAAATTATGATTAAATAAGAATAACTTCTATGTGCTGTTCAACTATTCAATATAACCATCCCTCTCCAAAACCTAAGACTATGACTGCTTTGTGATACAAGAAAGAAAATGAGTCATACTTTTCTGTTTTTTTGTGAGTTGTGATGTCTCGTCTGCCTAGAAAACCTGAACACCAATATATACCAAAACCAGAGACACTAAATTTCCAACATCTCTGGTCTAGCTATAAGATATGTACACCAACATGTAGCACCCCTCTCCATCAGATGTAATTGAGAGTTTCAGATTCAAATTGAAAAAATAAATTCTCTAGGAAGTAATTAAGATGGGATTTTAAAGAAACAAACTACTTGAGTCTCTTCAAAACAGAGTACAAAATGAGATATGGAATTCCTTTTTTTTTTTTAAATAGATTTTTAATGTACTAGAGAACTATGTTGATGTGGATGAATGAGTATTCTTACATATATGACTAATACAGAGATATGACCTGATATAATGGGCATTGTTTGGTAGATCTTTATTGTAATCGAAAAGTATGTTTTCTACTGATAGGCTATGACGTATATGGAGAGTTAAGGAAGACAAAAACCTAGAAAAGTGTCATGGGAAAACCAAGGAAAGGATTATCAAACTCTACCCAAGTAAAAGTGGAATCTTAAATATAGGCATCAATGGACCTACCAACTATTGTGGGTAGAATGGGAAGATTTTTGTACACTTTCCAAGGTGACCATGCTATAATATTGGGATCAAACAAGTAGATCAACACAGTTTTTGGTGGAAGAACATTGATTAGTCAGATAAACAAATAGATGGGTCACAAAAAGAACCCAATTCATCCACTAAAGCTTGTATAACAATAACATAACTATTGACCACCAACTGACAGAAATTATAACCCAATGTGACTTGAGAAACAAAGATATGAGATACTTAATCTCTTTTCGCTTGAGTCCAATGCACCAAACGATTTATCATTGAGCATATAGGGAATATATGGTTACTGATTGGATTATAGGGAACAGATTGGTGATCAATTATTTGAGCTTACTCATTATCATTAAGTATATAGGGAATCCAACTGATATGCTTATTAGCTGAGTTCTTCAGCGCAACTTACTAGGCTAGAAACTCATCACGAATCCCAATTGACTATAGGTCACAGTTACAACAAAGGGCTGCATTTCAATCAATTTGAAAGAGATAAAAAAAAAAAGAAGTGAAAAAGAACACACACAAATATAAAAAGAAACGGAGAGAGCTTAGCCAATTCTGAGATTGATATGCTTATTCTTCATGTTCAGAATTCGTAAATTAATGCAGATATCCAAACCAACACTAATTATGTCTTTCCCAAATCTGTTTTGAAATAGAGAGAAAAATGAATTGGATAGAGAAAATACTTAATAAAGAGCCAAAAAAGTAGAAAGGAGAAAAATCTTACTCACCCACTCTCAAAATATGCTCATGCATTTATTTCCAATTGCATTCCTACGAGTAGTTTCAAAGAGTAGCAAGATGACAGTTCTCCAAAGGATGTGTTTACAATTAGAAACTGACTTATCCTCAATAAGATCCGAGGTTCAGTTGATTAATAAAATTCAATAGAAAAAAGCATATCAAAGACCTAAGCAGTCAATATATCAAAAAGAATTGTTTTACGGAAATAAGTTTTGTTTAAAAAATTCCACATATTACACTAAATAAATAATAATTGCAACTTACACAGAAAGGCATAATGAAAATGTTACTTAATGAATTCATTATTCATAAGGAACAATGTCAATGGGAAGTAATAAGTACAATGGAACGTGGTTAGAGATAAACTCAGACTCAAGTATAATACATTATATGCCATTTCAATCCAAAAAGGTTAACAGGAACCCAAAAGTCTTAATGGTTAAAAGCCAGGCACAAGCACTAGTAAAATGGGTTAGACTTAAAATAGTTTATTAAGCACTAAAGCAAGCTCCAACAGAGGATTGATTCTAAAGCATAACTAACCATTACTTGAGCTTTGACTAGATATTACATGAGTTTTTGAAATACTCATATGCCAATTGGGTTTTCCATCCTACGATAGACCTATCAGAGGCAACATGACTCCATTTCAAAGAAAACAGCTTTTCCCAGTGAAATTGGCTTTCGAAGAAACAAAATTGTATTGCAGAAACTAATGCGGTGATATATTTAAAACCAGCAAAATTACACAAGTTAAATGACCTTTCTTTTCTCTGTATTACATATATCAGTAAGCTAAGTGTCAAAAACATAACCAGTGAAGAAGTAGTTGGGATTCAGCACAGGTTTGGAATCTGTGCCTATGGGGATGATAGTGGGTTTCACAAAACTACTCATCTATGTACTAGGAACTTGTTACCATAACATTAAAATGAACTAAATCAAGCTGGGAGTAAATATCAGAAACGATGGTATTTGAATGGAATTTACTCAAAATAATAAAAAAACACTAGAAAGGATTACCTTATTTCTGTAAGGATAGATGAACTCTGTCAATTAGTTCAACATATTTGCATTTCATGATCCCATCAGAACCACCCCAAAATCCATACAAAGTGCTTTCTTTTGCACGATCTTGCAAATAGTCTCCAACCACTCCAAAATCATATATCTTAATAATCTTTAGAAGTTAAAGTGTATATTGTAATCTTCCATCCTGGTCATAAGGATTCATGACTGTTGTCCAAATAAAAATTAGAAAGAATAATATTATGAAATTCTCCTTCCAAGGTTTATTACATGTATATATGTGAAAATCAATTAAAAGAGAAGATGACAAGATTAAAGTAAGTGAAGGTTATTCACAACAAGGATTTTTCGGAATTGGTGGACATCGAGATTTCATCTAGGACTTCTTGTTACAGTTTAGTCTATGGTTGTTTTTCCAAATAATAAAAATTAAGGTGGAAAATTTTTTATTAAAAGAACTAAAATATTGGATCTGAATGAGAGAGCTTTGGGAGATCATGTGATACTGGTCTATTCCCTAGTAAATTTAAGGAAGTGTTTACAAAAGCCTAAGAATGTATTTGATCCTGTAAGGAAAAAATTGATATTGCAGCCTATATTATTAATATAATGCATAGTTAGTCAGTTCCAGTTTAAGTTATCTTCTTGTTTAAAACTGTAGAACTGACATGGTTTCATAACACTCGTATGAGAGTGATTATTTTAGGACATTGAGTTGTCATATTATGAGATGTCAAAATAGACTCAAGAAACTTAAAGTTTGATGAGACCACCTGAAAATGGGTGTAAAGCAACCAGTTGAGATACCAGAAATGTTTCAACCATAGTAGTAGAGCCAGATGAGGCAATGCAGAGATATACTGGACAATGTAAATCTGTGATTTCATCCAATCACATGTTGTACTTCAAAATATATGTTTTTGGTGATGGGCAAAAATGAAGATCTTAATGATTTTGAGCAAGCAAGTTAGTGACTTGAAGTTTAGTAATGTTTAATGATATAAGGGATGTGTTGTTGTCTATTAAAATTAACGGCCTTAAAATTTATGCTTTTTTTTAATGATAGTTTTGTAAGTTTAATATAGCCCAAGTTTCAAGGGAGATTGTTCCAAAGATTTATAGGTGGGTTACAAAATTGTAATTACCTAATACTAGTTAATTTAGTGGGAAGGTTTTAGGGACTTTGATTAAGGTTTTTTAATCAAGTTTGACTCGCATGGAGGTTTGTTTTGATTATCTCAGGCATTCGGTATGAGATAGGTTTGGTAAACCCTAATTCTATTGTGGGAAGGGTTTTAGGGTTACATTCTGATGGATTTCTATATACATTTAGTGTGTTAGAGTCCCCACAGCCACGTCAACGATAGTTTCCGCACCCATTAGCAAGAGACGTCGGGGATATCCTTCCGGGGCCGTGGGAAAGCGAGCCAAGGGATTTCGATCAAAGCTTGGAGCGTCGTGGAGCGTATGGAATTAATCTCTTCACAAACAGGTATGTCTTTATATTCATTGTTTATAGTTTCTCTATTGTGTTCTAGGGCTACTGTATGGATGGAGAATGGGTTTCTTGGAAACCCTAACCTCATAATTTTCTAACAAGGATTACCTTATTTCTGTAAGGATAGATGAACTCTGTCAATTAGTTCAACATATTTGCATTTCGTGATCCCATCAGAACCACCCCGAAATCCATACAAAGTGCTTTCTTTTGCACGATCTTGCAAATAGTCTCCAGCCACTCCAAAATCATATATCTTAATAATCTTTTCTATTTTCAGAAAAGAAAGGAGAGAATTCAAAACAGATTTCAATCTAGCACAAAAAGAAAAAAATTCATATCGTAAATCCCAGAGATGACATTGTGGCCTCCAAGAGTCTGGCCTTCAGAAAGCACAACACCAATTCTCCACCACAAAGTGATAGGTACCCATTCATTCCACCATTGCATGTAACCTGAAATAAAATCAGAAAATTGACAATGAAGTTCTTAAAATGAAAGTATTGTAGCTAACAAAGAACTGTGGAAGTATATCTATCTAGCAAATGGAACTATTTTGAAGTACATGCCATATGGAATACAGTCTTGTTTGGAAGAGAGAGAGAGAGAGATTCTGATTTTGTACCTTAGATGCAGAGTCTGATGAATTGACCATAGCACCATGTTGCACCGCTTATTCAGTTATAGAGTCCGACAAATCCGAACAATCCTACTGTCGCACAATGAATGAGGATTATGGATGATCGATCACGGAGGAGGGGATGAGCAACCATGAGAGAGGGAGTGAAGTCATCCCTTCTATGCGAGTATGAGCACCAGAGATGAGAGAACCACTCAGGTTATCATCTCGGCCCGAAGAAATAGAAAATTAAGTTTCATCCATCACACGAAAGAAAAGATCAGAGTGAAAAGACACAATTGTCCTTTTAAATGTCAAATTACTTTGCAATAATGAGATTCTAATAGAAAAAGAAAATATCTACTTTACCCTTACCAAATATCCTTTCACATCCTTTTTTCTTATTGTGTTATAGTAATTTCACTATATTGTTATTTTTCCAAACGTAACAAATCCTTATCCGCTGCTTCAATACGCTTTAGGTTTGTTTACAATAACAACATCCATGAAAGTCGTGTGGTCCGAGATCAGTTGATGAACTTAACTTTTGAATGGTCCTATAATGGAATCCCACCGATCGAATTCTGAACATGACACTCACAACATTGGACATGTAGTCTAAAATCATGGGTAAACCTGTCCAATTTTGGTTTTCACGTTTCAATCAAACGAAAATCAAATGATTAATAATCGATTCCAAGTAGCTAAATCAAAACCGATATTAATGGGTTTGGCATTTCGGTTTAAATGTTTTCTAATCATTTTTATGATAACATTAAAAAGCTATTGAAGGGATAAATATCTAGACTTGGTGACCATAAGGTTCTTGGCAGGGGCTCTAAGGCACGAATGGAGCAGTTTGAAAGATGTTGATGATTTGGGTTTGATGGGGAGCGAAGGGAAAGAGGGATGGTGGAGATTGGTAATTGAAGAGAGATTCATTTACGCACCTACACCTTGGGAGATTGGACATGAGTCTTACTACCTGATGAGATTTGGTTCTTATAAGTTTTTGATCAATTAATCGATTTGCTAATCGAATTGAAACCATGGAAACCATTGTCTTTTGGTTCAAAACCAAAACAAAACTGATTTTACTTGGATTCAGTATTTCGATTTGGTTTAGCAATTTCAGTTCTAAGACCCATAGTCTATCCATTTAATTCTTTGATTCAGTTTGTTACATGTTGGGGTTAGGGTATTCTCCTAAAGTACAACCATGTAAAATATGCATAATTTTTATGCAGTAGATTAATTATCAGGTCTCCCTCCAAGAAGAGGTTCAACTGAAAACCTTCATCCCTGAACCCACGTTTTGCAGTGCAAGATGAGGCTCGACTATTCTTCAAGCATGTTGTGAAGTATTGGGGCATACCGAGATATTACCCACAGAAGAAAGAGATTAGGGTTAACAATTCAAAAACACTTCTATTTGATATGTTATTTAATGGTGAAAGGGCTAACTTGACTTGCCTATTGACTGAGACTAGCTTCGCTACCTTCTCACATTAGCGTTGCCTCATTTCGTCTCAGCCCAAGATCATTTCATAAGTTGGACAACTATAACATCTTCCACTCTGTGGGAAAAACTAGCTCTAAAGCCAACCGGCAAGCAATAGAGTCAGCCAATAGGCACAAGCAGGCGTAGCAAATCACATAGATAAGTCCCTACTTGCCAGCATGCGGATAGATAGGGTTGGCGAAGAGCGAAGGGATGGATGTCTAAGCGGTTGAAAGAGTTGGCCTTGAAAACTGAAGTATTGATAGGAATACCAGGGGACCGGCTTCTCAATGGGCACACATGCCTTCTAAGAAAATATAGAAATAGATGTGTGTGTGTGTGTGTGTGTGTGTGTGTGTGTGTGTGAGAATTCATTGCTGTTCTATTAAATCTTAATCACACAACAAATCTAATAAATATGAATATCAACAACAACAAAAACAACAACAACAATAAAGTTTTATCCTATTAAATGAGGTCGACAAACAATGAATCAATGAACAAGAATCTCAAATTCTCAATCAAAACTCTTATACGAGGTGAAGAAATTATTAAGGCTACTCCTTAATCTCCCATATCCAATTTGCTGTAGTAACCGAAAGGATTAATGCCACAGGTAATGGAATAGTCAATATCATTCCATCGAACAACACAGTCAGAGGGCCTGTACGCAGAAACAGGAGGTGAATCAACAATCCATACGTAATCAGCATTAAGAATAATGCTAGCAGAATTGGACCTCGTAAAGGATATATTTCGGTAAGATCGAAAACCAGGACAACAGACACAAGAAACCCAGTATAGTTACAAAGCATTAAAATCCAGAAAGAGTGAGAGTTATGATCTAGCCAAATTGATCTTCCTACAGTGTGTGGTTCCGGCTATAATGAGCTACTGTTATTACTTCCATCATTGCTAGGATTGTAGTCATCTGGCCAAAGGCCTCCTAGAGGGTTGATTCCGGTTGTGTATGTCGCCGTTACAATCAGAATAAAAATCACTAATAGCACGTTGCAAACTTCGCTTGAAGTGTCTTTGTCCACCTTGAAACTTAGGAAATTTGGGACCACGAGCAACCATTTGATTCCAGAATCTAAAGCCCTTTTCCGTTTAGATACTTTCTTCTTTATCAGTGTGCAACAGATATCTTCAGCACTCTTTGCTCCTTTGCTTTGAAGGATCTTTTGCATTTTCTCCTTTGTTTCCTTTTCTTCTCCCTGCACCTGATCAGTCACAACTTTTACCAGTCCATCCTCCTTAATTGGTTGTGTATGAGATCCATTGGCTCTGGTAAAGACATCGAATGTAAGACCCGAACTCCACTAACTTGGTCTAACCGTGTCGTGCCAGGTCTTCCCATCATAGCTGGACCAAGTGGACCAATCATGTGAAGATAGATCACAAACCAAGTATAAAAATAGACTTAACACCCAAAACTATATGCATATGGTCGGATACTTGGGTAGGTATGGTTGACCATATAGTAGGAATGAAGATCTCAGATCCAGGACCCTACGGTCGATGATTTTGACCCTATGGTCGATGGGTTCTGCGACCGTAGCCATTGATCGTGAGACCTCAGACCAGACTCCGAGTTGGAAACTTTCCTAATTTAAGGGGGATTTCTTTCCTAATGTTAGAGGACTCTATATGGAGAGTTTTTCTCTATATAAAGGATGTCCCTCAGTCCTTTTTCACTATTTTAGAACATTAGTAAACCCTAGATAAAGAGAAGGGAAGAGAAGGAAGAGAAGGAGAAGAAGAAAAGACTAAGGAGAGGATTTTGCTTATAAGAGATTGGCTCTCTACCACGGAAAATGGTATGAACCTAATCTCTGGAGATGTAAACTTTAAGGAATAAGACTTCTATCGAGGTTAGGAGATATCAACCTATTATGATCTATGTGATTCCTTGAGAAAATCCCAAGGATAACCATAAGGGATGAGTTTGATGATTAGGGTTGATAAGAAACTACTAATGATGACTTTAGGATAAACCCAATTAAAGAGTAGAGGAATTGACACAGGAAAAACTCGAATTACATGTAGTCTGTGACCAAAAATCTCAAGGTCGCAGCTACGATCGACCATAGCATGACCAGCATGACCAGAGGATCGACCATAGACATTCGGGAAGATTTCAAAAACCATATGGTCGCAACTATGGTCGCACCATATGAGACCATAGGGTATCGACCGTAGGCAGTAAGGTCGACACAGTATGAGATCATAGGACCAATCAAACACATATCAGTGCTCTATTTTGATTTTTCAACTACTGTAACATGTTACATATGAACCCTAACTTAAATTCATATAACTTTTAGGATATTAAACCAAATCAAAGAGAATTACAAAGCTTGGAAGGAGATCAAGTTTTGTTAACAGGTGAGGGAACAAGACCTAAACTAATTGGATAATAATAAATTATTTATTTATTTGAGTTTAATGCCATGATTGATTCTATGCTTGTATGTTTGTAATGTACATCTCACATGTCATTCAATATTCCTGCTATTACTTCTCATGCATATTTGTTTTTATTTATTTATAATATGATGATGATGATGACGCTAGGAATAGGCATGTGATTATGTGTGTGTGGTTAGTGTGCTTGATGCGAGTGGAGCATCAAGGGGGAGACCTGGCATTCTGGTCTTTAACCTGGTCACCAGACTCTAGCTCTATCTCTACTCAAGTCTTGTTCACTAACATCGTCGTATCGCCATTATCTTAGCATAACTATTACGTCATAGGGCATTAGGGGAGGTGGTCTCAGATCGTGTAGTCTTCGACTCTGCTGGGGGCCCTTAGCTCTATCTCTATGGACGTATTGAGGGATTCTGGGATGAGGCCTTAAATACACTGGATGACATTTAGGATTGGTTAGTTGCGAGTCTAGTTTGCAAGCCCTCGCCAATAGGGGCTTACATGTTGGTATGGGTAGGGCATCAGGAAAAATGTTGGCGGTGTTTGATTTGGACACTTTAGCTCTATCTCTGTTCCATAGTGGGTGCATGTGGGACGACAATGGTGTTTAATCCATTGAATGGATTCACACGCTTGTGTATAGAGGTACGGGGACCACCAAACATTTCTATAGCATATTGCAAACTTAAAAATCAGACCAAAGATTTGATTGAATGCATGTATATGTTTATTGCATTGTTTTGTTTGCTCACTGAGCAATGATGTGTGCTCACCCTTTCAATGTCGAATATTTTTAGTTGATGATGCAGGTCTTACTGTTGAAGAATACATGAATGCGTCGACGTATGGACACGTTGCGGCCATGGACGTAGAAGTTGTTGAAGATGCGCATGATTCTTCATGCTAGTGCAACCAATGCATATTCGATTAGTTTAGCTATATTTGATTATTGAAACATGTAATGGATTATTTACTTTTATGTCTTGAGTCATTTAAAGATAACTGGATTAAGTAATTATTTATCATTGTTAGATACTCAGTTCATTATCTATAAGACTTCCGCTTATTTGTTTATTACCTCTGATTATTACTGTGGAATGTGTGTGTGGTTTGATATGGTGGGTACGACCTATACGAGATCCTGTTTGAACCGTTGATTTATTGGTGGTTCATCACACTAATCTGGTTAGACTAGAATTGGGGTGTCATCGAAGGCTGTCTTTGTCCTTATATTCGTCATGTTTATTTTCACAACCTTTCTAACAAAGTAGCCACTGTCACAAACCAGAAGCTTTACAATCTCCAAATTCTGTACAATTCAAAACAGGGGTCAAGTAGAAAACCACAGGAACACAAAATCAAAAATGTTAGTAAGAAAAAGTGATCTTGCCTCAGGTTTTCTTTCGGAAGTTGCAAGGTGCAAGATCGTGTTTCCTTCATGGTCTTTCCAGCTTAGAATGTTGTAACCGGCCGATTGTTTCTTGATCCATTTCACCAGTGCTTCAAAGTTCTTGGACATACCACTCTTTACAGCAGTATGAAGAGTTGTGTCATTTTGGGTTGTTAATGCTATAATATAGATGGGGCAAGCAGAGAGCAACTCCTTGATAACCTCTTCACTCTGGGGTTTCACAGAGTTTGCTGCACAGTGAAGAGGCACCATCATATTCCGGCCTTTGATCAAGTAGTTCCTTGTCTAGTTTATTTCTACCTGTCCATTTTCAGCAGCTATGTGTAGAGGGCTTAATCGATGTTGGTTTAGCCTTCTAGCCTATGAAGGTTTCAAAATTTCAGCTGCAAAGAGCCTATTGTCATTCAAAATGGCAACATGTAACGAATTGTCTGTGAACTACTGATCGGCTCTGTCAAGAATGGAGGAGTCTCTGCCAAGCAGTCCATAGAGACTTTCTGCATCTCCACTCTTAGCAGCTTCCACCAGGGTGTAAAAATTCTGATCCATTTCCTATGATGCAGCAATCCCTTTCCCCTTATTGTCACTAGATATATAAAAGCCCTCAGCTCTAAGAAACCATTACATTTTGGGATTAAATATACAATTGAAAAGATTTCAGTTGGCGAGGAACTAGTTTGAAGTCATCTCTTTTCTTGGGGCATGAAGGATTCCATTCATTTACAGGATCTTCTCTTAATGATTAAAAAATCAAAGAACATATACATGGCATCATGGAGCTTACATCCGTCTTGTTGACCAAACGATCAGGTATGCAATGTATGATTTGTCATCCCCTCTTTCCCTTTCCTCTTCCTCGACAGAGGAAAGAAAACGGGAGAAAATAAACATTTAAATGATTGTATCCAGAAAACCATTGTGAACAATCTTTCAAACAATGTAAAATATACAAAAGGCCTTCAGTCCATCCAGCAATGTTCTTAATAGAATCAGCTCAAACTTCTGTTGGTCTTCGTATTGTAATTGTTGGCAAAATGGGAAAAGTGGGCCAAGTTTGATGAGAGAGAGTGTCTACGGGCCCCACAGGTGATGTGGCAATGTCTCGGGTGATATGGCAGTGATACAGGCGATGTGGCAGTGTTTATGATGTTGTGGCATACTCAAAAGAGAGAAAAATCAAGAGAGAGAAAGAGGAGAGAGAGAATTAATGGTGGGACCCACCATGCCAAGGTGGCATGCCACCATGGCAGCCAGCCTAGCCGAGGGCCACGGCCCACAGTGCTCATTTCGGGTTGTTTATGCTATAATATGGAAACTGCAACTTGAACGGACCAATTTGGAGCTCGGATGACCGACTTATGACGGTTTGAAGTTCGACCAATAAAATTATTCAAAATAGAATCGTTCGCAGCCATACCGTGCACCTATGCTACACTTTAGCTATGCCGCCTTATGCACTGTCGAGATTCTATTGGCCGATCGTGGAATCTTCAACAGAGTCCGTTGGATTGACTTCAAAAAGGCAGGATCGATCCTCATCCGTCGGATCTAGCCAGATCATGTCTACGAAAATCGGCTTCATTCTAGGCCTTTAGATCAGGATCTGCGTCAATGCACACCGTAGATGCACATCACTTTATCACGGCACTACTTGCACGTGACGCGGCGCACTGTCTTAACCTACCTCTGGCCAACCAGAAGGCGCGCGGAAGTATCAAGGCGTAACGTCTACACCACACCTTAGCTCGTAATTTTGTGGGCTGTTAGATGCGGATATGAGCATTGTGGCTTCAATCTGACCGTCGATCTCGGATCTTCTTCATATTTCTTTACCAAAAATGCCCCTAAGAAACTTCCGATATGACCTCTGTAACCGAGTTTTTCATTTAACAACCCTGTAGAGAATTGGTTCCCGAGAGAACTTCTCTCTAAACAAAATGACTCTCTCTCTCAAGGTTTTTTGTCAAACAGATGTTGGGCTAGCTGGGGCGGCGGCCAGGAAGGCATGCGTGCTCACTCCATACACGGTAGTGGGCCTGCGGGCCTTGCTGCTTGCGGGCCTGCTGCTGTGCTTGGTGCGTGGCACTGCCACTGTCTGCCTATGGCTGCGCCATGCGGATGGCCATGTGGCTATGCCATGGCTGGCCATTTGGCTGCCACTGTGGTGCCACGGCCCTCGGCCAGGCTGTCCACCAGTGGGTCCCATCCTCACCTGGGTCCCACAAATTCTCTCTCCTCTTTCTCTCTCTTCAATTGCATATTCCACAATATGAGAAACATGAGAAACTCTATCATATCTTCAGTAACACTGTCGCATCATCAAAAACCCACATCATCAAAGAAGCTATGCCACATCACCAGTGGGGTCCACAGACACTCTCTCTCATCAAACTCAGTGTATAATCTTGTAGAACACGTATATGAGGTTGCTCCAGCTTTACCACTGCACTGACACTTTCTCTCCTACACTGACACTCTCTCCCCTCATTTCCCTGACAGAATGCTCACAAACACTGTCACATCAGCCAAGTTGCCAACAATGACAACATAAAGTCCAACAGTCTAAGCCATTAGAAATATAACTTTGGCTATAACTCCTACTCCTAATGTATTGATGTGGAAAGCTTCTAAGTCTGGTGTCTTTTCAGTAAAAAGTGCCTATCATATGCTGTCTACTAGACTTTTTCAAACATATTTTAGCAATATGTCTACTGATAGACTTGGGTTACGGACATTAGTTCCCACTTTCGTTTGGAAAGCCATCTGGTCATGCAAAACTCTTTCGAAAATTAAACATTTTCTATGGAAATGTTGTGCTCCTGGGCTTTCTTCTAGTGTGGATCTCCTTCAAAGGAAGGTTGAGGTGGATACTTTATGTAGGAGATGTGGTATTTCAGAAGAAACTCTTGATCCCCTCTTATTATATTGTCCTTTTTCACAAGCAGTTTGGCTGGGATGTCAACTTTCTTTAAAGGTTACTAAAGACCAATCCATTTCTTTTGCTCAATGGCTGGCTATGTGTGAGGACAAATGTCCACCCAGGCTGAATGGATGATAAATGATTTAGAGTCGCCACCTAGATTAAGGTCTAGGACCTAAAATGTAGCCTCATCCTGAGATAAGACTTCTATTGACTCATGACCCAACATATTGGCTTTGGTCTATCAGAGAATGGGTAAGCGTTCAAGGTACAGTTTGGGAAGGTGTTAGGCACCCAAAGCTGCCCGATCTGAAAATCGGCCTCCTATGTGATTTTATTATCCTTAGACTCTATGGTTCTGACTGTTCATGGTCAATGGATGATGACTAGGGCTCATGGGGGATCCTATGCCAAGTTTCTAAGTTCTTCTAGCCTAAGTTCAGCCAAACATGTTCTCAAAGTAAGAAAACAAACAAAATAATATACAATGAATCAAACCAAAGATGGTTTAGTGATGGACTGAATCTGAGATGTCCAAAACGTCTCAAATTGCCTACGTATTCCAATCCTGGAAATCAAGTCCAAAAACGTAGTTCGAAACAGAAAATGATTAAAGTTTATGGATATGGATTATGATTAAGCTTTCTTAGATTCAATTTATTCAAGTTGAAGTTTATGCTTGATGATGATGGAGATTGAATCTAGAGATAGCCTAAATATGGATTGAAGTGAAGATGGATTTGGAAATGGATATGGATGTGGGGGACCTAAGGATACTAAGATGGGGTACCGTACTTGGAGGATCCTTCAAGTTGCCTACGTATCCTAGAGGTCCTGGAAATCAGGTACAACATAGTTCGTTTTTGGGTGGATTATGTAACCTCAGGGGCTAGGGTATGTGTCTCAGGGAGTAGAGTGTGGCTCTCAGGGAGTAGAGTGTGGCACTCAAGGAGTAGGGTGTAGCTCTCAGGGAGTAGAGTGTGGCTCTCAGGGAGTAGGGTGTGGCTCTCAGGAAGTAGATTGTGGCTCTCAGGGAGTAGAGTGTAAGATAGTCTCGCAAGACTAAGGTGCGTACTCACAAGCACGACTTTGGGATTGAGCCTCGAAAGGAAAGGGTGCGTACTCACAAGTACGACTTCAAGATAGAGCCCCGCAAGGCAAGGAGGTGCATGCTCCCAAGCACGACTTCAAGATAGAGCCTCGCAAGGCAAGGAGGTGTGTGTTCGCAAGCACGACTTCAAGATAGAGCCTCGCAAGGCCAAGGGTGCGTACTCGCAAGTACGACTTCAAGATAGAGCCTCGCAAGGCAAGGAGGTGCATGCTCGCAAGTACGACTTTGGAATAGATGAGCCTGACCAAGCAAAGAGGTGCGTACTCCCAAGTACGACTTTGGAACAAATGAATCTCGTCAAGCAAAAAGGTAGTCCCGCCAAGCAAGGGGACGCGTACTCGTAACTAGAACCTCGCTAAGCAAAGAGATGCGTACTCACAAGCACAGGAATAGAGTCTCACCAAACAAAGAGACGCGTACTCGTAAGTAGAACCACGCTAAGCAAAGAGATGTGTACTCACAATCACAGGAATAGAGTCTCGCCAACCAAGGAGACTAAGATATGGAATGATTTTACAAGATTGGAGTATGGGTCCGTATTTGGGTATCTTTTCCAAACTACCTACATATCTCAGGGTATTGACCTGAGAATCAGGATCCACGTAGTTCGAAAGATGGATTTTGGATAGATGTGCAGATGATGATAAATATGGATAACCTGAAGGAGCTAAAAATGTGTACCCGTAAGCAGAACCTCGCCAAGCAAAGAGATTCGTACTCACAAGCACAAATTTGGAATAGATGAACCTCGCCAAGCAAAGAGGTAGTCCCGCCAAGCAAGGGGACGCATACTCGTAAGTAGAACCTCGCTAAGCAAAGAGATGCGTACTGACAAGCACAGGAATAGAGTCTCGCCAAGCAAGGAGACTAGGATATGGAATGATTTTACAAGATTGGAGTATGGGTCCGTATTTGGGTCTCTTTCCCAAACTACCTATGTATCTCAGGGTATTGACCTGAGAATCAGGATCTGCGTAGTTCGAAAGAGATGGATTTTGGGTGACCTGCTTGGGTCAGAATATGGGCGGTCCAGCCGAACCGAATGATGATCCTAGGTGATCTATGGTTGGGTTCACATTACACCTATCTAGGTTCTGCACCCTAGGGGAAATGAACTGAGGGGTAGGAATCATCCTAAACTACCCTTGTAACTTATAACCTTGATTTTGGAATTGTGTTGGGCTAGGCTTCATGATTCTTGATTAAGACTTTTATCATTTTTCCATTATTGCCCTTCCCATTAATGTGGGTGCCTACATGCACGTCCCCACACCTAGGAATGTCTTCTATCAGTGTACATGCACGGCAGTTTGACTAGGATGTAGCGAAAAGTAAGTTCTTACCGACATAAACATCATTCAAGCATAGCATACAGCAACGGATCAGCATGGCAGTGTGCACAAAGCTAGCAGTGTAAGCATTCTAAACATGGTAGTGCATAATATGACAGTGTAATCAAGTGAACATGATAGATGTGTGGATATAACAACGTAGACAATATCAGATCCTCAATCTAACGGTTATATCTCTTCAAATAATGATCATGATCGACACTTAGGTTTCATCAAAACAGTCAAGATCAACGGCTCAGATCTCACATCAAGTTATAATCATGATCAATGACTATATCTCATCAAAATAGCTAAGATCTACGGCTTAGATCTCACAAAAGATAATCTAGCGGTTCAGATCACTCATCATGATAATCCAACCGTTCAGGTTCATCAAAAACACTCATGATCAAGATCCAATGGTTCAAATCCCTCAATATCACTCACAATGAAAATCCAACGGTTCAAATCATTCAAGATCATAATCCAACCATTCATATTCCTTTAAAAACACCCACAATGAGGATCCAACGTTGAAATAATTCAAAATCACTCACAATAAAGATCCAACGGTTGAAATCATTCAAAATCACTCACATTGAAGATCTAACGGTTGAAATCAATTGAAAGGATAATCTAATGGTTTAGATCATTTAAATCGTTCACAGTGAAGATCTAACGGTCCAAATCAGCATCCAATGGCCCATATTTCATCACATCAAAATTACTCACAATGAAGATCCAATGATTGAAATCATTCAAGATCATAATCCCACAATGAAGATCCAACATTGAAATAAATTCAAGATCACTCACAATAAAGATCCAACGGTTGAAATCATTCAAAATTACTCACGGTGAAGATCTAACGGTTGAAATCATTTGAAATGCTAATCTAATGCTTTATATCATTTAAATCACTCATGATGTCGATCCAACAGTCCAAATTAACATCCAATGACCCATATTTCATCACATCAAAATTTATAATCAATGGGCTAGATTTAACTTATCCAAGATTGATGGCCAATATTAAATCACATCATCATGGTATTGACACACATGCCATGATTATCGAAATAGGCATATTTAGTAATTTTTTATTATTTGAGCTTCATGAAAGCTATCAAAATAAAGTTTGAGGTACCAACCTTGTCCCCAACAATGGGGTGGAGCCTTTGATGATGGTTGGAGACAATCTATGGCACGTGCAGCATGCTTTCCTTCTTCTTTCCTCCTTTCCTCCTTTCCTTTTTTTCTCTTTTCCTCAATCTCCCCTCTTGATCCCAATATCTCTTCTCTCTCTCTCTTTCTTTTTTCTCTAACTCACTTCTATTCTCCTTTTTTTTTCTAGCCTTTCTCCCTCTTTCTTTTCTCCCTCTCCTTTTTTTCTCAAGTGGTTAGATGGGTGCTCCTTTTATAGATGGCCCTTGGTTGCTTGAGCATGGCTCAAGAAGATGATGTGTGATGGAGTTGGGCTAAAGGAAGTGAGGTGATGGGTTTATGACTCAAGATGTGGAAGGGAGGGAGTGAATGGCTCAAGGAAGTGAGGTGATGGATTTATGGCTCAAGAGATGGAGGGATTTATGGCTCAAGAGGTGGAGGGATTTAGGGGCATGGAGGTTCAAGAAGTGGAGGGGAGTAAGGGCTCAAGAAGGAGGTGGTTTAGGGTAGCTAAGGGACTAGTTATAGGTTTTGGGGAATGGCTAAGGTGGAGGGCTCAAGAAGATGAGGTGATGGATTTATGACTCAAGATGTGGAAGGTTTTATGGCTCAAGAGATTGAGGGATTTAGGGGCATGGAGATTCAAGAAGTGGAAGAGAATAGGGGCATAGAGGTTCAAGAAGTGGAGGGCTCAAGAAGATGAGGTGATGGATTTATGACTCAAGATGTGGAAGGGAGTAAGGGCTCAAGAAGGAGGTGTCATAGTGGGGCTCAAAAAGGAAGTTCAAGAAGTGGAAGAGAATAGGAGCATGGAGGTTCAAGAAGTAGAGGGCTCAAGAAGATGAGATGATGGATTTATGACTCAAGATGTGGAAGGTTTTATGGCTCAAGAGGTGGAGGGATTTAGGGGCATGGAGGTTCAAGAAGTGGAAGAGAATAGGATTCTTCTTCTCTCTTCCCATTCTCTCTCTCTCTCTCTCTCTCTCTCTCTCTTTTCTTCTTGACCAAACATATATATATATATATATATATATATATATATATATATATATATATATATATATATATATATATATATATATATATATATTATTCTTCTCTCTCTTTCCCATTCTCTCTCTCTTACTCTCTCTCTCTCTCTCCTCTCTCTCTCTCCTCCTCTCTCTCTCCTCTCTCATCTCTCTCTCTTCTTGACCGAACATATATATATATATATATATATATATATATATATATATATATATATATATATATATTATTCTCTCTCTTCCCATTCTCTCTCTCTTCTCTCTCTCTCTCTCTCTCTCTCTCTCTCTCTCTTCTTGACCGACTCAAACATATATATATATATATATATATATATATATATATATATATATATATATATATATTCGGCTTCTTCTCTCTCTTCCCATTCTCTCTCTCTCTCTCTCTCTCTCTCTCTCTCTTCCTCCTTATCGGGTTCTCCCTTCTTAATCGAATATATATATATATATATATATATATATATATATATATATATATATATATATATATATATATATAAGACATATATTATATAATATATAAATGTATATAGTATATTAAATATATATATCAAATACATAAAGTGCATACACATGGGCCAATCCGACTCGATCTGCACCGGTCTAGGTTGGGTCAGGTTGGACTGGTTGAGCTTGACGGGGTTGGACTAAATTAGGCTTGAGCTGGGTTGGGCTGAGTAAGTATGGACTAGATTGTTTTCTCTCTCTATTATGGATCCTCTCAGCTTGCAGTTCCGCATGAAAAATTTCGACGGCCTCTGTTTCAGATTTTCCACGTCCACTTTGAAGAGGACAGACAAAGGAGCACACTGGTGCTCGAATCACCTGATTCGGACTTTAGATGACCAAAATATGAAGAATTGAAGCTTTGGCGATAATCCTACTGGCAACTTTGCATGGGACCCGCTAGCGGCTTCCGCCTAAAATTCTTTAAGTCCATTTCGAAGAGGATAGGCAATGGAGCACACTGGCACTTAAATCGCCTGATTCGGACTTCGGATGATCAAGATATGAAGAATTGGAGTTTTGACGATAATCCTACTAGCAACTTTGCATGGGACCCGCTGGCGGCTTCCATCCAAAATTCTTTACGTCCATTTTGAAAAGGACAGGCAATGGAGCACAATGGCGCTTGAATCGTCGGATTTGGATGTCGGACGATCAAGATATGGTCGAATGAAGTCCGATCGATTTAAATCACGATAATTTACCCAATAAATCCTTAATTTATGATAATTTACAGAAAAGCCCTTGGATTTAATAAGCCAATTTCAATCCGACTAAAATCGCTACATCTTCTTCGTTTGATATCGGAATTGAGTGATTCTGGTATCATTTCGAAGGTATTTTCATGACCTTGCTGTAGGGCCCGCCAAAATCAGCTTTGAAATTACCGCTTAGCGTCCAAACCTTGAATTGACCCGCAACCCTTCTGAATATGGGCATCAAGACTCTTGTACATTGGGGACACTCAGGCTCAGCCCAGAACACCATAGAGAGCACAGAGGAATTGCTCGACTATTGGTTTGAGAGAGTTTCACTCGCCTCCCCTATACTTTCCAAATTTTCATCCCCCTCTGCTCTCTTACTGCCTATACATCAATAAAGTTCTGCTTGGCTGGGGATGGCAAAAATGGGGCACTTACACTATGTTTTGTCATTTACCTTCCAACTATCCTAAATCACAAAGGAGACTAATTATTTTATTGCTTATTGCTTTTATTAGTTGGCATTTTTGGAAATTTAGAAATCAGTTATATTTTGAACAAATTCAAAGTACTCTCTTGACTGTTATTCATATAGCTCAAAGAGCCTTTGCTGAATTTTGTGATGCCCGTAAGTTGAGGGAATTTGATCGATTCAAACATTCCGGGTGAGATTGCCTGTTTTCAACCAAAGTGGAAACCCCCTTTACAAGGAATGGTGAAATCCAATACATATGTTGCTTTGTCTTTGGATATGTCTAAGAGTACTATTGGCCTTGTTTGCAGAAACCACTTGGGGCATCCTATATTTGCTGCTATGGAAGATGTGCGTTTTAGTTCTATTGTTGTGGGTGAGGCTTTGCGAAAGCCTTATTATTAGAGGTGCAACAAGGTTTTGAAATCATATAGGTTGAAACTGATAGTCTAGAGGTAGTACAACGTTTGAATGGGCTAAGGCCTTTTTTTGATGTTGTCTTGGAAAGCATAATACAGGATATTACCGGAGTGTTGGCTAAACAATGTAAAGTTACCTTTTTCATGTTCCTAGATCTGGGAACTTAGTGGCCACCAGGCGGCTCAACAAGCATTTCTGGGTTCCGGGATGATATGGTGGGACAATGCTTCTGAATGGTTAATGGAACTATGTAAATCAGATGTAATAGTTTCTGATGAAATGGGTAATCGATGAACTTTTATCTTACCAAGAAAAAATTTCTTTTCTTTTCTTAACATCCCAATAGTCTAAGAAAAAAACCTAGACCCAGATAGATTGAATATAGGGTAGGGTTAACCTAGGCCAGACCTGAAGCTTGCAATCATTAAATTTGGATTAGCCAGCCCATTATACTTCAAATATAGCCTTGAATTGCTTTATTTGAGGCCCATGAACACCCCAGGTAATAACTACGCTCTAGGAAATTAAATTCAATATTTTACTACGATTATTAGTTCGAACTTTCAAGTTGGAATGGCAATAAAAAGGGCTTAATATGACGTAGGTTTTTTTTAATGAATAATCGGTTTTGGGATCAGGTCTGACCACTGACCACTTGACCCCTATTGGTCAGGGAGGACTCATGGTCAGACAAGATTTGTGCTAACCCTAACGCCTAATCAAACCTCATTACTTCATCAAACATCTATTTATTAGTCCCAAGTTTAGGACCTCCAAAAGCTAATTTCGGATTTTTTTTGCTCCAATCTAATGGAAAAAAGAAAAATAGCCCATGCAATGGTTCCTCTTCCTGACCCAGAACCATCATGAAACAAATATCCGTCCGTGACGTTTATGTTAGTTTTCAAATTTTGTGAATTATTCATTTTTATGGTTTTTTCATATCTAAATCATCTATTCCAGTTCAGAGTAAGGAGAATTCATAGTAATGGTTAGAGTATTGAAACATATATACATGGATATATACGGGATGTATATCAATTCATCTAGGTATTTTCTTGAATTAATAAAAAAATATTGAAAAATTCAGATGAAAAAATAAGGTAAAATGCACTTCCATCTCCTTCGGTTGGGTTTCGTTCGAATTTTGGTGTTTGAAGTACACTTTGCCTAATTAGAAGGCCTTAAATATTTATAGTCTATATTCTGATTCAATAAAAGCAAAAATGCATAGACAAGCCTCCCATAACTAGAGAGATGACTCCTTAATATAATTGTTATAGGATCCAAATGTCATCACATAAA
>CM053273.1:27459948-27584786 GCA_028583415.1 Protea cynaroides | reverse complement strand
GTGTGATGAACCGTCAATAAACCAACGGTTCAACCAGGATCTCTAATAGGTTGTGTCCATTAAAAATAAAACCATACACATCCACAACCATAATCAGAATAAATACACAATAGCGGAAGTTTTATAGTAAATGAACTGAGAAATATAACTGTGATAACCATAATAAAAATATCAAGTTATTGTTGTATTAACTGAGACATAAATAAATAAAATATCAATTACATTCCTTTAATAATTCAAATGAAAATCTAATCGAATACGCATGAGTTGCACTCGCATGAGGATTCATGCGTATCCACTAAGTCTTCGGCTTCCATTGCAGCAACACGCGCGTATACTGAAGCTCTTATATAATCTTCGACAGTGGTACCTGCATCATCAACTAAAAATATTCGACGTCGAGAGAGTGAGCACACATCATGGCTCAGTAAGCAAACAAAACAATGTAACAAACATATGCATGCATTCAATTCATATCTTTGGTCTGGTAAATAAATTTGAAATGTGCTATAGAAAGGATAGGTGGCCGCCACACCTCTATACACGAGTGTGTGAAGCTGCCCAAATGTAACGTTTATTGTCGTCCCACATGCACCCTACCATGGAATAGAGATAGAGCTAAAGTGTTGAGGCCCAGCCTATGACACTTCCCCTGATACTCTACCCATACTAACACGTAAGCCCCTGCTGGCGAAGGCTCGTAAACTAGGCTCACAACTACCCAATCCTAATGCCAATCAGTGTATCCAAGGCCTCACCCCAGCATCCCTCAATACGTCCATAGAGATAAGGCTAAGGCCCCCCGGCAGAGTCAGAGACTACACAGTCCGAGACCACCTCCCCTCATATACTACGACGTAATAGTTCTGCTAAGGTAATGACGATACGACGATGTCATTGGACAAGACTTGAGTTAGAGATAGAGCTAGAGTGCTGAGGCCCGGCCTATGACACCGCCCCTGATACTCGCTCGCATCAAGCACACCAACCACACACATACATCCACATGCCTATTCCTATCATCATCATCATCATCATCATATGTTATAAACAATAATTTAAATATGCATGAACAGTAATAATAGAAATATTAGATGACATGTTGAATGCACATAACAAGCATACACACATAGAATCAATCATGGCATTGGACTCAAGAATAAAACGGTTTATTATTAACGAATTAGTTTAGGTCTTGTTCCCTCACCTTTGTTTGATCGTAGATCCTCTTTCAAGCTTTAAGAGTCAACTAAATATCAATATTATACCACTAAAAAACCTAATTAAGTCGATAGAATTTAATTAGAATTAATTTTGATTTTAAAAAGCATGCTGTTAACTGGGGGTCGATGCCAGCGTCGGAGGTTCCATCGACGCTGGCATCGACCCTGGGTGCTACCACCCAGATTCTGGACTTCTCGAACACTGGGGGTCGATTGTTAGGGTCTGGTAGGGTCGATTGACCATCGACCCCCCTTGGGTTTAGTCCAATTTTCATCCTACAGTCCATTCCTTCGTGTTTGGATCCTATGACTTGCTTCTACAATCCATTACATACATGTTCTATGGCTTAGAACCATAGTTTATTCACCTACATGGTTTTTATGATCTCCCCCATGATTTTTCATGAAAACCTAACTATGGATGGATGATTTGGGTTTCTCCTAGATCATTCTCTCTTCACTATCTACTTTAAGGTCTTTAGAACTACATGGAGATAGTATCCATACCTGAGAATTAGGCTTGTTTCTCTGAAACCTTCTCTTTGATCTTCTTCTCCACTTTTCTTCTTTTCTCTTTCTCTTCTCCTTCTCTTCTCTTTCTCTCAATCCAATTAGGATTCTAAAAGGAATGAAAGAGGCTTAGGGACGTCCTATTTATAGAATAGAAACTTCCAAAATAAGTCTCATTGAGATTAGGAAAGAATCCCATTGAAATTTGGAAAGTTCCTAATTAACGGTTTCTATCGACAGACTGGGGGTCGATGAGGGGGTCGGAGATCCCGTTGACCCCTGGTTCTAAAATGTCTGACCCCCAGTTAAAAACTCAGGTCTGACTTTTATACTGGGGGGTCCGACCCTGCCTTGCTGGGTATGCGACCCTCCACCTTATTTTAGTGTTTTTGGGTCAGTTTAATACCTGGGATCGTGATCTCCCTCACGCACTTGATCCATTTGGCTCGACCATGATGGGTAGACCTGGTTCAAGGTGGTAAGATCGGGTTAGTTCGATACGGGTCTTACAGTTTCCCACATTGCAAGTGGCAGGGGCAGGGAATCTTTCATGTCACATCAACTGGGCATAGTAAATGGGAACTACGAGAAAATCTGGAGGAGAGGTGGTGATCCCATCGGATGGACGACACCTGGGACTCGGGTGAATCCGAGTCCTCCATTCAAACCATCCCCCTGTTGGCTCAACTTGTCCACTTGGTGTCGGTTGGGATGGAGGGCTGGGATTCATCCAAGCTCGAGGTGTCACCCATCCAATAGGGATGCCACCTCTCCTCCAGATTCTCTTGAAGGAAAGGATTTGAATCCTAATAAGTGACATCTCCAACACAAATCAACATAATCAGGGAAAAGAAAAAACGCATAGAGAAAATAGAGAATGCCAAAAAGTTTGAAAAGAGATCCCCTGTTGTGGAGGAGGGTGAAATTGAAAACAAGAGGGGATAAGTTTTTTTTTTTTTTTTTTTGTTAGGAAGATGGGATAAAGTTAAAAACCAATCAAAGGGCTATGTGAATGTAGGAAAAAATATAGAATATTAGCAGAATTCAAGATCCCTTAAGTAATTTCAATTCCACTATCCAAATGTAGTAGTGCATGTACTCTCAAGAGCTCTCAACTTTTTTTTTCTTTGGTAAAAGAGCTCTCAAGTTAGAGATGTGTTTACTATCGTTTAGCTACATAATAAGGGTTCGTTATTATGTAGATAGCTTTCAAAACTAGGTACGGGCACTATGAGTTCTTGATTATGTCTTTTGGGTTAACCAACGCACATGTATCTTTTATAGAGCTCATGAACTGAGTGTTCCATGACATGTTAGACACATCGGTCATAGTTTTCATAGACGATATTTTGGTCTATTCCAAAGATGAAGAGACTTCTGCGATGGATCTTAGAGCAGCCTTACAACGGCTAAGAAGGGAGAAGATTTATGCTAAATTCAAGAAATGTGAGTTCTGGTTAAATGAGGTAACTTTCTTGGATCACATAGTATCGTCAAAAGGAATAAAGGTAGACCTTAGTAAGATAGAAGCAATTGTAGTGTGGGAAGCACCTAAGAATGTTGCAAAGATCAGAAGCTTCTTGGGTTTAGCTGGTTACTATAGACGGTTAATGGAAGACTACTCCAAGATCGAAGTACCTCTTACCAAGCTGACCAAGAAGGGAAAAAAATTTGTTTGGACTGACAAGTGTGAAGAATATTTCCAGACACTGAGGAAAAGTTGATATCAGCTCCCATCTTGACCATTTCAATACTAGGACAATCGTTCACTTTATATACAGATGCCTTCAGACTGGGTTTGGGATGCATGTTAATGCAAGGTAAACAAGTGATTGTTTATGCTTCAAGACAACTAAAAGAACATGACAAGAATTACCCCACACATGACTTGGAGTTTACCAGTGGTGATTCACGTAATCAAGACTTGGAGACATTATCTATATGGAGAGAAATTTCAGATCAAGTTGAATCATAAGAGCCTTACCTACCTCTTTACTCAGAAAGAGTTGAATATGAGACAGAGAAGGGGTTTGGAACTTCTGAAAGGATTATGATTGTGATATTCAGTATCATCCCGAAAAGGCTAATGTGGTTGTAGACTCATTGAGTAGAAAGGGAATACTGAAGCTAGAAGGTGAATCTAGTATGAGTATTGCTCTATGTTTCGAGTATCAATTACTGAAGGGGATATGGTGTAACACATATTGGAATCTCGAGATGATCTGATAGAGTAAGGGTTAATTCATAAGTTCTCGCTTGTATTGTAGCATTGAAGATCGTACCAGACCTAATGGATGAAGTGAAAGCTATGATTCTACTAGACTCATATCTGAGAACGAAGCAAGAAGATGTAGAGAAAGGTTAACCTAACCCTGACTTTACCTTAGATGCAGAGAAGGTACTCAGATACAGAGAAAGATTGTGTATACCTGAAAGTAAAGATTCTGAGATCAAGAATAAGATAATGATAGAAGCTCATTATACTCCCATATTCAGTACATCTTGGAAGCACTAAGATGTACCATGATCTGAAGAGATTGTACTGGTAGGGAGTAATGAAAGTAGATGTGGCTTAGACACGTATTTCAGTGTTTGAACTGTCAGCAAGTGAAGGTCGAAAGGTAAAGACCACCAGATTTACTACAGCCACTACCTGAGCCAGTATGAAAGTGGGACTGCATTACTGTGGTAACTCCAAGATCAATCGACACAGTCTGGATAATAGTTGACCGCCTTACAAAGATGGCTCGCATAATTTCTATACGACCTTAGTATACCTTGGAAAGGTTAGCCAAACTGTATGTGGATAATATTGTCAGACTCCATGGTATACTTGAGAGCATAGTGTCTGATCGAGACCCTCATTTTATGTCGAAGTTTTGGGAGGGACAATAGAAAGCAATGGGGATGGAGCTAAAGTTCTGTACAATATTTCACCCTCAGATCGATTGTTAGTCTAAGCGGACCATCCAGATCTTAGAAGACATGCATCAAGCTTGAGCCATCGATTTTAAAGGAGCTTGGGATGAGAGGTTACCACTGATCGAGTTTGCTTACAACAATAGCTATCAAGAAACCATACAGATGGCACCATATGAGGCATTGTACAGTAAGAAGTGTTGAACCCCTCTATTTTGGAATGAAGTGGGTGAATGAAGAATAGTGGGCCAGAGTTTGTTGAAGAGACTTGTTGAGTAGTTGATCAGATCAAATAAAGGCTCAAGACAATTCAATATCGTCATAAACACTATGCAGACAATAGATGCCGAGACCTCGAATTCACTATAGGTCACAAAGTGTTCTTGAAAATATCACCTATGTGTAGATTGAAACGGTTCAGTAAGAAGGGGAAGTTATGTCCTAGATATAATGGACCGTATGAGATCTTGGTAAGATATGAAAAGGTAGTGTATCAGCTTGCACTACCACCGTCTATGTCTGGTGTACATGATGTATCTCATGTTTCTTTATTGAAGAAGTACATTAGAGATCCATCTCACATATTGACTGTGGATCCATCGGATTTGATAAATGACTTAACATTCGAAGTGGTGCCAACTGAGATCAGCAGTTGAAAAGTACAGCATCTTCGAATCTGGGATATCTACTATTTCGAAGTTACCTGGAGAAGCCAAGACGTAAAAGAGATCACCTAGGAGGAAGAAAATGCAATGCGGAAAGAATATCCTTACTTATTCGACTCCGAAGGTACATGAAAATTTTGAGGGCGAAATTTCTTTTAAGGGTGGGGGAGTTGTAAGATCCGTACATATAAATTTCAAGGATGAAATTTCTTTTAAGGATAAGGGAGTTGTAAGACCTACACTCCACGAACCCATTCTAACCATGTCGTGCCAGGTCTTCTTATCATAATCAGCTTAAGCGAACAAACCGGATGAAGCAACCACAAAGCCAGGTAAGAAACCAGTCCCTCATAGGTTGTCCAATCTGGTCTATGGATTGGGTGACCAGTCAGTCGACCGGTCAAGCCCAGAATTTGTCTCTGAGATTTAGAAAGTATCCTAAATTGAAGAGACCACTCTCTTAATTAAGGGAGGACTCTATATGGAAGTTTCTCCTCTATATAGAAGACGTCCCTTCACCCCTTCCCACTATTTTCAATATCCATAAACCCTAGAATTTAGAAGAAGAGTAGAAAAGAAGACTAGGAGAGAAAGGAGCTTGAAGGAAGGAGAGGAAGCTCTGCAGCAAGAAATTACGTCGATTTCTAACCAATCCAACTAACCGCATTGAGGAGCCAACAATAAGTCCCTTTGCCTCGTAGAAGGTTAAACTATGTTGGGATTGGAGATTCCAATGTGTTGGATCGGATCCAATACCATGATTTGATCTTAAGGTCTTTAATATAAATCTGTAATAATTGTAGTTGTTAGGGTTACAATGAGTGTCTAAAACTAATGAATGATTGTCATAGAATGACCGTAAGATGGATTCCATTAATGATCCAAAAATCGATTCGTAGAGAAGATAAACTGATGACAGCCTAAAGGTTGTCCGGTCCTTGTTGACTGATTGGCTAGATGCCAAACCAGACAGGCGACTGGTCACTCTCAGAAAGTCTGACAGGGTTTGTCTGGATGATTGATCGGTTGGCCAATGCATGACCGGTCACACGACTGTACAATGTCTGAAAGGTCTAAATTGGAGACCGAACAATAAAACTGAGTATTGTAACCTGATGGAATAGAACCCTAATTAAGGCTTACTATGTCACACCCCAATTCCGGCTGAACCAAAAGTGTGAGCAAACCATCACTGAACCAACGGCTCACATCATGATATCAATAAGACCGTGTCCACTCATACAAACCATTGCACATAACCACAATTAGAATATAATAAATACAGCAGAAATCTTAAATAAAATGAATTGAGTGATCTATTGATAAATTTAAATAAAATATCTAATTATTCAAAGATCCAAAACATAAAGAAATATCTTTACATCAACTGTATTTCCATTTTGAAAATAATAAAAATAAATTGAATCAAATCCTAAAGGTATACGCAGAAAGGGCACTCGCATGAAACGTCACGCTCATCCTCTCCTGCTTGCACGTCCAAAAGCAGCAACACCTCCATACGTCGGAGAATTCATGTAATCCTCAACCGTGTAATCTGCATCAACATCTAAAAATATGGTGTGTACACAAGGGTGAGCTCACAACTTAGCTTAGTAAGACAATCAGACAATGCAACAAACATATGCATGAGTAACATTCACATTATGGTTTGGTTTTAAGTTTGCAATGTGCTATAGAAAGGATTGGCGGCCACCGCACCTCTATACACGAGTGTGTGAAGCCGTCCAATGGATTAAACACCACTAACATCCCACATACACCCTATCATGGAATAGAGACATAACTAAGACGCCCGGATCAAACACCGCCAACACCTCCCCTAATACTCTACCCATACCAACACGTAAGCCCCTATTGGCCAAGGCTTACAAACTGGGCTCGCAACTAACCAATCCTATATGTCATCACAGTAGGCCCTATCCCAGCGCAGCTCCCTACGGCATAGAGATAAATCTAGAGTCTAGTGGCCAGGTTGGAGACCACAGTGCCATTTCCTCCCCTTGATACCCTACCCACACCAAGCATGCTAAGACATAACGATACGAAAGGTGCTAGTATGAGGAATGATCCCAGACCTCCAGTCCTTTTCATTCCACACATCAAAAAAAATAATCACATGCCTAACAGTCACAACCAAGCATAGCAAGTATGCATGAACAATAATAATAACTGAAAGTAAAGGATGACATGCGAGAATGCACAAACATCAATCCACATAACCATAATCATTAACAACGGTTTACTGTTATTAAATTATTAAGGTTTAGGTCCGATTCCCTTACCTGACGCTTGTTTGATAGCTTGCTCCGCATCACAGTATCCAAACTTGCTATCACAAGGTCCTACACAATGTTAGGGTTGTATTAGAATAGTTTTCTTAGGGTTTACGTTGGTCAGAAAACCAACTGGGTCAAAAACACTCTTCACAGAGCAGACCGGTCACAGGTACCGGTCACTGCACTGTGGGGAAAACCTACGACCGATACGGTCGACCGGTCCCCACAGACCAGTCCCCGGGAGGTACCGGTCGCATAGGGTGTGACCGGTATGGTCGACCGGTATGTCTCCGGAAGACCATACACTTGGTTCTCGCCTTTCATCGGTCACCTATTGATCCTAGGGTTTCTCCTACACATCCTAGGTCTAAGCATTGAGTTAGAGTTGTTTCTAACTCCATTCTAGTCCTAGTTTTGATGATCTCAACCTAGAACTTGAATCTGGGGTTTATCGACTAAATTAGGGTTTGACGGCAAAATGGGTTTAGATCATTACCTCGCTTTGCATGGTATTGATCCAACTACAACTAACCATCCTAGAATACTTATTTTAGAGGAAGGTTTAAGCACTTAACGTTGACTTGTAGTAATGTGTTCTTCGTCGAACGGCAACGGCGGATCTTCCCTCTCCTTCCTAGCTTCTTCTCCTTTTTCAGCATCTTTCTCCTTTCTAGGGTTTGTGAGAATCAATGAAAGAGGTTTTAGGAGGTTTAAGGGTCCTTATATAGGCTAGGATTAGGTTTAGGAAGCCTTCTAACATTAGGAAAGTCCTTCGGTTTGAAATTTAGAAAGTGAGACCCACAGAGATTCGTTTCTGGATCCATGCTGCGCAGGTCATACCGGTCGACCATCGACCAGTACCATAGACCGGTACCATTGACTGGTATGAAGTTTTTCATACTTGAATTGGTCTGATTGGTCCGATTTCATACCTGGTTGTCATCCGCTCGTCCCGTCTGGTCCAGTGATGATTGGAAGACCTGTTACGACATGAAACAAGGTTTAGATCGGATTCATGGAATGTGGGTCTTACAACTCCCCCACCCTTAAAAGAAATTTTGTCCCTAAAATTTGCATGTAGGTTTCATAACTCCCTCACCTTTAAAATAAATTTCGGCCTTGAAATTTGAACGTACCTTGGTTGTCGAAAAGGTTAGGGTATTCCTTTCTCATTGCATTCTCTTCCTCCTAAGTAATTTCTTCCACATCTTGGCTTTTCCAATGCACTTTCACATAGTGGATATCCTTGCTTCGGAGATGTTGTACTTTTCGACTTGAGAGCATCATAAGTACAACTTCAAACGTCAAGTCCTCTGTCAAGTCTGATGGGTCTACTGTCAAGATGTGCGATGGATCCCTGATGTACTTCTTTAATAAAGACACATGGAACACATCATGAACGCTTGACATGGATGGTGGTAGAGCTAGTTGATATGCCACATTGCCACGTCTGGTCAAAATCTCGTATGGTCCCATATACCTGGGGCATAGCTTCCCCTTCTTACCAAACCGTTTCAGACCTCGCACAGGTGATATCTTCAAGAATAATTTATTACCCACTACAAACTCTAGATCTCGACGTCGGTTATCAACATAATGCTTTTGTCAAACTTGAGCTGTCTTCACTCTTTCCTTAATTTGATCAATCACTCGACAAGTTTCTTCAACGAACTCCGGTCTTATAATCCTTCTCTCTCCCACCTCATTCCATAACAGAGGTGTACGACATTTCCTCCCATAGAGTGCCTCATATGGAGCCATTTGGATCGTAGCCTGGTAACTGTTGTTATAAGCAAACTCGATGAGCGATAGCTTCTCGTCCCAAGCTCCTTTGAAATCTAGAGCACATGCTCTGAGCATATCTTCTAAGATTTGAATAGTTCTTTCTGACTGCCCATCTGTCTGAAGATGAAAAGTTGTGCTAAACTTCAGCTTGGTTTCCATTGCTTTCTGTAATCCTTTCAAGAACTTTGATGTAAAATGGGGATCTCTATCAGATACTATACTTTCTGGGATGCCATGAAGTCTGACTATATTATCCACATATAACTTGGGCAGCTTCTCCATGGTATACTGAGGTCCGATAGCGATGAATCGAGCTGTCTTGGTAAGTCGATCGACTTTAATCCATACTGCATCCACTGACCTTGGTGTCAAGGGTAGGCCAGTGACGAAATCCATTATAATACAATCCCACATCCATGCTGGCTCCGATAGTGGTTGTAGCAAACCTATGGGTCTCTGTCTTTTAGCCTTAACTTGCTGGCAATTCAAACATTGGAATACGAACCGAGCTACATCCTCTTTCACACCCCTCCACCAATATAATTGTCACACCCAATTCTGAGCCAACCAAAATGGTGTGAGTGAACCGTCATTGAACCAACGGTTCACACCAGGATCTCGAATAGACCGTGTCCACTCATACAAACCATTGCAAATAACCACAATCAGAATATAAATAGATACAGCAGAAGTCTTTAAATAAAATGAACTGAGTATCTATTGATAAATTTAAATAAAGTATCCAATTATTCAAATCCCAAGAATAACTAAATATCCTTACATCTTTTAATATCAACCGAAAATAACTGAAAAAAATAATAGTCAATCAAAGGTACACGCAGAAAGGGCACTCGCATGAAGCGTCATGCTCGTCCTCCCCTGTCTGTACATCCAAAGCAGCAACACCACCATACGCCGGAGCTTTCATACAGTCGTCCACCGTGTAACCTGCATCAACATCTAAAAACAATGTATATACAAAGGGTGAGCTCACAAATTAGCTCAGTAAGACAATCAGACAGTTTCACAATATTATGCATGAGTAAAATTCATTTTATGCTGTAGTCTGGTTTAAGTTTGCAATGTGCTATAGAAAGGTTCGGTGGCCGTCTCACCTCTATACACGAGTGTGTGGCACCGCACAGTAGATCACACTACCACCGGCCCACATGCACCCATCATGGAATAGAGATAGAGCTAAGGTATCCCCGCACCTCCCTTGATACTCTACCCATACCAGTACCTAAGCCCTTACTGGCCAGGGCTCATAAACTGGGCTCGCAACTAACCAATCTTATATGTCATCAATGTAGGCTCTATCCCAGCACAGCCATCTACGACATAGAGATAGAGCTAGAGCGTGCAGGCCGGGCTGGAGACCACAATACCTCACCTCCCCCTGATACCCTATCCGTAACTAACACACTAGGATAGAACAATACACAGGTAAACCCTATCCCAACATAACTCCCTACGGCATAGAGATAGAGCTAAAGCATCGTGGATAAGCCAGCGTCGGCATCGGAGACCACAGTGCCACATCACCATGGCCAGGCCAACATCAACATCGGAGACCATCGTACCATGATCTTCCCCTGATACCCCACCCATACCAAGCATGTTAAAATAGAATACTACAAAAGTGCCAGTGTGAGGAATGATCCCAGGCCTCATGCCCCACTCTACACACCAACGAAAACAATAACATGCCTAACAATCACATCCTATCATGCATGAACAATAATAATAACTGAAAGTAAAGGATGGCATGTAAATATGCACAAATATCACATCGTATATATTCAGGGTTATTAACAACGATTTACTGTCCATTAATTATTAGGGTTTAGGTCAGATTCCCTTACCTGACGCTCGTTTGATAGCTTGCTCCACGTCGCAAGATCCAAACGGAATATTACAAGGTCCTACAATATTATTAAGGTTTCATTAGAATAGTTTCTTAGGGTTTCACGTTGATCGAAAAACCAACAAAGTCCAAAACCAGCCTTTCAGAGCTGACCGGTTGCAACATATCGGTCGCATCACTGTGGGAAAGCTAGCAACCGGTATAGGCGACCGGTATGTCTCCGAAAGACCATACATTAGGTTTTTCGACTGTCGTTGATCAATCTCCATGGATTTTTAGGGTTTCTCCTATCCATTCTAAGTCTGAGCTTTGAGTTAGAGTTATCTCCAACTCATTCGAGTCTAGTTTTAATGATAATCGTCCTAGAACTCAAATCTAGGGTTTGGCGACAAATTAGGGTTTAATGTCCAATTAGGTTTTAGATCAATACCTATTTTGCATGGTATTGATCCACCCATACAACTATCCTAGAGTCATAGAGTAAGAAGAATGATTAAAACACTTACCATAAACTGGCGTAAGGTGAGCGTCGTCGAACAGCAATGGCGGCACTTCCTTCTTCTTCGTAGCTTCTTCTCCTTCTCCAACCTCCTTCTCCTCTCTAGGGTTTGTGAGAGATAATGGAAAGGATTTAAGGAGGTTTGGAGGTGTTTATATAGGCTAGGATTAGGGTTTAGTAACCCTATTAGGATTAGGAAGGTCCAGGTATTAGGGTTTAGGAAAGTGGGACCCTTAGAGATCCAATTCTGGATCTCCGTAGTCAACTGCGCAGAGTTGACCGGTCGACCGGTACCATCGACCGGTCAACATAAAATGACACTTATTTGACCGTCTTTGATTCGATTTCGTACCTGTTTGTCATCCGCTCGTCCCGTCTGGCCCGGTGATGATCGAAAGACCTGCTACGACATGAAATCAAGGTTTAGACTGGGTTTATGGAGTGCGGGTCTTACAACTCCCCCACCCTTAAAAGAAATTTTGTCCCGAAATTTGCATGTAGGTTTCACAACTCCCACACCCTTAAAAGAAATTTTGGCCTCAAAATTTGAACGTACCTTGATCGTCGAAAAGGTTAGGGTACTCCTTCCTCATCGCGCTCTCCTCTTCCCAAGTAATTTCTTCGACATCTTGGCTTTTCCAATGCACCTTCACATAATGGATATCCTTGATTCGAAGTTGTTGTACCTTTCGGCTTGAGAGCATCACAGGCACCACTTCAAATGTTATGTCTTCAGTCAAGTCTGGGGGGTCTGCTGTCAAGATGTGCGATGGATCCCTGACTTACTTCTTCAATAATGATACATGGAACACATCATGAACGCTTGACATAGATGGTGGTAGAGCCAATTGATATGCTACATTACCACGTCTGGTCAATATCTCGTATGGTCCCACTTACCTGGGGCATAGCTTTCCCTTCTTACCAAACCTTTTCAGACCTCGCACTGGTGATATCTTCAAGAATACTTTTTCACCCACTGCAAACTCCAGATCTCGACGTCGATTATCCGCATAGTGCTTCTGTCGAACTTGAGTTGTTTTTACTCTCTCCTTGATTTGATCAATCACTCGACAAGTTTCTTCAATGAACTCCGATCCTATAGTTCTTCTTTCTCCCACCTCGTTCCATAACAGAGGTGTTAGACACTTTTCCCCATAGAGTGCTTCATATTGAGCCATCTGAATTGTAGCCTGATAGCTGTTATTATAAGCAAACTCGATAAGCGATAGCTTCTCGTCCCAAGCTTCCTTGAAATCTAGGGCACAAGCTCAGTGCATATCTTCTAAAATTTGAATAGTTCGTTCTGACTACCCGTCCGTCTGAGGGTGAAAAGTTGTACTGAACTTCAACTTTGTTCCCATAGCTTTCTATAATCCTTCCAAGAACTTTGATGTAAAACGGAGATCTCTATCAGATACTATGCTTTCAGGGACGCCATGAAGTCTAACTATATTATCAACATATAGCTTGGCCAGCTTGCCCATGGTATACTGAGGTCTGACCGCAATGAATCGTGCTGTCTTGGTGAGTCGATCGACTATTACCCAAACTGCATCCACTGACCTTGGTGTCAAAGGTAGGCCAGGGACAAAATCCATAGTAATGCAATCCCACTTCCACACAGGCTCTGGGAGTGGTTGCAGCAAACCTACGGGTCTTTGTCTTTCTGCTTTAACTTGTTGACAGTTCAGATATTGGAACACGAAATGAGCTATATCTGCTTTCATACCCCTCTACCAATACAGTCTTCTTAAATCATGGTACATTTCGGCACTTCCTGGATGTACCGAGTATGGAGTGTAATGAGCTTCTGTCATAACTCGATCTCTGATATTGGAGTCCTCACTCTCAGGTATACATAACCGTCCACGATACCTGAGTACCTTGTCTGAATCCAAGGTAAAGTCAGGATTGCTCGTACCCTTCTCTAGGTCTTCTTGCACTATCTTGAGATGTGGGTCCTGTAGGATTGCTACCTTGACTTCATCAACTAGATCCGGTGAGATCTTCAAAGCTGCGAACATCATGGTGAACTTATGAATTAAGCCTTGCTCGACTGGGTCTTCTGTAGTCTATATTATATACTCTTCATAGCCTTCAATTGAACTTGAGGCTGCGGCACACAATGCAGCATTTGTACTTGGTCCAGCCTCAGGTTTTGATGCCCACTTCCTGCTTAAGGCATCAGCCACAACATTTTCTTTGCCCGGATGGTACTAGATGTCACAGTCATAATCTTTTAACAATTCCAGCCATCTCCTCTGTCTCATATTCAGATCCTTCTGAGTGAAAAGATAAGTTAAGCTCTTGTGATCTGACTTAATCTGAAACTTTTCACCGTACAAGTAGTGTCTCCAAGTCTTGATTGTGTGTATAACCGCTACTAACTCCAAGTCATGTGTAGGATAATTTTTCTCATGCTCTTTCAACTGTCTTGATGCGTAGGCAATCACCTATTCTCCTTGCATCAATACACATTCAAGACCCAACCCTGAAGCATCCGTATATAAGGTAAATGGTAAGCTTGGTGCTAGGATGGTCAAGATAGGTGCAGAGACTAGTCTTGACTTCAAAGTCTGAAAGCATTTCTCGCACTCTTCTGACCACATAAACTTCTCTCCATTCTTGGTTAGTCGGGTAAGTGGAACGGCGATCTTTGAGTAGTCTTCCACAAATCTTCTATAGTAACCAGCCAATCCAAGCAAACTACGAATTTTCGTAACCGATTTTGGTGCTTCCCATCCTACTATAGCAGCTATCTTACTTGGATCAACCTTGATACCGTCTTCAGATACTACATGGCCCAAGAAAGCCACTTCCTTCAGCCAAAACTCGCACTTCTTGAACTTGGCATAAAGCCTCCCTTCTCAGCCGTTGTAGGGCTGCTCTCAAATGTGTTGCATGAGTCTCTATGTCCTTTGAGTAGACCAATATGTCATCGATGAATACGATGACCGAAGTGTCTAACATGTCATGAAACACTCGGTTCATCAGTTCCATGAATGATGCTGGGGCATTGGTCAACCCGAACGACATAACTAGAAACTCATAACGCCCATACCTTGTCCTGAAGACAGTCTTCGGAATATCTCCGGCCTTGATCTTCAGTTGGTGATACCCTGATCGGAGATGAATCTTCGAGAAAACCTTTGCACCCTGCAATTGATCGAACAGATCATCGATTCTAGGCAAAGGATACCGATTCTTGATCGTTAATTTGTTCAGCTCACGATAGTCGATACATAGTCGTACACTTCCGTCTTTCTTCTTGACAAATAATATAGGTGCTCCCCAAGGCGATATGCTAGGTCGTATGAAACCCTTATCTAGCAATTCTTGTAATTGGGTCTTCAATTCCTTTAGCTCGGTAGGGGCCATCCTATATGGTGCTTTAGACACTGGCGCCGAACCTGGCATAAGGTCTATCACAAACTCTGTAGCCCTGTCCGATGGTAGACCTGGGAGATCCTCTGGAAATACATCTGGGAACTCTCGTACCACATCTATATCTTCCATCTTTTGTGACTCCGCAGTGATGTCGACTACAGACACTGAATACCCTTTTTTTTTTTTTTTTTTTTTTACCGGTGGCGACAAACCGGTCGCGACACTGGAGCGGTATGGAGAGACCGGTATAGTCGACCGGTCAGAATTTTCATTCTGACCGAAACATAGCAGTCGACTATACCAGTAGGGTACCGGTCGACCGGTATGGGCATAACCGTCGACCCGTATGCCCAAAAAAAACTTTAAAATCGTGAAAAGTGAGATTTTTCCCATTTTTCTTTCCTTCCTTCTCACCGGTGGCAATTTCCCTCTAGCTCCTGAGTTGCTGTAGTCCGACCGGTCATCCTAGAAGTTGTTTTCTTCCGATCCAGACTCAGTACATCTCCTCCAGGTAAGCCTTTTCCCCCTCTATCAAATTTTTACATAATTTGCATATCGTCTTTACCTAAAATTATTGATTTTTCTTGGATTGGAATATTCTAACCGTAGGAACTTCTTTCCTTCGGCTTAGAAAGGGTTTAGAGACCCCCAAGAGCAAAAGCCCTCAACAAATTTCGACTTTCACCGAAAGATTTTCATAAAAAACAAATTTTTTCTAGTTTTTAACCTACGTTTTGCAAAATTTCGAATTTTTCTTGATTTTCTTCAATTTCTTAAATTTCTTGATGGAATTGCATCTGATTGGTTTGCTTGAAGTGTGTGGGGGTTACGTAAGTCCTCCTCCCCATGTTTTGGGTGAGTTCGAGGCTTTTTCCCAATTTACTATCGTTATGCTGCCGAATTTTTGACATTTTTTAACATTTTTCTTCTTGTTTTTCTCTTGTTTTGCAGCTTAAATGGCTCCACGACGCAGTCTTGGCAAGTGTTCTTTATCGCTTGGGCATGTGCTCTCCTCATCCACCAGTTCGACAGCTTGATGAGTTGTGGTTCTGTTCTGAGGCGGCACAAGCCCACTTCCCTTGGTTTGATAGTAAGAATATTGAATCTGGCTGGTGGGTCAACTTGGAACAGTTGCACAGGTTTGATGTGCAAGCAGCTTTCGACAAGCTTGGGTGGGTGTCTGTCATGACTTACACTGAGACCACTCGCCCCAACCTAGTCAAACACTTCTACGCCAACCTGGAGCTTCATGGGGATGTCAATGATCCCAATCAGGGTAGGGACTTGCGCATCTCCAGCTTCGTCGAGGGCGTCCATATTTCTTTTGATACTCATCAGCTGGCTGACCTACTGGGGGTCCCCAATGATGGAGATTTAGTATATTTCCCTCCAAAAGTGAAGGGCTATCTGAGCGAGGATCTATGCCGAGAGATAGCGGAGCAGATACTCAATCCCGGGGCTCCTATGAAGGCGGCTAGCTTGAGACCTGCACCTCGGGTATACAGTCGCATTATCCAGCACAACATCGTGCCCCAGAGCGGTCACTATAGTGAGTTATCCCAGCTCACTCAGTATATTACCTACTGTGTTTACACCGGGGAGCGGGTCTCTCTCCCTTACCTCATCATTCGGACTATGCATCAGGCGACTCTGACCGATCAAGCCAGTAACCTCCCATATGGCCGTCTCATCACCACTCTTCTGCGGCGTCTACGAGTGAGCATGAGGGGTGAGGTGGCTGTTGAGGATACCATGACCTCCGACATCGACTGGGATGCCATCCTTAGGATGCAGATGGATAATCTTCCTGTTAGTGATGATGAAATGGAGGCTCACCCTCGCCCACTCAGGAGGGTAGCAGCCGTAGCAGCAGCAGCCAATGCGACACATGCAGCAGAGGCTGAGAGTGATGATGGGGATGACGAAGATAGGGCAGAGGATGTACCAGTACCAGATCCACAACCTATACCTGCAGCACCACAGTCTACACCTACAGCAGGACCGTCTCATCCCCCTTTGGACCCAGTGTTGAGTATGTTCACGGAGATCAGGGACACCTAGAGAGGCATCCTAGATTCTCAACGAGAGATGGGTCAGGAGTTGGGACGTCTAGCTCGTAGCCTACGGCTTGTGGACTGTACACTGTAGCACTATTACATTCGATATTCTGTTTTCTGTTTAATGATAGTTTTATGCTTTCCTAACTAGTGCATGAGTATCATTAAATTCTATATTTAACATAGTATATTATGCTCTTTCTTAATCAGTCTCAGGTATCAAGCAATGCTTAGGGTGTGTTTGTATTAAGATTTTAAAATTTTCCTAACTCACTTCATCGACTTAGTTAAGTGCAATATGGTCTGTTGGACAGAGCCCGAGGGCTCTGATACCAAGTTGCCACACCCCAATTCTGAGCCAACCAGAATGGTGTGAGTGAACCGCCATTGAATCAACGGTTCACACCAGGATCTCGGATAGACCGTGTCCACTCATACAAACCATTGCACATAACCACAATCAGAATATAAATAGATACAGCGGAAGTCTTTAAATAAAATGAACTGAGTATCTATTGATAAATTTAAATAAAGTATCCAATTATTCAAATCCCAAGCATAACTAAATATCCTTACATCTTTTAATATCAATCGAAAATAACTGAAAATAAATAATAGTCAATCAAAGGTACACACAGAAAGGGCACTCGCATGAAGCGTCATGCTCGTCCTCTCCTGCCTGTACATCCAAAGCAGCAATACCACCATACGCCAAAGTGTTCATACAGTCGTCCACCGTGTAACCTGCATCAACATCTAAAAACAATGTATATACAAAGGGTGAGCTCACAACTTAGCTCAGTAAGACAATCATACAGTTTCACAATATTATGCATGAGTAATAGTCATTTTATGCTGTAGTCTGGTTTAAGTTTGCAATGTGCTATAGAAAGGTTCGGTGGCCGCCTCACCTCTATACACGAGTGTGTGACACCGCACAGCAGATCACAATACTACCGGCCCACATGCACCCATCATGGAATAGAGATAGAGCTAAGGTATCCCCGCACCTCCCCTGATACTCTACCCATACCAGTACCTAAGCCCCTACTGGCCAGGGCTCGCAAACTGGGCTCGCAACTAACCAATCCTATATGTCATCAATGTAGGCTCTATCCCAGCACAGCCGTCTACGGCATAGAGATAGAGCTAGAGCGTGCAGGCCGGGTTGGAGACCACAATACCTCACCTCCCCCTGATACCCTATCCGTAACTAACACACTAGGATAAAACAATACGCAGGTAGACCCTATCCCAACATAACTCCCTACGGCATAGAGATTGAGCTAAAGCATCGTGGACAAGCCAGCGTCGACATCGGAGACCACAGTGCCACATCACCATGGCCAAGCCAACATCAACATCGGAGACCACCGTACCACGACCTTTCCCTGATACCCCACCCGTACCAAGCATGTTAAAATAAAATACTACAAAAGTACCAGTGTGAGGAATGATCCTAGGCCCCATGCCCCACTCCACACACCAATGAAAATAATTACATGCCTAACAATCACATCCTATCAGGCATGAACAATAATAATAACTGAATGTAAAGGATGGCATGTGAATATGCACAAACATCACATCATATATATTCAGGGTTATTAACAATGATTTACTGTCCATTAATTATTAGGGTTTAGGTCAAATTCCCTTACCTGACGCTCGTTTGATAGCTTGCTCCACGTCGCAAGATCCAAATAGAATATCACAAGGTCCTACAATATTATTAGGGTTTCATTAGAATAGTTTCTTAGGGTTTCACGTTGATCGGAAAACCAACAAAGTCTAAAACCAGCCTTTCAGAGCTGACCGATCGCAACATACCGGTCGCATCACTGTGGGAAAGCTAGCAACCGGTATGGTCGACCGGTATGTCTCCGGATGACCATACATTAGGTTTTTTGACTGCCGTCGATCAATATCCATGGATTTCCAGGGTTTCTCCTATCCATTCTTAGTCTGAGCTTTGAGTTAGAGTTATCTCCAACTCATTCGAGTCTACTTTTAATGATAATCATCCTAGAACTCAAATCTAGGGTTTGGCGACAAATTAGGGTTTAATGTCCAATTAGGGTTTTAGATCAATACCTGCTTTGCATGGTATTGATCCACCCATACAACTATCCTAGGGTCATAGAGTAAGAAGAATGATTAAAACACTTACCGTCGACTGGCGTAAGGTAAGCGTCGTCGAACGGCAATGGCGGCACTTCCTTCTTCTTCCTAGCTTCTTCTCCTTCTCCAACCTCCTTCTCCTCTCTAGGGTTTGTGAGGGATAATGGAATGGATTTGAGGAGGTTTAGAGGTATTTATATAGGCTAGGATTAGGGTTTAGTAACCCTATTAGGATTAGGAAGTTCCATGTATTATGGTTTAGAAAAGTGGGACCCACAGAGATCCAATTCCGGATCTCCATAGTCAACTGTGCAGAGTTTACCGGTCGACCCGAATGACATTACAAGGAACTCATAATGTTCATACCTTGTCCTGAAAGAAGTCTTCGGAATATCTGCGGCCTTGATCTTCAATTGGTGATACCCTGATCTAAGATCAATCTTTGAGAAAACCTTTTCACCTTGCAACTGATCAAACTGATCATCGATCCTAGGCAAAGGATATCGGTTCTTGATGGTTAACTTGTTCAACTCTCTGTAGTCGACACATAGCCGTACACTACCATCCTTCTTCTTAACGAACAATACAGGTGCTCCCCATGGTGATATGCTTGGTTGTATGGAGCTCTTATCTAATAGTTCTTGTAATTGGGTCTTCAACTCCTTTAATTCAGTAGGGGCCATCCTGTACGATGCCTTAGACACCGGCGCCGATCCTGGCATAAGGTCTATCACGATCTCTGTAGTCCTGTCTGAAGGTAGACTTGGGATATCTTCTGAAAATACATCTGGAAACTCTCATACCACATCTAGATCTTCCATCTTTGGCACCTCAGTAGTTATGTCGACCACAGACACTAAGTACCCCACTCCTCCCTTCTCTAAGCATCTCTTAGCTTTTAGGGTGGAGAGGATCAGCTTCCGCTTCCTAGGTAACTTGGTCCCAGTGAAGCTAAACTCCTTTCCCATGTCATCTTTAAACACAAGTTTTCTTTCACCACATAATAAGCTAGCTGAATGATGGCCTAGCCAATCCATTCCCAAGATGACATCAAAGTCTGCCATCTCGAGTTGAACCAGATTTGCTTCTAGGTTTCGGCCCTCAATACTAACTGTACATGGCCCATAGTATTTATTTAACGCCACTTCGACTCCCAACAGAGAGCGAACTACCAAGCTTGGGTTCAAACATTTGATAGGTAATTCCATTCGCTTCCCAAAAGAAATAGAAACGAAGGAGTACGTGGCCCTAGAGTCAAAGAGTACTCTAGCGGGTATACCAGCTATATTTACAGTCCCTGAAATTTAATTATCCCTTAGTTCTACATGCTCAAACACAACAAATAGTAAGTCAAATAGGAAGGGATAGAATCATACCAGTAACCACATCAGGTGATGCAGTTGCCTCTTCAGTGGTGACTGTGAATATCTTTCCTTGCTGTGGCAGTTGCTTCTTGGGTAGAGTACAGGTCTTTGCATGATGACCCAATTGCTGACAGTTAAGGCATTTGACATTTGGGTTCTATCCAACAAACTATGATGGTGGTGGTCCAGTAGTGTTCCTTGCAGGCACCACAGTAGACTGAGCCCTGTATGGGCAGAATGGTCTAGTATTGCCTCCACCTGAAGTCTTAGTAGCAGGCCTCTTCAGTCCCCTGTTTTGAGCAAAGAAGTTGTCTCTTTGGCTGGATTCAATTACTCTGGCAATCTGCATAGCCTCATTATATATCTTCTTTTCCAAACCCAAGACGTGCTCTCGGATACTTCCTCGCAATCCCATGGTGAACCTACGGGTCTTGGTTTCTTCTTCTTGCATGCTTGCCGGAGCGAAGAAGAACAGCTCTTCATATCTCTGCTGGTAAGCATTAACCATCGACTGGGACTGTTGTAGGTTGAGAAATTCCTTCTCCATTTGATCTCTAAAGCTCTTCGAAAAGTATTTATCGAATAAAGCTCCCTTGAATATTGCCCAATCGATCTGAGTGTGCTTTACCTCTAAGTATGATCGGGTAGAATTCCATCAGGCATTTACATCTTCCTTGAGCATGTGCGTAGCAAATAACACCTTTTCATCTTCCGTACGAGTCATCAAATGGAAGTTCTTCTCTATTTCAGCCACCCACTGTGCAGGCCACAGTGGTTTCCCTAGTTTCCCTGTGAAGGTAGGGGGTTTCAGTTTCAAGAACTTATCCACCACTTAGCTTAGGTCATTCTGCCCTTGTGCATTCATTCCGTACCATGGTGGTGGGTACGGATAGATTCTTTGATAGACAGATGACGATGGAAATTGGTGTGGTGGTTGTAGTTTCTGTCCTTGGCCCATCGGCCCAGTACTACCATCCATTGGCAGTGTGGTGTTATTTCTTCCAGACTCAAGCGTACCTTCTGTAGGAATGTATCCCGGTGGCCTGAACATCTTCAACATCTCGTTCAGGAATATTTTCTGCTAAGCTTCCATCTAAAAAACCAGGTTCGTCACAATTGTTTCAGAGTTTGTGTGAGGAGGTCCTGGCAAATTTGTTGGTTCTCTGGGACTCTACCTTTCTTCACCGTTTACGTTCACATTTTTCTCATCAACATTTCTTGTTTCCACGTTGTCCTCGTCTTGGCGTACCCTGGAGTGGTGACTCCTTTGTGAGCCTTTACGACAGTTTTCGCCTACCATCTCATATTAGTTTCCCTGCTTGGATCTGAGAATAAGACATAACACATGAGGTATAATCAAATAGTCATAATAGTGTTAGTCTTTAACAAGTGCAAGGCGAAACTCGTAAGGAAACTTAAGTCAAAATTTTACAGATTTTTTTTCCAAAATTTTATGGGTTTCCATTAGTTGTCCGGTCGCAACATATCGGTCGCGGCACTGTATAAGGTAGTGCGACCGATATGTCTAGGCAGACAAACTTCTCGGATTCCCGAGGGGTACCGGTCGATGTACCGGTCGCAACTCTGTGGGAAATGGAGCGACCGGTATAGTTGACCAGACATAATTTTCTCCTGAGCGAGGGGTACCGGTCGACTTTACCAGGGGGTAGCGGTCGACCGGTATGGGCAAAACTGTTGACCGGTATGCCCAGAATCCTCTTTAAAATCGCAAAAAGTGAGATTTTTTTCATTTTTCCTTTCTTCTTCCTATCCGGTGGCGATTCCTCTCTGGCCCTGTGAGTTTCTACAGTCCGACCGGTGGTCTTAGAAGCTATTTTCTTCCAATCAAGACCGAGAACATCGCCTCCAAGTAAGTTCCTTCCTTCCATTTATCATTTTTACATCGTTTCTTCATGGGTTCATACCCAAAAACTAGGTTTTTCTTAGTTTGGGAGATTCTAACCGAATGAACTCTTTTCTTTGGCTAAGAAAGGGTTTAGGGACCTCTAGGAGCGAAAGCCCTCAACCAATTTGAGGTTCCACCGAATGGTTTTCAAAAAAATCAAATTTTTAGGTTTTTAACCTAGGTTTTGATTAAAATCAAATTTTTCTTGAAAATTCCTAAATTTCTTTTTTGTTTGATGGATGTTTGGTTTCCATGAGGTGTTTAGGGGTTACATAAGTCCTCCTCTCCAGGTTTTGGTTGAGTTCAAGGCTTTTGCTAAAATTACTATCGTTATGCTGCCAAAATTTCGAAAATTTCTAACCCATTTCTCTTTATTTTGTCTTTGTTTGTAGTTCAAAATGTCTCAACGCAGATGTGCGGGTAAACGTTCATTTGGTCTTGGCATGAATCGTCCACATCCTCCTATTCCATAGCTCGATGAGCGATGGTTTCGTTTCGAGGCGGCACAAGCCCGCTTCCCTTGGTTTGACGAGAAGAATATCGAGTCAGGGCGACGGGTGAACCTGGAGCAGCTTCATCGGTTTGATGTGGAGGGAGCTTTTGGTAGGCTTGGGTGGTTGCCCATTATTACGTACACTGTGACCACCCACCCTAACCTAGTCAAACATTTCTATGAAAACTTAGAGATAGAGGGAAATGTCAATGACTTCAGCCAAGGCAGGGAACTCCACCTTACCAGTCTCGTCAAGGGCGTCCCCATCTCCTTCAACACTCACCAGCTCGCCGACCTCCTAGGGATTCCCAATGATGGTGACTTGGTCTACTGTGCCCCTAAGATGAAGGGTTTTCTCACTGAGGATCAGCGTTAGGAGATTTCAGAGTAGATACTTAACCCTGGCATGCCTATGAAGGCTGCTAACTTGAGGCTTGTTCCCCGGGTATATTATCGCATCATCCAGCACAATATCGTGCCTCAGAGCGGCCATTACAGTGAGTTGTCTCAACTCACTCAGTATTTGATCTATTGTGTCTGCACTGGGGAGTGGGTCTGTCTCTCCTACATCATTATCAGGACCATGCGTAAGGCTACTCTGTCCGATCAGGCCAGTAACCTTCCATATGGCCGACTCATCACCACTCTTCTGCAACGATTACGAGTGGACATGAGGGGTGAGACAGTCGTTGAGGACACTATGACCTTGGACATTGACTTGGATGCCATTCTCTGGATGCAGATGGACAACCGATCGATCAGCAATGAGGAGTTAGAGGCTCGTCCTCGCCCACTCAGGAGGGTAGCAACCGCTGCAGCAGCAGCAACTGCAGCCAATGTGGCTCATGCAGCAGAGGCAGGGGGTGATGATGAGGGTGATGATGATCAGATAGAGGATGTTCCAGCACCAGCACCACAGCCCATGCATGCAGCGGGACGATCTCAGCCTCCTCCCGATACCGTGATGGTATGTTCACGGAGATCCGAGATGCCCAGCGGAAGATGATCCGTGACCTAGAGCGCCTAACTCGCAGCCTCAGAGTCACCCAGGAGCAGGTGCACTGGCTCAGGATAGCCTACAAGTGTGATTATGACATCGCTGACCCCATTCCTCCTAGGCCCCCAACCCCATGATAGATCTCTTATTTTCCTCTCTTTCACAGCACGGTTTATATAACAAGGTAACTTTTCGGCTTGTGGACTGTACCCTGTAGCACAATCTATTTTTACTCTTTGGATTTTTATGTTTATTTTCACTCTTGATACAGTTTTCTTTTCCATTTAATAAAAGTCTATGATTATTCTCACCTGTCATTAAGGTTCCTATCTAGAGCATGACTGTTTATTAATTCCACCTTTAATATAGTACATTATGCTCTTTCATATTGAGTCTCAGGCATCAAACAAGTGCTTAGAGTTTAAAACTTTTAAATTCTTTCTATCTCAGTGCATTGACTCAGTTAAGTGCAAATATGGTCTGTTGGACAGAGACTAACAGTTTTGATACCAAGTTGTCACACCCCAATTCCGACTGAACCAAAAGTGTGAGTGAACCGTAACTGAACCAACGGCTCACACCAAGATCTCAATAAGACTGTGTCCACTCGTACAAACCATTGCACATAACCACAATCAGAATATAATAAATACAGCGAAAGTCTTAAATAAAATGAATTGAGTGATCTATTGATAAATTTAAATAAAATATCAAATTATTCAAATACCGAAAACATAAATAAATATCTTTACATCAACTATATTACCATCTAAAAATAATAAAAATAAATTAAATCAAATCCTAAAGGTACACACAAAAAGGGCACTCGCATGAAGCGTCATGCTCGTCCTCTCCTGCTTGCACGTCCAAAGCAGCAACACCTCCATACACCGGAGCGTTCATGTAATCCTTCACCATGTAACCTACATCAACATCTAAAAATATGGTGTGTGCACAAGGGTGAGCTCACAACTTAGCTCAGTAAGACAATCAGAAAATGCAACAAATATATGCATGAGTAACATTCACATTATGGTCTGGTTTTAAGTTTGCAATGTGCTATATAAAGGATTGACGGCCACCGCACCTCTATACATGAGTGTGTAAAGCCGCCCAATGGATCAAACACAACTGTTGTCCCACATGCACCCTATCATGGAATAGAGATAGAGCTAAGGCGTCCGGATCAAACACTGCCAACACCTCCCCTAATACTCAACCCATACCAACACGTAAGCCCTTATTAGCGAGGGCTTATAAACTGGGCTCACAACTAACCAATCATATATGTCATCACAGTAAGCCCTGTCCCAGCGCAGCTCCCTATGGCATAAAGATAGAGCTAGAGTCTAGTGGCCAGGCCGGAGACCACAGTGCCACTTCCTCCCCCTGATACCCTCCCCGCACCAAGCATGCTAAGACATAACGATACGAAAGGTGCTAGTGTGAGGAATGATCCAAGACCTCCAGTCCTTCCCATTCCACACACCAATGAAAACAATCACATGCCTAACAGTCACAACCTAGCATAGCAAGTATGCATGAACAATAATAATAACTGAAAGTAAAGGATGACATGCGAGAATGCACAAACATCAATCCACAAAACCATAATCATTAACAATGATTTACTGTTATTAAATTATTAAGGTTTAAGTCTGATTCCTTTACCTGACGCTTGTTTGATAGCTCGCTCCACGTCATAGTATCCAAAATTGCTATCACAAGGTCCTACACAATGTTAGGGTTGTATTAGAATAGTTTTCTTAGGGTTTACGTTGGTCGGAAAACCAACTGGGTCAAAAACACTCTTCATAGAGCAGACCGGTCATAGGTACCGGTTGCAACACTGTGGGGAAAACCTACGACCGGTATGGTCGACCGGTCCCCATAGACCAGTCCCCGGGAGGTACTGGTTGCATAGGGTGCGACCAGTTTGGTCGATCGATATGTCTCCGAAAGACCATACACTTGGTTCTCGCCTTCCGTCAGTCACCCTCTATTGATCCTAGGATTTCTCCTACAGATCCTAGGTCTAAGCATTGAGTTAGAGTTGCTTCTAACTCAATTCAAGTCCTAGTTTCGATGATAGAACTTGAATCTAGGGTTTATCGACTAAATTAGGGTTTGACGGTAAAATAGGGTTTAGATCAATACCTTGCTTTGCATGGTATTGATCCAACTACAACTAACCATCCTAGAATACTTATTGTAGAGGAATGTTTAAGCACTTACCATTGAATTGCGGTAATGTGTTCTTCGTCGAACGGCAACGGCGGCTCTTCCCTCTCCTTCCTAGCTTTTTCTCCTTCTTCAGCCTCTTTCTCCTTTCTAGGGTTTGTGAGAAACAATGGAAGAGATTTTAGGAGTTTTAAGGGTCCTTATATAGGCTAGGATTAGGTTTAGAAAGCCTCCTAACATTAGGAAAGTCCTTCGGTTTGAAATTTAGAAAGTGGGACCCACAGAGATCCATTTCTGGATCCATGCTGCGCAGGTCATACAAGTCGAGCATCGACCGGTACCATCGATCGGTATGAAGTTTTTCATACTTGAATTGGTCCGATTGGTCCGATTGGTCCAATTTCATACCTGGTTGTCATCCACTCGTCCCGTCTGGTCCAGTGATGATTAGAAGACCTGTTACGACATGGAACAAGGTTTAGATCGGGTTCATAGAGTGTGGGTCTTAGATACTAATTGTTAGGTCTTCAAATTAGTTCGAGATAGTTTATAAGGCTTGGCAGAGAAACAAATATCATTCACAGGTGAGGAACAAAACCTAAACTAATTGGTTAATAACAAGCTACCATTTACGTTTCTGTTAGCTGTTTGTTACCATGATCTGTATGCTTGTTTATGCATCTCACATGTCATCCAATAATTACTATATATCTTGTTCGTGTATATTTATTTATATTTCTTTTATGATATTAATGATGAGGATAGGCATGTGATTGTGTGTGGTCAGTGTATCAGATGGAAAAAGGTTATAGCATCAAACCATTCACCACACTGACATTGTCGTATCGCTATTATCTCAGCAGACTTGGTATGTCGCAAGGTATTAGGGGGAGTGATCATAGTGTAGGCTCTAGTCTAGCCAGAGGACTCTAGTTCTATCTCTGTGGGCTTATTGAAGGATGTTGGGGTAAGGCCTTGGATACACTTTGATGACATCTAGGATTGGCTAGACACGAATCAAGTTTGCAAGCCCTCACTAGTAGAGGCAAACGTATTGGTATGGGGTAGAGTATTAGAGGGTGTTGGCGGTGTGTGATCTGTTAGGCTCTAGCTCTATCTCTATCTTGTAGTAAGTATTGTGGGACGATAGTGGTGATCCATTGGGCATGTTCACACTCTTGTGTATGGAGGTGTGGTGGCCACCTATCCTTACCATAGCACATTGTAAACTTAAATCAGACGAAAGATATGAATTTGACCTCATGCATATGTTTGTTGTATTGTTTTGTTTTCTCACTGAGCTAGGTGTGAGCTCACCCCACGACATCGTATATTTTTAATTGATGATGCAGGTACTTCGGAGGAAGATTATATGAATGCATTATCCTATGGACACGTAGTAGCTATGGAGGGCAAGTAATGGAAGACGAGTATGACTCATCATGCAAGTGTTTCCATTGTGTTTATGCCTAATATTTATTTTTGTATTTGAACTTATGGAACTTGTACAAGACAGTTAAAGTATGTTTTGGTTTATATTTAGATAACTGGTTAATTATTTATTTATCACATTAGATATCAGTTCTTTAATAAAGACTTCTGCTTATTATTTATTACCTCTAATTGTGATGTAGATATAAATGGTTTGATTATTGGCATGGTCCTATTTTATCCTGGCTTGAACTGTTGGTTCATATGATGGTTCATTCACACTTCTAGTTTGATCAGAATTGGGGTGTGACATAATACCATTTCCACAATAGTATTAGGGTTACCCAACCTATCTCATACCGTATGACGAATCTATGATTCCCAGGTTGACACTGAAAAGGGGGGGGGGGTGAATCAATGACTACTAAAAATCTTCTCAATACTGTGAAGTCTATCCAAACACAAAGCACACACTGCTACCAAGAGCTGACTGAGGTGATCATTCAAACATTTGCCCTGTTGACACATTTCGTGTAACTCACCATGTCACACACCTACAGGTATCCATACCAGAGGCTTGGCCTACTACGTGTGTACACCCAGACCTGCAACCCACGCACTTCAAATGCACAACATACACAATCATATCTACAACACAGTATGTAACGTGGTTCACCTATCACACACTGTGATGGCTACTCCATGGGGTACTATCCTAACTAGGGTTTCATATTATACCCAATACATTACTCAAAATGATTTGACTGCTACAGCAACTCAAATGCTACAACACAGATACAATCCAAGCAACAACTTAGAATCCAGGCAACAACCCTAATGCCCCTGCTTGACAGGTTACAGAAAATAATAAATGGGATGATTACAGACCCTTCCCAGACATTGCAAATATCACAAAATAGGATTTGTGTGCGTGATTACTTTCCCAGCGTGCCCAAGACTGAGTGATACTCAATATTTGGTCTCCCCAAGCTCTTCAGTGTTGGTGGATGTACATTTACAAGCTTACATAGGCGTTGACACTCTTCCAACAACCCTTACACACACACAATCACTCCCATTCCTCAATGATTGCTCACACTACCTCTCCAATGCTTCAGATAGCCATTGATGTCAAGGAAAAGCAGATGGAATTGGTTTTTACACAATGAATGAACCTCAAAACCTTCTATCTCCAAAAACCCACAGCTTGCCTCTTCAAAACCTTAATTTTTTTTTCTCTTACAGGTCGATAAACCTCGAAGCTGAGTCCATGGGACTTTGAATCACCCAAATCGGACATAGGATGGCTGAGATATGGCCATCCGAAGTCCATCCATTGAAATTATTACGAATAGAATCTTTGAGAGCAGTTTCATGAGCCGCGAAGTACCATAGCCGCACTGTCTCTGACTTGTTAGCCGCCGTTGTCGAGATCTCATTGGTAGATCGCAGAATGATTATAATCGGATCTATCATATTTAAGCGGGATGGAGCAAAGGCTGTCGGATCTTTTCAAATCACATAAATTGATCTCGGTTGCGATCCTGGTCGATGGATTTGGATCAGGCTCGACGGCGAACTGTATGCGTGACAGACACAAACATGGATCCAGCTTCATGTGCCGCATGTTACGATCTTAAACTACATCCAGCCAACCATATGCTTCGCGGGAGAATCTTTACGCTAAAACCGAGATACACCATAGCCAGCATTTATTTAAGCCTTCGGATTCGAATCTGGGTGGCGTGGCTCTTTCTTAACCTTCGATTTCGGATCTACTATATTCTAACAGACCAAAATACCCCTGAGAATGTATAGAAATTCCCTGTAAATCCAATTTTTTCTTGTAGGGTCTTGAGACAAACCTTCTTTGCGGAATTACGTCGAGCACCTTGTGCACTGTGATCCAGGCCTTGTGGAGGCTTGGGATTGCAATGGCGCACGAGCGGGCAGCGGCTGGTGGGCCTGTTGTGCTATGCTGTTGTGCAGCATGGCATGGCTGCCCTGCTGCCCTATTGCTTGCTAAGCACCAACATGATGTTGGGTGGCTTGCTGTGCCCAGCAAGCTACTACGGCATGGCCTGGGCAGCCTTGCTGGCTGGACAGCAGGATGGTCTGGCTGCCTAGGTGGCTAGCCACCTCAGATGGGACCCACCTGGTCCCAACCCACTCTCTCTCCTCTTTTCCTCTACTTTACTCTTCTTTCTCTCTCCTCTTCTTTTCTTTCTTCTCTCTGTCTTCATTTTCTCTCTTTAGTTTTCTTTTGTTCTTGAACTTCTGTCATTGCACCATGCACAGTCACCTTGTTAGTGGGGCCTTGGTGGGACCCACAGACACTCTCTTTCCTTCATATTACTTAGCCAAGGTTGCCAACAATGACAACATACTCTGTATTATTCATGACTGCTCAATATTTTGCCAAGGTTCCAATAGAATCAGACTGAACCGGTCCTATCATGTTAATTGGACTCCCACTAAATAACTGATTATGTAATTAATTAAGCCCACATAATTCCAACAGGTGGTACTATCAGAGACTGTAATGGACGGGTCATATATGCTTTCTCTGTATTCTTGGGTATTGGAACCAATTATATGGTGGAGATGGAAGCAGCCATTCAAGGCTTACAGGCAACAACTAATTTATATATCACCAGCCTATGGATAGAATCCGACTTTGCAGCTATTGATAGGCATTTCGTACACAAAAGTTGCCATGGTTTATAATGCAGCGCTGGTGGGGGATTTGCGCATGCATGGATTGGCATGCACTGAGATTTACACATTGTTTCAGAGAGTTGAATATTGCTATTGATAAGTTAGCAAAAAAGGCTTTGACTGAACAACAAACTCAATACTGGGATCAATGCCTAGATTTCCTAGTTAGGGATATAATCTGGGATGCCTCATCGCATCCAAGATTTCATTTCTGTTAAATTGTTTTTGTCTCCTTGTTTGGTCCATGCTGATGGCATTGTCGAAAGTGAGGTTTCCAAGCAAAGATGGATGGTATGTATTTTTATTATTATTTATTCATTAATATAATCTTTGACTTTAGCTGGAAAAAAAAAATGATAACATCAAGAATCCATTGAAGGGGTAAACATCTAGACATGGTAACCACAAGGTTTTTGGCAGGATCTGTGGCAAGAACGGAGGAGGGGTTCGAAAGATGTCGATGATTTGGGTTCGTGGGGAGCGAAGGGAAAGGGAGATGGCGGGCTTTGGAAATAGAAGAGAGATTCATTTCCAGCACCTCCACCTTAGGAGATGGGACATGAGTCTTGCTACCTAATGAGATTTGGTTCTTACAAGTTTTTAATCGGTTAATCGATTTTCTAATCGGATTGAAACCATTGGAAACCACTGTTTTTTTCGTACAAAATCAAAACCGAATTGATTTTCATTATTTAAACGAAAATGAACCGATTATATATGGTTGTGCTTTAACGACCGGTTTCCATTTGGTTTAGTGGTTTTGGTTTTGAGACCCAAAGTCTATCCAATTAATTCTTTGTTTAAGTTTGTTACATGTTGGGGGTTAGGGTGTTGTCCTCTAGAGGTATAACCATGTGAAATAAGCATAATTTTTTGGAATAGAGCAATGACCAGGTCACCCCCCAAGAAGAGGTTCAACTGAAAAAGAAAAGAAAGAAATAGATGTATGTATTCTTTACCTTTTTCTTGTTGCATGGGAGAAACAAAGTGAAGAGAGAGAAAGATCTAAGTAATGATGAAACAATTATCACTTTTTATGTCTATCTTTCTTTTTCAATTAAAAATTTTCTTTCCTTGGTTTCTAAACATAGAATGAATATTACAATAACAACAAAATCCTTTTATTTATTTTTTATTTTTTTATTTTATACTTGAATCATTTATTGTTAGAAAAAGGGGATGGAAAAAGATTACACACCTTCAACGACACCTTCAACGAGGGAAAACCACACTCCACACAGCATGGTGAATAACCATAAACAAACACAAGAAGAAAGTCATCAACCACTCTCCACACAACAGGGTAAATGACCATAAACAAACACTACAAGCAAGTCATCAAAAGACGAGAATCAAAACCAAAAAATTAAGGCTACTCCTTAATCTCCCATATCCAATTTGCAGTAGCAACCAAAAGGATTAATGCCAAAGGTAATGGAATAGTCAATATAAATCCATCGAACAACACTGTCAGAGGACCTGTACCCAGAAACAGGAGGCGAATCGACGATCCATACGTAAGCAACATTAAGAATAATGCTAGCAGAACCGGACCTCTTAAAGGATATCCTTCGGTAAGATTGAAAACCATGACGACAGACACAAGAAACCCAAAATAGTTACAAAGCATTAGAACCCAGAAAGAGTCTGGGTTAAGATCAAGCCAAATTGAGCTTCCTGCAATGTGTGGTTTCGGCTGTAATGAGCTGCTGTTATTGCTTCCATCATTGCTGTCATCTGACCAAAGGCCTCCTGGAGGGTTGATTCCGGTTGTGTATGTCACCGTCACAATCAGGATAAAAATCACTAACAGCACGTTGCGAACTTCGCTTGAAGTGTCTTTGTCCACCTTGAAACTGAGGGATTTTGGGATCTTGAGCAACCATTTGATTCCAGAATCTAAAGCCCTTTTTCGTTTAGAACCTTCCTTCTTTATCAGTGTGCGACAAATATTTTCAGCACTTTTTGCTCCTTTGCTTTTAAGGATCTTTCGCATTTTCTTCTCTGTTTCCCTTTCATCTCCCTGCACCTGATCAGTCACAACATATACCGCTCCATCCTCCTCAACTGGTTGTTTTTGAGATCCATTGGCTTTGTTAAAGACATCAAAGGCTGTCTCTTCATCGTTGTTGGTCGTGTTTATTTTCGAAGCCCATTTAACAAAGTAGCCATTGTCACAAAGCAGAAGCTTTACAATCTCCAGATTCTGTACAATTCAAAACAGGGGTCAATTAGTAGAAGATCACAGGAAGACAAAATCAGAAATGTTAATAAGAAAGAGCGATCTTGCCTGAGGTTTTCTTTCTGAAGTTGCAAGGTGCAAGATCGTGTTGCCATCTTGGTCCTTCCAGCTTAGAATATTGTAACCGGCCGATTGATTCTTGATCCATTCCACCAGTGCTTCAAAGTTCTTGGACATACCACTCTTTACAGCAATATGAAGAGCTGTTTCATTTCGGGTTGTTAATGCTGTAATACACTTGAGGCTAGCAGAGAGCAACTCCTTTATAACCTCTTGACTCCGGGGATTTGCAGATTTTGCAGCATAGTGAAGAGGCACCATCATATCCCGGCCTTTGATCAAGCAGAGTTCCTTGTCTAGTTTCAAGAGCGTCTTCACCATTTCTACCTGTCCATATTCGGCAGCTATGTGTAGAGGGCTTAATCCATGTTGGTTTAGCCTTCTAGCCAATGAAGGCTTCAAGTTTGCAATTTCAGCTGCGAAGAGCCTATGGTTCTTCGAAACGGCGAAATGTAACGGATTCTCTCTGAACTGCTTATCGGCCCTGTCAAGAATGGAGAAGTCACTGCCAAGCAGCTTATAGAAGCTTTCTAGATTTCCACTCTTAGCAGCTTCCACCAGCTGGGTGTCAAGATTCGGATCCATTTCCTATCAAGCAGTGATCCCTTTCCCCTTATTGCCACTTGATATATAGAAGCCCTCAGCTCTTAGAAACCATTACATTTTGGGATTAAATATACAGTTGAAAAGAGTTCATTTGGCGAGGAACTAATTTGAAGTCCTCTCTTTTCTTTGGGCCAGGAAGATTCCATTAATTTACAGGATCTTCTCTGAATGATTGAAAAAAAATCAAAGAACATATACATCCGTCTTGTTGACCAAACGATCAGGTATGCCATGTATGATTTCTCATCCCCTCTTTCCTCCACAGAGGGGATGAGAAATATTCACCCAAAATGAGATTAAATATTCAATTGATTGTATCCAGAAATATACTAAAAGCCTTCAGTCCATCCAACAATGTTCTAAATAGAATCTGTTCAAACTTGTCTTTGTGCAATGAAACTCTGATTTAAACACGTTTCTATTTACTTCCACCCTCAGCATTAAGAAACCATTACATTTTGGTGTATTAAAATATTCAGTCAAAATGGGATTAAATATACAATTGAAAAGAGTTAACTTGGGGAGGAATTAGTTTGAAGTCGTTTCTTTTCTTTGGGCAGGTATGAATCCAGTCAATTATAGGAAATTTCTCTGATTGAGAATGAATCATTTTTTTTTCTCTCTTAATTTGACCCTTCTTTTGGAAAGTTCAATTTTAATTTTTTTTTTGGGTAGCTTTCTTGGAAAAAGCTATATATATATATATATATATATATATATATATATATATATATATATATGGATGCGAACCTCATGACACAGGTGGTAGTAGTTTCGTGGCACAGGTGGTAGTAGTTTCGTGGCAAAACTCTAAGTTTCATTTGAAACTTTTCACTTTGAGGTAGGATTTGATAGTTCACACGGTAGTCTCATGAACTGTAGTGAACATGAAACGTGTAGAGCATCGAGTTAGCTTTGTAACGAATCATCTTATTCCAATGTCATATGGCAAAGCTACTGTCAATTTCGTGAAAATACTTTGAAAAAACTTAAAAAATCAAAATCTCAACAAATCAAAATTTATTAGTGGTCCGGAAGTTTTAATACCACATGTTTTACGTCATATTTTTAAGGAAAAATTATTCGGACCTCCCCTTGACATTTTGTTTATTGTACAGACCTCTCTTGCTGCTTATTGACTTTCATAGAGGAACCCAATGGGTCCCACACTCCGAATCTTATTCTAGGAGATCTTTTGGACGTAGGAGACCTTCTTAGAATAGTCTCCCACTCTATATATACATCTTTCCTCATCCTTAGATCCTTTCCAATAAATCTCAAACCCTAGAGCCATCTGAAAAGAGATCTAAGGATGAGCAGAGAGGAAGGAGGCTGTTCGAAAAGGGATTTTTCGTTGGGAGGAGAGCACCGCCATTCAACAAATACCTGTAAGTGCTCTACCTCTATAGGAAGGCTTGGGTTACGGATCAAAGCCGTGAAATGACATATTGATCTAAAACTCTAGAACTGTAAAACCCTAGTTCTCATTGAGATCCATTCTGAGAAGGATGGGAGCGTTGTTCGATGTTGTTAAACGATGAATAATCTAAACCTAAGTGACCTAACAGGTATCTTGACCCTAGAATGGTTTAGGATGAACCATTAAACCAAGCCAAGGACCGACGGGAGAGGGAGGTCCGAGAATGGACTCTCGGACCCATACCGTCGGGCTTACCGACGTGACTAAATGTCCTACGGTATGCCATACCGCAGGGTATACTGGTTGGACTAAAGTCCTGCGGTATGCCCAAGCGGTATATACCGAAGGCACATACCGACTAGACTAAAATCCTGAAGTATATACCATAGGCACATACCGGCTAGACTTTGAGTCAGACCGGTATGTCTGTCCGAGGGTAATTGTTGGCAAGACTTGATTCTGACCAACTTAAACCTTGAAACCTAATTCTAATTAATGAATAATGTCATATAGGACTTGTAGACGGCATGAGTGGAATCCATGACACAGAGAAAACTTGCAATCACGCGTCAGGTAAGGGACAAGACCCCCAAACCCTAATTAATAAAGGACAGTAAACCGTTGTACCTGTATCTGTATCTGTTGCTTGTTGCCTATGCATTTCACATGTCATCTCGTTATTTAATTTTATTATCTATTCATGCATATCTATATGCTATGAATGTTGTTGTTTAGTCATGTGAATGTTTTCGTTAGTGTGTGGAATGTGAAGGGGAGTAGAGCCCTGGATATATCTTCACACAAACACCTTTTCGTATCGCCATCTACTTTAGCGAGCTTAGTAGGAATAGGGTATCAAGGGAGGACGTAGGATTGTGGCGCCGCCTTCCTACCAGACTCTAGCCCTATCTCTATCTCGTAGGGAGTTATGTTGGGGTAGGGTCATAGATACTGTGATGACATATAGGACTAGTTAGAAACGGAACCCACTTGCAAGCCCTTGCCAATAAGGATGTAGGTATTGGTACGATGTAGAGTATCAGGGGGAGGACGCGGTAGTATGGATTATAACCTGACCACCAGACTCTAACTCTATCTCTATATCGGAGTGAGTGATGTAGGGCAACACAGTAGTGTGGACTGGAGCCTAACTGTTGGGTGTACTCACATTCTCGTGCATGGAGGTGCGGTGGCCGCCAAACTTTACCATAGCACTTTGCAAGTTATACCTAACCCCAATATAATTTTAACTCATGCATTTTGTATGTTGCATGTTCTTGTGCTTGACTGAGCTAAGTTGTGAGCTCACCCTTTATATATACAAACTTTTTAGATGTTAATGCAGGTTATACCATTAATGACTTTATGGCTACTCCAGCGTATGGGACAGTGGCCGTTATAGATACATAGGTAGTGGAGGACGAGCATGACGCCTCATGCAAGTATTCTTACTGTGTGTTTTTTTAAGGTTATTTACTTATTCTTTTTAGTTGATTATAAACGATGTATTAAATTTATTCAATTACGTAGTGGTTGATGGAAATAATTTGAATAATTATTTTATTTATCATTAAAAGAACGAGTTCATTTACTTATTAATTTCGCTGCTATTATTTTTCTCTGATTGTAGTTAGTTGCATTGATTGGTTGGTTGACATGGTCTATTGATATCCTGGTGTGAGCCTTTAGGTTTGAGACAGTTCATTCACACTTCTGGTTCAATCGAAATTGGGGTGTGACAACTTGGTATCAAAGCCCCTAGGCTCTGTCCAGCTAACCATTATGCATCTAATTGAGTCCAGTGAACTAAGATAGGAAATTAAAAATCTTAGTAAAAACATACCATAAGCTTGGTTGATGACTGAGACTAAATGAAAAGAGCATAACATACTATATACTAAAAGAGAAAATTTATAAAAAAGTATGTCTAGAGAGAAAACCATATTAACATGTAATAATCTGAACATGGAAGAAAAATATAAAGTGTACGATAGGCTATAGTCCACAAGTCAGATAGTTACCCTGTTATCAAAAATAAACTATGTATATGTAAGAGAAAGAAATAATGTATGGGCTATCATGGGGTCAGGGGTCTGAGTGGTATCAGATCGATGATGTCATAGTCCTGCTCGTGTGCCTCCCTGAGCTAGTGCACTTGGTCCTAAGTTATCCGTAGGCTACAAGTAAGGTGCTCCATGCCACTATTCATCTCACGCTAGGCATCTCGTATCTCAATGAACATAGCCATCACTGTTTCTGGAGGGGGTTGAGATGGTCCTGTCACTGGAATGGGCTCGGGTATAGGTGCAAGGATGTCCTCCATGTGCACATCCTTGCCAACCCCTACCTCTGCTACTGGTGCTGCTGCTGCTGCGGCTACCACTTGATTCCTAGGTGGAAGGGGGCGAGCCTGTAGCTCCTCGTCACTAAGCTCCAAACCATTCATCTGCATCTTGTAGATAGCTTCCACATCTATCTCTGAGGCCATGGTGTCTTCAAAAGCTGGCTCGCCGCTTATGTCCACCCCTAAGCATCGCAATAACGTCGTAATCAGCCTACCATAGGGGAGATTTCCTGACACATTGGGCATTGCGACACAGGCTATGGTCCGGATGATCAAATAAGGCAAGCAGACTCGGTACCCAATGGTAACACAGTAGGTAATGTACGGAGTCAACTGAGACACCTCCCCATAATGACCACTTTGTGGGACAATGTCGTGTTGTATGATGCGACAGTACAAGCGAGGTAATAAACAAAGGTTTGCTGCCAGCATGATCGTACTTGGGAATAGAATCTAGTTAGCAATCTCTGCCAGCATCTCCTCAGTAAGATACCCTTTCTCTCTGGGCATACAATAGACTAGCTCGTCGTCATCTAGGATCCCTAGAATTGAGGCCAACTCAGCCGTGTTGAAAGAAATCTCCACATCTTTCACAAAACTAGTGATGCAAAGATCCCAACATGTTCAAAATCATTGGGATTCCCCTCTATCTCTAGATTGGTGAAGAAATGGTTCACCAAGTCGGGGCGTGTGGTGTCGTCGTACTGGATAACGAGTAACCATCCCATTGCCCCAAAAGTTTCCTCAACGTCTTGTGTAGATGCTCCAGATTTACCAGATAGTCAAATTCGATGTTTTTAGAATCAAACCATGGATACTTGGCTTGGGCCTCTGCTAAGCAACCACCTACTGTCAAACAAGCGGGTAGGAGGATGTGAATCCCGAGAACCAAGAGGGTACATGTTCTTAGTGGCTGCACAGTATATAGACATGATCAATCTACAAATTTAACCAAAACAAAAGAGTTAGTCAAAATTTTCAAAATTTCGGTAGTATAACAGTAGAAAACGGAGCAAAAGCCTCGAACTCACCCAAACATGGGTAGGAGGACTTATGTAATGTCACAACGCTGTTACATGACCAAACAAATTCCAAGCAAGCAAGAAAATTGAGACAAAACAACAAATTTCATAAAAATTTCAAAAATTCTAGAAAACCTAGGTCAAAATTTAAAATTTTGGATTTTCTCACAAACCACTCAGTGGAACTTCAAATAGGTTGAGGGGTTTTGCTCATTGAGACCCCAAGAACCTTTCTCAAGTAACAAAATAGGTTTTCCATGGTTGGAATTTCTCCAATCATGAAAACCTAGGTTTTTGGGATAGAAACCGATGAGTTTTTCTCCAAAAGAGAGGAAGAAGAGGAAAAACTCATCTTGGAATCGAGTTTGGTATTCTTGATCAGGAGGAATCACTCCTAGGAACACTAGTTGGACTGTAGAGACTTAGAAACTCAGAGAAAAATTGCCACCAAAGAGAAAACAAAAAGAAAAGTGAGAGAAAAATGCCAAATCACGACTTTAAAAGCCCATTTTGGGCATACCAGTTGGACTCAAGGTCTGTTGAGTCAGACCGGTATGACCCTGCGGTACCGCGACCGGTACCTCTCGGTAAGTTGGAGAGGTACATACCGCAAGGCATACCGGTACCTCTTGGGAAGGTGGAAAAAAAATTACACCCCTTCCCATACTGGTAGGACTTCTACTACAGGACCCGCCGCCGATATAGTGCAACCGGTATAGGCAAATTTTGCCTAAAAAATTTCCAAAAATTTAAATTTTGCTCTACCCTTTCCATTGATGAATTAATTCCTTTTTATGCTTAAACTGAGACTGAGTAATATCTTTTTGCCTCATTATGCTTAACTCATCTCATGTATGTTTAATGTATTCAGATATTTTGAGTTTATTAGTCTGCAATGGCTAGAGGGAATGGTCGTAGGACTCCTCACAGACGCTGTCACTCAAGAGTACCTCCTATGGAAAGGGATACAGGGATAGAAAATTTGAAGGAAAATGAAGAGATGGGAAATGAAGAAGAGCAAGACCCACGCAATGGGAGTGGGAATCAGGTGGGAAGCAATGAAGAAGCCCCTGTGCATCACACACAGAACCCTTTGCCAAGTCCTCTACAGGCCAACTCAGAAACCATAGTGATAAATTTGGTCTACCAGATGGAGGCATAGTAGAAGAAGTTTTTTGATGAAATGCAGAAGATGTTCAGGCCACCTGGGCATGTACCCACAAATGTGCCACCTACAACCACAGAGAATGTGAATACTGTACCGATGGACGATAGTACAGCTACTGAGAGACAACAACAACATGCAACACAACACACAATGTTTCCTCAGCAGTTTACTGAAACATCCATCCCTAGCCAGTACCAGGGTGGATATGCATACCTGCCGCAATAGTATGGCAGGCACCATATGGGCAGAGTAGTCTTTCTAGAGCGGTGGATGGATTTCTAAACTTGAAGCCACCAAGTTTTACAGGGAAGCCAGGAAAACCAATGTGGTCAGCACAGTGGATAGCAGAGATGGAAAAGAACCTCCAATTGTTAGAGTGTTTTGATGAGGAGAAAGTACTATATGCACGCATATGTTGAAGGAAGACACAATGGTTGGTGGAACTCCACCAGAGGGTATCTAGAAACCAAGCATGGCATCATCACTTGGGCCATATTCAAAGAGACCTTATTCGAGAAGTACATTCCAAGAAGCTTTCGTAACCAAATAGAGAACGAGTTCTTCAGTCTACAGTAGTCTTAGATGACAGTGGAGGCTTACTAGTAGAAGTATGAGGAGTTATTCTTCTTTGCTCCAACCAGTATGCAGGAAGAAGAAACTAAGGCCCATTGCTTTACCATGGGTCTTAGAGGTGTTATATGAGAGCATGTGTTGGGGCGAGGGCTAAGGATTTACAATGAAGCTATACAGGTGGCTGAAGTTATTGAGTCAAGTCAAAGGGATAGTTTCTTTGCACATAATAGGGATTTGAAAAGGCCAAACACTGAAGCTCAGGGTGGAGGAAACAATAGGCCTTACCGTCCATTTAGGCCACCAGCTAGTACTGTGCCACCCAAATTTGTTCCTGCAGTGACGCAACAAGAAACTAGTCAGAACACCAGCATGAAGTGCTTCAATTGTCAATAGGTGGACCACTATGCCAGGACGTGCCCACTACCAAAGAAGCAACCGCAGCAAGGCAAGGTGTACGTCATTACCACTGAGGAAGTAGCCACATCACCGGATGTGTTTACTGGAATGATCTCAATACTTACCCCTTTAGTAATTACATTATTTGTATGAGAATGTAGAACTAAGGTGTAAGACCCGCACTCTGAAAACCCGGTCTAACTTTGGTTTTGTGTCGTGACAGGTTTTCCGATCATCACCGAGCCAGACGGGGCAAGCAGATAACAAACAGGTACAAAATCGGACCGAAGTCGACCAATTATACCTGATTTTAGGTATACCGGTTGATGGTACCGGTCGACCGGTATGGCCTGCGCAGCTTTGTGCGGGAATCTAGAAATTGGTCTCTGCGGGTCCCGCTTTCCTGATTTCGAATCCTAGAAGTTTCCTAATCCTAGTAGGGTTACTAAACCCTATTTCTAGCCTATAAATACACCCTTAACCCTCCTCAAATCCTTTCCATTGTCTCTCGCAAACCCTAGAGAAGAGAAAGAGGTGGAAAAGGAGAAGGAGCTAGGAGGAAGAAGAAGGTGCTGCCATTACCGTTCGACGACGCTCTCATTACGCCAGTCAACAGTAAGTGTTTGAATCCCTCTTCTTACCCTATGTTAGTTGTGTGGGTGGATCAATACCATGCAAAGTAGGTATTGATCTAAAACCCTAATTTGGCCAATAAACCCTAAGTTGCCGTCAAACCCTAGATTCGAGTTTCGAGATGATATTCATCGAAACGAGACTTGAATGAGTTGGGGATAACTCTAACTCAAAGCCTAGACTTAGAATGGATAGGAGAAACCCTGAAAATCCATGGAGGGTGATCGTCGGCAGTCGAAAAACCCATGTATAGTCTTCCGGAGACATACCGATCGACTATACCGATTGCACATAGTGCGACCGGTATGTTACGACCGCTACCTCTCGGGAGGTTATCTGTGGGGACCAGCTGACCATACCGGTCGCCAGTCTTTTCCACGGAGCTGCGACCGGTATATGCCACCGGTCAGCTCTGTGAGGGTAATTGTAACCCTGTTGGTTTCCGACCAACATGAAACCCTAAACAATATATTCTAATGAAACCCTAATAATATTGTAGGACTTTGTGACATATCGTTTGGACCTCGCGACGTGGAGCAAATTATCGAACGAGCGTCAGGTAAGGGAATCTGACCTAAACCTAATAATTAATGGACAGTAAATCGTTGTTAATCATTGAATATCTATGATGTGATGTTTGTGCATATTCACATGCCATCCTTTACTTTCAGTTATTATTATTGTCCATGCATTCATAGGATGTGATTGTTAGGCATGTGATTGTTTTCGTTGGTGTGTGGAGTGGGGCATGGGCCTGGGATCGCTCTTCACATTAGCACTTTTTTGTAGTATTCTGTCTTAACATGCTCGGTACGGGTGGGGTATCAGGGGAAGGTCGTGGTACGGTGGTCTCCGATATTGATGTTGTCCCGGCCATTGTTGTGTGGTACTGAGGATTCCGAGTCGACGCTGGCTTGTCCACGATGCTTTAGCTCTATCTCTGTGCCGTAGGGAGTTATGTTGGGATAGGGTCTACCTGCTTATTGTTTTTATCCTAGTGGGTTAGTTGCGGATAGGGTATCAGGGGGAGGTGAGGTATTGTGGTCTCCGGCCCGGCCTGCACGCTCTAACTCTATCTCTATGCCGTAGACGGCTGTGCTGGGATAGAGCATACATTGTTGACATATAGGATTGGTTAGTTGCGAGCCCAGTTTGCGAGCCCTGGCCAGTAGGGGCTTAGGTACTGGTATGGGTAGAGTATCAGGGGAGGTGCGGGTATACCTTAGCTATATCTCTATCCCATGATGGGTGCATGTGGGTTGGTGGTAGTGTAATCTACTGTGCGATGCCACACACTCGTGTATAGAGGTGCGGGGGCCACCAAACCTTTCTATAGCACATTGCAAACTTAAAACCAGACCACAGCATAAAATGATTGTTACTCATGCATAATCTTGTGAAACTGTCTGATTGTCTTACTGAGCTGTGTTGTGAGCTCACCCCTTTGTATATACATTGTTTTTAGATGTTGATGCAGGATACACTGTGGACGACTACGTGAACGCTCCGGCGTATGGTGGTGTAGCTGCTTTGGATGTACAAGCAGGGGAGGACGAGCATGATGCTTCATGCGAGTGCCCTTTCTGTGTGTACTTGTGATGGATTTTTATTTATTTGTTTCAGTTATTTTTGGTTGGATTAAAGTGATGTAAAAGATATTTATTTTATGTGTTTGAATTTGGATAATGGGATATTTATTTAAATTATCAATAGATACTCAGTTCATTCTATTTAAAGTCTTCCGCTATATATTTGTATTCTGATTGTGGTTATGTGTAATGGTTTGTATGGGTGGACACGGCCTATTCGAGATCTTGGTGTGAACCGTTGGTTCAATGACGGTTCACTCACACCGTTCTGGTTGGATCAGAATTGGGGTGTGACAACTTGGTTTCAGAGCCCTTGGGCTCTGTTCCAACAAACCATGTTGCACTTAACTAGGTCGATGAACTGAGTTAGGAGAAAATTAAGAATCTCAAAACAAACGCACCTTAAGCATTGTCTGATACCTGAGACGGACTAAGAAAGAGAATAATGTACTATTCTAAATATGAAACTTAATATGTGCAAATTTTTCATTAATTAAGAAAAGTGTTGCTAATAATTTAGTGCCACAGGGTACAGTCCACAAACCGGACAGTTATCCTGTTATATATACATCAGTCATAAGAAAGAGAAAGTAAAAAGAGAAAATCATGGGGTAGGGGGCCTAGGAGGTATGGGGTCCGCTATATCATAGTCCCGCTCGTAAGCGACCCTGAGCCAGTGCACCTGATCCTGTGTGACTCGGAGGTTGCGAGTCAACTGTGCTAGGTCACGGCTCATCTCCCGCCGAGCGTCCCTGAGCTCCATAAACATACCCATCACTGAGTCGGGAGGAGGCTGAGATGGTCTAGCTGTGGGGACAGATGGTGGTGGTGCAGGTGCAGGCTGTGGGGCAGGCACTGGTGCTTCCCCAGCCACATCGTCATCATCATCATCACTCACCTCTGTCGCATAGGCCGCATTGGCCGTGGCTGCTGCTGCTACTCTCCCAAGTGGACGAGGGCGAGCCTCCAACTCGTCGTCACTAACCGGCAGATCGACCATCTGCATCCTCTGTATCGCATCCCAGTCCATGTCGGAGGTCATGGTGTCCTCGACGGCTACTTCTCCTCTGAAACTCACGCCCAGACGGCGAAGAAGGAAAGTGACGAGACGGCCATAGGGAAGGTTGCTGGCCCGATCGGCCACGGCCGCTCGATGCATAGTCCGGATGATGAGGTAAGGAAGTGAGATCCGCTCCCCTGTGCAGACGCAATAGGTGACGTCTTGGGTGAGCCGGGACAACCCTCCGTGTAGTGGCCGCTCTGTGGCACTATGTCGTCGTTGAATAATGCAGCTGTAGACCCGGGGTATAGGTCTCAAGCTAGCTGCCTTCATAGGAGCCCCAGGGTTGAGGATCTGATGCGCTATCTCCCGGCGCAAATCATCAGTCAAGTAACCTTTCGCCTTGGGGGCGCAGTACACCAAATCTCCATCATTGGGAACCCCAAGCAGATCAGCCAACTGGTGGGTATTGAAGAAAATATGTACACCCCGGACGTAGCTGGTAATGCGTAGATCCCTACACTGGTTCGGATCTTCGACATCCCCTTCGAGTTCCAAGTTTGCATAAAAGTGCTTGACTAGGTTAGGGCATGTGGTCTCCGTGTATGAAATAACCGGCAACCAACCTAGAGCGCCAAAAGCTGTCTCCACATTGAACCGGTGCAGTTGTTCCACGTTGACCCGGCGCCCCGATTCAATGCTTTTATTATCAAACCATGGAAACCGAGCTTGAGCTTCCAAGGAGCGAAACCATAGCTCATCTAGCTGAGGAACTGGCGGAGAGGGAACCCGAGAACTAGAACCATGTGAGCGTTTCCCGAGAGTGCGTCTGGGAGCCATTTAAAATCTTTAAAACAAATGAAAACAAAATAAAAGTTAGAAATTTTCGAAATTTCGGCAGCATAACGGCTATAAATTGGGAAAATGTCTCGAACTCACCCAAAAACATGGGAAGGAGGACTTACGTAACCCCCACACTCTTCAACAAACCAATCACAAGCAATTATAATAAGAAATTTCGAGAATTTGAGAAAAATCAAGAAAATTCAAAATTTTTTAAAAACCTAGGTTAAAAAGTGTAAAAATTCGATTTTTATCAAAACCATGCGGTGGAACCCCAAATTAGTTGAGGGCTTTTGCTCTTGGGGGTCCCTAAACCCTTTCCAAGCCGAAGGAAAATAATTCCTACGGTTAAATCATCTCGAACAAAGAAAAACCTAAATTTCTACATAAAGACGATATGGGAATTATATAAAAATATGAGAGAGAGGGAGGAGACCTACCTGGAGACGATGTTCCACGCTTGGAATGGAAGAAATCGGCTTCTAAGAGTACCGGCCGGACTGTAGCAACTCAGTTGGGCAGAGAAGAATCGCCACCGGAGAGAAGGAAGAAAGAAAAAGTGAGAATTTTCTCACTTTTTCGCGATTTAAAGCCAGTTTTGGGCATACCGGTCGACGGTTTTGCCTATACCGGTCGACCGGTATCACCCCAGGTGTGCGACCGCTATGTCTCGGTCAGAAAAATTTTTCTAACCGGTCGACTATACCGGTCGCAACACTGTATACAGAGTGTCGACCGGTATCTCCTAGACATGCGACCGCTATGTCTCGGCCAGAATTTTAATTCTGACCGGTCGACTATACCGGTCGCAGCATATTCCACAGGGGTGCGACCGGTATGTTGCGACCGGTACGCCCCAAAGAACCAGAAAAATTGAATTTAAAATTTCTAAAATTGTGTAAATTGAAATGTTACTTCTCGACTATTTTCCTTTGCATTATTCAAGACTAACACTACTACTATTGATGTTCTCACGTGTTATGTCTTCTTCTCAGATCCAAATAAATAGTCTGAGATGGCAGGCGGAAATGGTCGAAGGGGGCGAAAGCGTCATCAGGCCAGGATGCACCTAGAAGAAGAACAAGCTGAACAAGACCAGGTTAGAGAACCCAGTCCTGAAGTGGAGGAGGAACAGGTCCTGGAAGTACCAACAAATTTACCTGGCCTGCCTCACAGGAATTCTGAGACCATTGTTACAAACCTGGTCTATCAGATTTAGGCTCAACAAAAGGAATTTCTGAGCGAGGTACTGAAGATGCTCAGGCCAACAGGTTCAGTTCCCACTGGAAATATGCCCGAGTCAGGATAAATTAATACCACCCAACCGATGCAGAGTAGCCCAAGGCCGAGGGGCCAAGCACAGAACGTACCACCACCGCATCGGTTTTTGTCGCCTTCTGCGTACCCGGGAGCTTATCCGTATCCACCACCATGGTACGGAGCAGACACACAGGGACAACATGATCTGAGCAGGTCAGTGGACAGATTCTTGAAGTTGAAACCTTCAACGTTCACGGGCAGGACAGGGAAACCATTGTGGCCAGCACAGTGGGTTGCTGAAATGGAAAAGAACTTTCGACTGATGATTTGCACTGAGGAGGAGAAGGTTCTGTTTGCCACTCATATGTTAAAGGAAGACGCCAATGCTTGGTGGAATTCTACTCGGGCATATCTGGAGAATAAGTATACACTGGTTGATTGGGAAGTGTTTAAAGCGACTTTCTTCGACAAATACTTTCCGAAGAGCTTCAGAGATCAAATGGAGAGAGAGTTTCTCAATCTGCAGCAATCTCAGTCGACCGTAGATGCTTATCAGCAGAGGTACGAAGAGCTATTCTTCTTCGCACCAGCCAGTATGCAGGAGGAGGAGACCAAGACACGTAGGTTCACCATGGGACTACGTGGAAGCATCAGAGAGCACCTTTTGGGTCTAGACAAGAAGACCTACAACGAGGCGGTGCAGGTTGCGAGGGTGATAGAGTCTAGTCAGAGGGACAGCTTCTTCGCTCAGAACAGGGGAGTGAAGAGATCCGCTGGTGAGAGCTCGGGTGGCGGTAATACTAGACCATTTCGCCCATACAGGGCACAGACCGCTATAGCACCTGCGAAAAATAACCCGGCACCACCTGTGCCACAGTTCGCTAGACCCAACCCAAATATCAAATGTTATAACTATTAACAGCTGGGACATGTTGCAAGGAACTGCACACTACCTAGGAAGAAACCTCCCCAGCAAGGAAGAGTTTATGCGGTCATCACTGAAGAGGCAGCCGCATCACCTGATGTGGTAACTGGTACGACTCTATCCCTTACTATTTGATTTATTTTTTCAGTTGCATGAGCATATAGAACTAAGGGGAAATATGTTCCAGGGATTGTAAATGTAGCTGGTTTACCCGCCAGAGTATTATTTGACTCTGGGGCCACACACTCCTTTGTTTCTATTTCTTTTGGGAAGCGAATGGAGTTACCAATCAAGCAATTGAACCCAAGCTTGATAGTTCGCTCTCCACTAGGAGTCAAAGTGGTTTTGACCGAATATTATGGACCATGTATTGTATGTATTGAGGGCCGAGACTTAGAAGCAAGCCTAGTAATACTTGAGATGGCAGATTTTGATGTCATTTTGGGGATGGATTGGCTAGGCCATCATTCGGCCGTCCTTTTATGTGGTGAAAAGAAGCTTGTGCTTACTGACAAAGAGGGAAGGTAATATAGTTTCGCTGGGATTAAGCTATCTAGGAAGCAAAAGCTGATCCTCTCTGCCCTAGAAACTAAGAGATGTTTGGAGAAAGGGGGAGTGGGTTATCTCGTATCTGTAGTCGATCTCACGGCAGAGTCACTCAAGATGGAAGATATAGATGTGGTCCGGGAGTTTCCAGATGTGTTTCCAGAGGAGCTTCCAGGTTTACCACCAGACAGGGCTACAGAATTTGTGATAGACCTTATGCCAGGTTCGGCGTCGGTGTCTAAAGCACCATACAGGATGGCCCCGACCGAGTTAAAGGAGTTGAAGACCCAACTACAAGAATTGCTGGATAAGGGCTTCATACGACCTAGTATATCTCCTTGGGGAGCACCTGTATTATTCGTCAAGAAGAAAGATGGAAGTGTACGGCTATGCATTGACTATCGTGAGCTGAACAAGTTGACGATCAAGAATCGATATCCTTTGCCTAAGATCGATGATCTGTTCGATCAGCTGCAGGGTGCAAAGGTTTTCTCGAAGATCGATCTCCGATCGGGGTATCACCAATTGAAGATCAAGGCCGGAGATATTCCAAAGACTGCTTTCAGGACGAGGTATGGGCATTATGAGTTTCTAGTTATGTCTTTCGGGTTGACCAATGCTCCAGCGTCGTTTATGGAACTGATGAACCGAGTGTTCCATGATATGTTGGACACTTCGGTCATCGTATTCATCGATGACATATTGATTTACTCTAAGGACATGGAGACTCATACAACGCATTTGAGGGCAGCCCTACAACGGCTGAGGGATGTGAGGCTTTATGCAAAATTCAAGAAGTGCGAGTTTTGGCTGAAGGAAGTGGCTTTCTTGGGCCATGTTGTATCTGAAGACGGTATCAAGGTTGATCCAAGCAAGATAGCTGCTATAGTAGGATGGGAAGCACCAAAATCTGTTGCGGAGATTCGTAGTTTCCTTGGGTTGGCTGGTTATTATAGAAGATTCGTAGAAGATTATTCCAGGATCGCGGTTCCACTCACCAGATTGACCAAGAAGGGAGAGAAATTCATATGGACAGATGAGTGCGAGAAGTGCTTTCAGACTTTGAAGTCAAGACTAGTCTCTGCACCTATCTTGACCATCCCAGAACCAAGCGTACCGTTTACTTTATATACGGATGCTTCAGGGTTGGGTATCGGGTGTGTATTGATGCAAGGATAACAGGTGATTGCTTACGCATCAAGACAGTTAAAGGAGCATGAGAAGAACTATCCTACGCATGACTTGGAGCTGGTAGCGGTTATTCACGCAATCAAGACTTGGAGACAAGTACTACTTGTACGGTGAGAAGTTTCAGATCAAGTCAGATCACAGGAGCTTAACTTATCTTTTCACTCAAAAGGATCTGAATATGAGATAGAGGAGATGGCTGGAATTGTTAAAAGATTATGATTGCGACATCCAGTACCATCCGGGCAAAGCCAATGTTGTGGCTGACGCCTTAAGGAGAAAGTGGGCATCGAAACCTAAGGCAGGACCAAGTACAAATGCTGCATTGTGTGCTGCAGCCTCGAGTTCAATGGAAATTGATGAAGAACATATTATAGAAATTGCAGAAGATCCAGTCGAGCAAGGTTTGATTCATAAGTTCACTATGATGTTCGCCGCATTGAAGATCTCACCGGGTCTAATTGATGAAGTCAAGGTACCAATCCTACAGGATCCATATCTCAAGACAGTGCAGGAAGACTTAGAGAAGGGTACGTGCAATCCTGACTTTACCTTAGAATCAGACAAGGTACTCAAGTATCGTGGATGGTTATGTGTACCTGAGAGCGAAGACTGCGATATCAGAGGTCGAGTTATGACTGAAGCTCATTACACTCCATATTCGGTACATCCAGGAAGTACCAAGATGTACCATGATCTAAGAAGACTATATTGGTGGAGGGGTATGAAAGCAGATATAGCTCGTTTCGTGTTCCAATGTCTGAATTGTCAACAAGTTAAAGCGGAAAGGCAAAGACCCGCGGGTTTACTACAGCCGTTACCAGAACCGGCGTGGAAGTGGGATTGCATCACCATGGATTTCGTCACTGGCCTACCTTTGACACCAAGGTCAGTGGATGCAGTTTGGGTTATAGTAGATCGACTCACCAAGACAGCTCGATTTATGGCAGTCAGACCTCAGTATACCATGGAGAAACTGGCCAAGTTATATGTTGATAATATAGTCAGACTTCATGGCGTTCTAGAGAGTATAGTATCTGACAGAGACCCCGTTTTACATCGAAGTTCTGGGAAGGATTACAGAAAGCTATGGGAACCAAGTTGAAGTTCAGTACAGCTGTTCACCCTCAAACGGACGGACAGTCAGAGTGAACTATTCAAATTTTGGAAGATATGCTCCGAGCTTGTGCATTGGATTTCAAAGGAGCTTGGGATGAGAAGCTATCACTTATCAAGTTTTCTTACAACAACAGTTATCAGGCTACAATTCAGATGGCCCCGTATAAAGCACTCTATGGGAAGAAGTGTCGTACACCTCTATTATGGAATGAAGTGGGGGAAAGAAGAATTGTAGGACCGGAGTTTGTTGAAGAAACTTGCCGAGTGATTGATCAGATCAAAGAGAGAGTAAAGACAGCTCAAGTTCGACAGAAGCACTATGCGGATAATCGACGTTGAGATCTGGAGTTTGCAGTGGGTGACAAAGTATTCTTGAAGGTATCACCGGTGCGAGGTCTGAAACGGTTTGGTAAAAAGGGGAAGCTATGCCCCAGGTATGTGGGACCATATGAGATATTAAATAGACATGGTAATGTAGCATATCAATTGGCTCTACCACCATCTATGTCTAGCGTTCATAATGTGTTCCACGTATCATTACTGAAGAAGTATGTCAGAGATCCATCGCATATCTTGATCGCTGATCCTCCAGACTTGACTGAAGACTTAACTTTCGAAGTGGTGCCTGTAATGCTCTCGAGTCGAAAATTTCAGCAACTTCGAACCAAGGATATCTACTATGTGAAGGTGCATTGGAGAAGCCAAAATGTGGAGGAAATTACTTGGGAAGAAGAGAGCGCGATGAGGAAGGAGTACCCTAACCTTTTTGACGATCAAGGTACGTTCAAATTTCGAGGCCAAAATTTCTTTTAAGGGTGGGGGAGTTGTAGTACCTACATGCAAATTTCAGGACGAAATTTATTTTAAGGGTGGTGGAGTTGTAAGACCCGCACTCTGAAAACCCGGTCTAACCTTGGTTTTGTGTCGTGACAGGTTTTTCGATCATCACCGAGCCAGACGGGGCATGCGGATAACAAACAGGTACAAAATCAGACCGAAGTCGACCAATTATACCTGATTTTAGGTATACCGGTTGATGGTACCGGTTTATGGTACCGGTCGACCGGTATGGCCTGCGCAGCTTTGTGCGAGAATCTGGAAATTGGTCTCTGCGGGTCCCGCTTTCTTGATTTCGAATCCTAGAAGTTTCCTAATCCTAGTAGGGTTACTAAACCCTATTTCTAGCCTATAAATACACCCTTAACCCTCCTCAAATCCTTTCCATTGTCTCTCGCAAACCCTAGAGAAGAGAAAGAGGTGGAAAAGGAGAAGAAGCTAGGAGGAAAAAGAAGGTGCCGCCATTACCGTTCGACGACGCTCTCATTACGCCAATCAACGGTAAGTGTTTGAATCCCTCTTCTTACCCTATGTTAGTTGTGTGGGTGGATCAATACCATGCAAAGTAGGTATTGATCTAAAACCCTAATTTGGCCAATAAACCCTAAGTTGCCGTCAAACCCTAGATTTGAGTTTCGAGATGATATTCATCGAAACGAGACTTGAATGTGTTGGGGATAACTCTAACTCAAAGCCTAAACTTAGAATGGATAGGAAAAACCCTGAAAATCCATGGAGGGTGATCGTCGGCAGTCGAAAAACCCATGTATGGTCTTCCGGAGACATACCGGTCGACTATACCGGTTGCACATAGTGCGACCGGTATGTTGCGACCGCTACCTCTCGGGAGGTTATCTGTGGGGACCGGCTGACCATACCCGTCGCCAGTCTTTTCCACGGAGCTGCGATCGGTATATGCCACCGGTCAGCTCTGTGAGGGTAATTGTAACCCTGTTGGTTTCCGACCAACATTAAACCCTAAACAATATATTCTAATGAAACCCTAATAATATTGTAGGACTTTGTGACATATCGTTTGGACCTCGCGACGTGGAGCAAGTTATCGAACTAGCGTCAGGTAAGGGAATCTGACCTAAACCTAATAATTAATGGACAGTAAATCGTTGTTAATCATTGAATATCTATGATGTGATGTTTGTGCATATTCACATGCCATCCTTTACTTTCAGTTATTATTATTGTTAATGCATTCATAGGATGTGATTGTTAGGCATGTGATTGTTTTCGTTGGTGTGTGGAGTGGGGCATGGGCCTGGGATCGCTCTTCACATTAGCACTTTTTTGTAGTATTCTGTCTTAACATGCTCGGTACGGGTGGGGTATCAGGGGAAGATCGTGGTACGGTGGTGTCCGATATTGATGTTGTCCCGACCATTGTTGTGTGGTACTGAGGATTCCAAGTCGACGCTGGCTTGTCCACGATGCTTTAGCTCTATCTCTATGCCGTAGGGAGTTATGTTGGGATAGGGTCTACCTGCGTATTGTTTCTATCCTAGTGGGTTAGTTGCGGATAGGGTATCAGGGGGAGGTGAGGTATTGTGGTCTCCGGCACGGCCTGCACGCTCTAGCTCTATCTCTATGCCGTAGACGGTTGTGCTGGGATAGAGCATACATTGTTGACATATAGGATTGGTTAGTTGCGAGCCCAGTTTGCGAGCCCTGGCCAATAGGGGCTTAGGTACTGGTATGGGTAGAGTATCAGGGGAGGTGCGGGTATACCTTAGCTCTATCTCTATCCCATGATGGGTCCATGTGGGTTGGTGGTAGTGTGATCTACTGTGCGATGCCACACACTCGTGTATAGAGGTGCGGGGGCCACCAAACCTTTCTATAGCACATTGCAAACTTAAAACCAGACCACAGCATAAAATGATTGTTACTCATGCATAATCTTGTGAAGCTGTCTGATTGTCTTACTGAGCTGTGTTGTGAGCTCACCCCTTTGTATATACATTGTTTTTAGATGTTGATGCAGGATACACTGTGGACGACTACGTGAACGCTCCGGTGTATGGTGGTGTAGCTGCTTTGGATGTACAAGCAGGGGAGGACGAGCATGATGTTTCATGCGAGTGCCCTTTCTGTGTGTACTTGTGATGGATTTTTATTTATTTGTTTCAGTTATTTTTGGTTGGATTAAAGTGATGTAAACGATATTTATTTTATGTGTTTGAATTTGGATAATGGGATATTTATTTAAATTATCAATAGATACTCAATTCATTCTATTTAAAGTCTTCCGCTATATATTTATATTCTGATTGTGGTTATATGTAATGGTTTGTATGGGTGGACACGGCCTATTCGAGATCCTGGTGTGAACCGTTGGTTCAATGACGGTTCACTCACACCGTTCTGGTTGGATCAGAATTGGGGTGTGACATAAGGGCTAATTAAAAACCTCAAGTATGGTAAACATAGCAAGGGTACCCGCTAGAGTCCTATTTAACTCAAGGGCCACCCATTCCTTTGTATCTGTGTTATTTGGTAAAGGGCTAGACCTAGCCACCAAGACTTTGGATCCAAGTTTGTTAATTCAATCCCCTATGGGAATGGAAGTGGTGTTAGAAAAATATTATGGACCTTGCCCAATACATATTGAAGGGTGGGATTTGGAAGCCAATCTAGTTCAGCTTGAGATGTCAGATTTTGATATCATTCTGGGAATGGACTGGTTATCCAAGCATTTAGCAAACCTATTATGTGCTGAGAAGAAGTTTACCTTCAGGGACAGTGAAGGGAAGGAATTTAACTTTAAAGGGACTAAGTTGTCTAGCAAGAGAAAGCTTATACTCTCTGGCCTTAAAGCAAAGAGATGTCTAGAGAAGGGAGGAGTTGGATACCTCGTATCTATGGTGGATGTAACTACTGAACTGCCAAGAATGGAGGATATCAAGGAAGTACGAGAATTTCCTGATGTGTTTCCAGAAGACCTACCTGGATTACCACCAGATAGGACGACTGAGTTTGTGATAGATCTTCTATCGGGGGTAGCGCCAGTGTCTACGGCACCCTACAGAATGACTCTTATAGAGTTAAAGGAGCTGAAGACCCAGTTGCAAGAATTATTGGACAAGGGGTTCATAAGGCCGAGTATATCACATTGGGAAGCATCTATGTTCTTTGTTAAGAAGAAAGATGGTAGCGTACGTCTATGTACGGACTACCATGAATTAAACAAGCTCACTATCAAGAACAGGTACGCACTACCTAGAATCGATGACTTGATCGATCAACTGCAAGGTACAAGTGTGTTCTCAAAGATTGATTTGTGGTCAGGGTATCATCAACTGAAGATCAAGGAGGCAAACATTCCCAAGATGGCTTTTAGGACAAGGTATGAGCACTACGAGTTCCTTATGATGTCTTTTGGATTGACCAATGCACATGCATCATTCATGGAACTAATGAATTGAGTGTTCCATGACATGTTGGACACATCAGTCATCGTATTCATAGATGATGTATTGGTCTAGTCTAAGGACAAAAAGACACATGCTGTACACTTGAAAGCTACATTGCAGAGGTTAAAAAGAGAGAAGCTTTATACAAAGTTCAAGAAGTGTGAATTTTGGTTGGATGAAGTGGCCTTCTTGGGTCACGTGGTATCTATAGAAGGAATCAAGGTAGATCCAAGCAAGATAGCAGCCATAGTAGGATGGGAAGCACCGAAGATAGTTGCTGAAATTCGTAGCTTCCTGGGCCTAGCTGGTTATTATAGAAGATTTGTGGAAGACTATTCTAAGATCGCCATCCACTCACCAGGTTGACTAAGAAGGGTGAAAAGTTCATATGGACGGAAGAATGTGAGAAGTATTTTCAAATACTGAAGTCGAGACTAGTCTCAGCACCTATATTGACTATTCCTATACCAAGCCTTCCATTTACACTATACACAGATGCCTCGGGTTTGGGATTGGGATGTGTACTAATGCAAGGAGAATAGGTAATTGCCTACTCCTCAAGACAAATAAAGGAGCATGAAAATAACTACCCTACACATGACCTAGAATTGGCAGTAGTCATTAATGCGATCAAGAATTGGAGGCATTACCTGTCTTATTAAAATTGGGCTTTCATCCTTTTTTGTTCAAATTAGTGATGAAATTTATTACAACAGTGTCTTATACCATTTTGGTGAATGGTTCAGAACGTGGTGAGGTTTTTCCTACACGGGGGACCCATCAAGGTGATCCTTTATCACCAGCCTTGTTTAGCATTTGTTCTCATGCTTTTTCTTCACTGATTGAGAATTTAGTTGTTAGGGGTCATTTTTTGTGGTATTAAGATCTAGAATTGGTCTTCCCTTCTTACACATTTGATTTTTGTTGATGACTCTCTTATGTTTTCTTAAGCGCAATTGGATGAGATTATGGAGCTCAAGAAATGCGTGCATGTTTTTTTGTAGAGCATCGAGTCAACACATTAACAACTCTAAATCCACTTTGTTTTTTAGTCCTAATTCTCCTTATAGCCTGAAGAGATGGTTTTCTAGATTACTCCAGATTCGATTTGGTAATTGTCCTAAAAAGTACCTTGGTTTGCCAGTTGAGTTTGGTCTTTCTAAGAAACTTTGCTTTCAAGATACTTAGGACCGAGCTTTAAATAAATTATCCAGTTGGCGTAGTAATCTTCTCTCTCTTGGGGGATAAGGAAATTTTATTAAAATCTATTGTGTTGACCATGTCTAACTATGTGGGTATGAATTTTAGGCTCACTATGTCCTTCCACCATTCTCATGGGAAAGCTTCAACTGATTTCTTTTGGCAAAATGGTTTCAAGGACTCCGGCATTCATTGGATTTCATGGTCTCGCTTATGTCAATCTATGACTAAGGCTGGTTTGGGCTTGAGAGATCCTTACTTTCAGAATTTGGCCTTTTCGACTAAATTGGTTTGGTATCTATGGACACCACCTTCATCTTCTTGGGGCCTTCTTCTTAAATTTATTTATTTTTCCAAGACTGATTTTCTTCATGCTCAACTTGGTCATCGTCCTTCTTGGGCATGGTGAAGTTTGTTGGAGGGCCAAAAATTTCTCTTATTGGGACTTATTTGGCAGGTGGGTACAGATACTTCAATTAGGATCTGGGAGGATCCTTGGATTCCTTCACTTAAGGGATTTAAACCTCCTCTTACTTCCATACCACATGTTACTATATGTTGCTGAATCTTATTGATTCTGATGTTAGACAGTGGAAAAGGGATACTTTGGCTCATCTCTTTCCCTTTCTTTCATGTGCAGCAAGCTATTCTTAAAATTCCTTGGAGAATTTTTCCTCAAGATGACCGTTAGTTTGGAGTGGGGATAAATGTGACAAATTTACATTGAAATCTGCATACCACCTTATCACAAATTCTTTTGAAGCGCAGGATCAAGTGAAGGCTTCTTCATCAAAACTTCCTAGTTTGAAATCCATTTCTTCTATTGTGTGCATGTGCAAAAGGTTTGGCTGTGGGGCTGAGTTTCATGCCCGGAATATTCCTTCGGTTCGTTTTTGTCGACGCTATGGTGCTATGGAGTCCATAGATCATGTTTTTCTGCAATGTCCATGTGCTAAAGCTATATGGTTTGGTTCTCCTTTATCCCTCAAGTTTCAAGATGATGATAGCTCTGGGTTGTCACAATGGATTCAAAGTTGGGATTATCTATTTCAGATATATGAATTTGAAGCTAGAAGACTCTGGGCTTTTGCCTCTTTTCTTTGTTGGTTTATTTGGATAACTCGTAATGATCTGTGTTTCAGAGCAAAGGACTAGAGTCCTCTTGATGTTATTAGAAAGGCTTCTGTTGCCTTTCAGGAATTTGCTTCAATGTCTCCTTCTTTAGCCTGGATGTGTTTCAGACTTCTACTTCTTGGTCTCCTCCTTCAGTGGGCATTACCAAGATTAATTGTGATTCAACATTTTGTAAGGATTCTGATAAAGGTGGTATTGGCCTGATCTTTAGGGAGTCTTTTGGTAATCCCTTGCTGGCAGCTTCTTAGGTGGTTCATCTTTCTTCTGCTATGTTGGGAGAGGCATTGGAGGTGCAATTGGCATTTGCTTTTTCTTGCGATGCAAAATGGTTTCTCCTCATTGATTATTGAATTTGATTGTGCTCCTTTGATATTTTGTATACAATATCCTGAGTCTCCTTGTTTGTTAGAATTACAATCTGTTAGGGATGATGTTTTATCTCCTGTTTCTCTGTGTAATATATCATTTTCAGTTGTTCCTAGGGAGGCCAATTGTGTGGCTCATTCCTGGTAGCTTGTCGAATGCATCAATTTTAATTAAGTATTTCATTACTGACCTGATTAATAAACTATAACCTAGGTAAGTAAAGGTCGATCCCACAAAAAATATTTTAACTATAATTTATATTCTACTCAAACTAAACATGCTAAATAATACTAAGGAATCACAGTAACAAAAAGAGATTTTGGTTGATTAAATCAAACTAAAAATAAACAAACAGAATTTAAATGGAAAAATAATTAGATGAGAAGATTCAGTTCTTGGTTCAATCTCCACCCACACATGCAATGACTAAAATTAATCACAATGCTAATCTCTTCCTCACAATCAGAATTAAAGACCCTAGATAACAATAAGCTCTGTTACCCGAGTTTTTCCTTGAATATCTCTGTAGAAACAAGTTCTTTAGAGAGATCTAACCATCGAACAATACTGAATAAACTCTCAATATTTAATTTAATGGCAGCATTAAGATAAAGGAGAACAAGTCAATCTAAGCAACAATCTTTCACAAGCGGAGATTATTTAACTTAGGTTATTTCATTCACAATGATGAGATGAAAACTTAGACATAATCATCTACCACTGTTTGCTACTTGTGATAAGAAACAGGACGATTGCGGATCACAGTTTCTAAATCTAACAATCAATATGAATCTAACCGATTCAGCAAGCCATTACTGAATTATTCAGACAAACATCATAGATGAAGATAGAAGAATAAAATAAATAATTCCAATAAAAGAGAAAAGAAAAACAATGTTACTCAAAAGCGATTACACTATTGACATGAGTTTGAGTTTCAAAATCCCCTTGAACTGAATAAGAAAAACTAGCTAGACATTACAATCATTTTAGAGAAAGATAGAAGAAAAATCATTCCAAGAGAGAGAAAGAGAAAGAGGTCAGAATTTACAACCAAAGAGAGAGAGATAGACTATCTTCAAAACCAGTGCTCTGTATATAGAGCATGGCAATCCTTTGTAGCTTAAAAATCCTTTTTTGTTTAGAATTCTAAAATTGTAGAGTTTTCTTCTTTCCTTGGAATTTTCTAGAATATTAGTTTCTTTATCTGACTCAAATGCCAAATCAATTCAACATTTTCAATTTCAGGTTTTCTAACTTGAGCAGAAACTCTTTATGGAGATTTCATCCACTGTTGAATGCTTTAATCAGATGATGCGACTATTTCAATTCGGATTTGGATCAGCTTCCCAGACCAGATTTTGAGATAACATTTCGGGACCTAAACGAACTCGAATTTTTACCTATAATACCATTATGGAAAGCTTGAGACATCCTTTACAACTTCACTGAAGATCACTTTTAAATTTTGAAACTCTTTTCACGTCAAAAACCTGCATGAAGCTAAGAATGTCAATATTAAGAATGCTAAAATTTTCTTATCATTTAACAATTAATTCACAAAGTCTCTAAAATATTCCAAACTTATAGAATTCATTATATTCAATTCAAATAAACATAAAACTTAATAAAAAAAAAATATAATGCGAAGGGACTTAAAATATCTAATTTGCACCCCTATTAATTCCCTAGTTTAAAAAACTATGGTCAATGGGAGTTATTCCTTTGGCCTGTTTCATGCCCATGGTTGCTGGATTTGTGGTGGACTGATGTTGCTTTTGTTGGCCTACGTATTGTAATTGTTGGCAAAGGTTGATGAGAGAGAGTGTCTGTGGATCCTACAGGTGATATGGCTGTGTTACAGATACTGTGAAGCATGAAAGAGGAGAAAGAATTATAGGAGAGAGAAAGAGGAGAGAGAAAGTGGAGAGAGAAAGTGGGACCCAGGAGAGAGAAGGTGGGACCCACCACGGAGGCATGCCACCTAGACAGCCAACCTGGCCGAGCACCAAGGCAGCCAGCCAGCAGGTCAGCCGCATGGCACCATAGCAAGGCAGGCCCAGCAGGCCAGCCGCATGGCACCATTGCAGGCAGGCCAAGCAGGCCAGCCCGCATGGCACCATCGTGCACAGCCCGCAGGTATGCCCTGCCGTAAGCCCGCAAGGAAGCTAGCCTCGCTGCTGCCAGCCTCCGCGCGCGTTGGTTACCCCTCTCCCGCACGCCCACCAAGTGTTCGACGATTTTCTAGGAGAGAGAAAAGCTCTCTGGAAAATCGACCCTGGCAGAAGTTTAATAAAACTTCAATGGTTACAGAGGCCATTTTTTGGATTCTCAGGGGTATTTTGGGAAGAAAAGAATGTTGAAGATGCGAGATCGACGGATTAAATGAAGCCACGCAGGTCAGATTCCAAATGAACGGCTCTAGATGTTGCGCGCTATGATGTGGTGCAGACGGTGCGCCCAGATTCTCCCGCGCATGATTTTATTGGTCAGATGCAATTTAATAAATTGCGCTGCATCAAACGGAAGCAGCGCCATTATCAGTGTGACGCGTCTACGATACCGCGGTTCTCTTGATTCTGATCTTACGACTGTAGCTCAAGCCAATCTTCGGAGGCACTGTTTATTCAGATCCAAGGGATTAGGATGAATCCCGCCTTTTTGTTATTAATCCGATGGTTGAGGTTATTGATTCCTTCCTCAGCCAATCAGGTTACGACACCAAGACAGCGGGCGCGGCTATGGTGCTTAGGCATACCAAATGATGCCGAAAGATTCCATTTGGAATTTTTTCAATGGCCCAACTTGTTTTTGCCATAACTTGGCCATCCGGTGGCCAAATCCGACGATCCAAATTGCTCCGAGTTAGGTTTATCATTCTCTATCAATTGAGAATGGTTTGAGAGACCAGTGGCCGCGAAAATCAGAAAGGAGGAAGAGTTTTTGAAGAAAAGAGGGAAGAACTCCATGATTTCGGATTTCTTTTGTTCTGGAAATTGAAGACAGTCATTCTTCATCTCTGTTCTTGCTGATGCCGATACACTAAAGTATTCTTGAAGGCTAGAAGAGCTTGATTGCATATGGCAAGGGATTTATTGACTACCAGAAGAAGAGAAACATCGTCAATTATCAGAAAAAATTGGTTGTGAGATTTTCTCATCTCCCTTACTATTTATTGAATCAATTCATTGTATGTTAAAGTAGGTTGATGATGTTGAATGCCTACGTTGTATGGGAATCTAATGTATGCTAGCATTAGGCAAAGAAAAAAAAAATATATTGAATGCCTTGCTAGGTTGGGATTTAATTGTAGGGCATCATTATAAGCCCCAAAAATTGTATTTGTTGTGGTGTGTTCAGTGGGTGCTGGACACTGGCTTTATGCCTGAATTCTGGCATTGTTACGCCCTCTCAGTTTTATGCTGGGAAAATTTAGGGTGAGCACCCTTGTCCTGTAAAGGGCTAAAAGTTGAGTATTGAGTAAATACGAAGCCCATTGGGCATTACTCCGTGGATTAGCCATCACTCACTGTGGTGGTGAACCACGTAATCTTTGTGTGTTGTGGTTTGCTTGATTATGTGCTTTGTGAAGTGCGTGGAATGAATTGTAGGATGGGTGTGCAAATCTGGTAGACCTGGCCACTGAGTGGTTGTGAGGTAGATTTGCATACGATTGTGTATGGAGCAGTTTTATTCATTATAAGCAGTGGGCAGCAAAGAAATATCAAGAAAAAGTATTCACACTGATTCACCCCCCCTCTCAGTGTCATTCAAGGTTCATCAATTGGTATCAGAGCACCAGGCTCAATGAAAGCTAAATCAGCATCTGAGAGATCAGAGGGTAGCAATGGCACCAGGGCAAGGTTCACATAAACCCCCATTGTTCGATGGGACAGACTTTGTTTTTTGGAAAAGGAGAATGGAGATATATGTGGGATCACTTGGATTTGATGTTTGGGCTGCAGTTGAATTTGGCTACATTCCACATGACACAGTTGCTCCTAGTGCTATAGACAAAAAGAATTTTGAGTAACAAAAAAGCCACTCAATGCCATTCAAGGTGGTCTGACCAACAGTGAATTGTCCAAGGTCATAGATTGCAAAACTGCAAAGGAAGTCTGGGATAGACTAATAAACATCTATGAAGGAGATAAGAAAATCAAGACTGTCAAGCTACAGACATTCAGAGGTCAGTTTGAGAATCTGAAGATGAATGAAGATAAGACCATTGATCAATACATGAACAGGGTTAATGAAGTGGTCAATTCTATTAGAGGACTTGGTGAAGATTTGAAAGGTCATATTGTTTGTCAGAAGATTTTGAGGTCTCTCACCCCAAAAATTGAGTCAAAGGTATCTGCACTTGAAGAAACCAAGGACTTGGAACAGGTTACAATTGATGAAATTCATGGAGCTTTGACAGCTTTTGAAATGAGGATTGATCCAGGAACCACTGGTGATAAGCAGGTTGCTTTCAAGGCTATGAAGAAGCTGAAGATTTCTGAAAAGCAAAATGAGGAAGAAAGTGAAGATGAAGCCACAGCTCATTTCACTAGAAAATTAAAGAATGGTACAGGTAAATACAAGAATAAGCTTCCTTTCAAATGTTTCAACTGTGGCAAGGTTGGACATTTTGTTGCAAAAGGCCCCATGAAGAGTAAGTTTGACAGTGCTGATGAAGAAGACAGAAAAAGCAAGTTTAAAGGAAAGAAAAATTATAACTTCAAGAAAAACAAGTCCAGCAAAAGGAGTTTTATCTCTAAGAGAAGCACTGAAACTTCAGATGATGACTCTGATGAAATCTCTGAAGATGAGCCTAGTGATGCTTTGTTTATGGTTTACATTGAAGCTCAAGAGAAGATCACAGATAAAGGAAAAATTGTGAATTCTATCTCAAGTGGTGATGAAGAGAGAGACAAGGAAGATAATTTTTCAAGCAGTGATGAAGAGGGTGAGATAAATTTTGAGGAAGAACTTGTTGCAGCCATGAAGGAGCTTAAGAAGGAAAGAAAGCATAACAAGCTTGCCTCTCAAGAAGTTAAAAAACAAAAGCAAGTAATTCAAGATCTGAAAGCTCAATATGAAGAGTCCAAGAAAATTATAGAAAATCTCAATACTCAGCTTAAACAGGCATCAGTAGATTACACCATGGTGTTGAATGAGAATGCAAGTCTGAAAGTTCAACTTGAAGAACAACTTCCTATGGTTGAACGATTTGAAGAATTTGAAAATGATTTTACTCTTCTTAAGACAAAAGTAGCAGAGTATGAAAAAGAAGAGGTTGAGAGATGACAAAAATTATCTCAACATGATGATTTAAATAAGTCTACTTCAGTGCATCCAAGTAGTAACAAACTTGACAGGATTATCAATACTCAAAGACCTTCCCACATAAATTTTGGCCTTGGTTTTGATAAAGGACAGACTTCAAAAATTGTAAATTCAAAAGGAAAAGAGCCTATATCTTTTGTGAAGGAAAATGAAAAGGGTAAGGACCCAATAGTTCATTGTCAAGGTGGAAACAATATTTCTCTTCCTAAGACTAACTATGCAAGGCCAAGACAAAATACATGGCAAGGAAAGAGAATGAAGTATGATAATTTCTACAGAGAAAACTATCCCAGTGCACCACAGAGACAGATGAGATACATGGAAACTGCAAGGTCAAGACCTTATTTTCAGGGTTACTGCTACAGATGCAACAATTTTGGACGTAAAATTGCTACTTGCAAATTTAACATGAGAGATGTAAAATTTGAAAGTAGAAATCAATTTGCTCCCCTTGAAGAGAACTTTGTAGAGTGTTACAATTGTAATAACTTTGGGCATGTAGCAAGGAACTGTAGAACCATTTTTCCCTCTATGTCACATTTATAGAGTCAGCATAGCAGGACAAGAAGAGAGGCTCCAAGACAGAAACATGTTGATAAGGCATCATCACAGAAGAGAGTTTGGGTTCAGAGGGACAGAACAGAAAGAGACAGCTCTTTGGTTGTGCAGACAACTTTTAAAGCACAAGACAGTTCTACACCATGGATTCTTGACAATGGGTATTCTAGTCACATGACTGGAGACAAGAAAAGACTTGAAGCTCTTGAGTTATGAAGGAGGTTCGGTTAAATTTGGCAACAATGATGGTGCCAAGATAGTTGGAAAGGGAAGCATTAGCCTCATAAATGGAAATATAAAATCTCATGATGTTCTCTATGTTTCAGGTTTGAAACATAACTTATTGAGTGTTAGCCAGATTTGTGATAGGGGTCACAAAGTGATTTTTAATGATCAAGGATGTGAGATCCGAAAGTCTGACAGTGGAAAGTTGATGGCATCAGGAAAAAGAACTTCTAGAAATCTCTATATTCTGTCTGAAGAGTTTGAAGAGAATTGTATGATGAGTCAAGAAGAGGAAACATGGCTATGGCATAGAAGATTGGGACATATTGGTTTTGAAAATCTGTCCAAAATATCTAACAAAAATGCTGTGAGAGATATTCCTTCAATGAAAAAGCCTTCCAATGATATCTGTGCATCTTGTCAGAAGGGGAAGCAGACAAGAACATCATTTAAGCCTAAGGAATACCACACTACTCAACCATTGGAGATAATTCATACAGATTTATGTGGGCTAGTGAGAACACAAAGCATTGCAGGAGAAAGGTACTTCATTTTTTTTATAGATGACTACTCCAGAATGACTTGGGTAATGTTTCTGAAACATAAGTCAGAAGCTTTGGCTAGATTCAAGATCTTTAAGACTCAAGTTGAAAATGAGACAGGGAAGAAAATCAAGTGTCTGAGATCTGACAGGGGAGGAGAGTACACCTGGATTGACTTTGCAGAATATTGTTCGAGAACGGCATTAAGAGACGGACTTCAGGCCCTAGAACACCACGGCAAAATGGTGTTGCAGAAAGAAAGAATAGAACTGTTCAGGAGATGGCCAGAACTATGTTAACTGAAAATGACATGGAGAATAAATTCTGGAGAGAAGCAGTGCATACAACAATATATGTTCAGAATAGGTGTATGTTGAGGCCACATGAAGACAAGACACCCTATGAACTATGGTTTGGTAAGAAGGCCACAGCAAAGCACTTCAAGGTGTTTGGTAGTAAGTGTTATATCAAGAACACTAGTCATGGTCTAGGGAAGTTTGATGATCGAGCAGATGAAGGAATTTTTCTTGGCTACTCTACCTCAAGCAAAGCATATAAATGTTACAATAAAAAACTTGGCAAGATTGTTGAAAGTGCAGATGTGAGAGTTGATGAGCATAAGAATTCTCCTACAGAATCAAATAATGAGGTTCCTATTTTTGAAGACCTGGACAGTGAGCAGAATGACAATGAAACAGAAAAGGAGCAGGATGTTACAAATGAGCCAAGACAGAGAGCTGTAGTTGAGACAGAAGAAAGAGAAGAGCAGTCTAATTCAGAGGCAGATAGGCAGAATAAAAGTGGCTCAAGAAGGGTAAAAAATAATCATCCTGAGCAATTAATTCTTGGTGATCCATCTGCTGGTATGCAAACAAGAAAGGTGAGACAACCAAAACAAATGTTTTCATTACTATCTCATATTGAACCAAAATCAGTTGCAGAGGCATGTGAAGATGCTAGTTGGCTCAAGGCAATGAATGAAGAGTTGGATCAAATAGAGAAAAATAAAACTTGGGAATTGGTGCCAAGGCCTACAGACAAGAATGTCATTGGCACTAAATGTGTCTACAAGAACAAGCTCAATGAAGATGGCGAAATTGTAAGAAACAAGGCCAGGTTAGTTTGTAAAGGATATGCTCAGGTTGAGGGCATTGACTTTGAAGAAACATTTGCTCCTGTGGCTAGGTTGGAAGCTATCAGGATGTTTCTTGCTTTTGCAGTGCACAAGAACTTCAACGTTTATCAGATGGTTGTCAAGTCAGCTTTTCTGAATGGTGACTTGGAAGAAGAGGTATATATAGAGCAACCAGAAGGATTTCAACTGAGTGAGGACCCTATACTTGTGTGTAAACTGAAGAAAGCATTGTATGGGTTGAAGCAAGCACCAAGAGCATGGTATTCAAGACTGGATACTTATCTGTGTAAGTTGGGTTTCAAAAAGGGTTTGGTTGATAGCAATTTATATGTTAAATCTATGGATGGCAATCAGACAGTTGTGGTTGTATATGTAGATGATATCATCTTTGCAGGCCAAAAGGATGAGTTATGTCAAGACTTTGCTCAGAGAATGCAAGATGAGTTTGAGATGTCTATGATTGGAGAGTTATCTTATTTTTAGGTCTTGAGATCAGCCAGTTAAAGAATGGATTCTTTTTATCTCAGACCAAAAATGTGAAGGAAATGTTGAAGAAATTCACAATGGAAGACTGTACACCAATGAGCACTCCAATGATGACAAGTTGTAAGCTAAGTAAAGAGGATGACTCTCCCTCAGTTGATAATACTATGTATAGGTCAGTGATAGGAAGTCTTCTCTACTTGACTGCTACTAGACCAGATATCCTTCAGTCTGTGTGCATGGTAGCTAGATTTCAAGCTGGCCCGAAGGAAACACATGTGGTAGCTGTGAAGAGAATCTTCAGATACCTGAAGGAGACAATGGAGTATGGTCTTTGGTATGCAAAAAGCAAGGATCTAGTTTTGTCATCCTACTCAGATGCAGATTGGGCAGGTTGAGTTGATGATAGGAAGAGCACTAGTGGAGGTGCTTTCTATCTGGGCAGAAATTTAGTGGCTTAGCACAGTAAGAAACAGGAATCAGTATCGTTATCTACTGCAGAGGCTGAATACATTGCAGCTACCTTTTGTTGTATACAGGTTTTGTGGATGAAACAAATGTTGAAGGATTTAGGCATTGAGTCAGACAAGCCTATTTCAATGTTCTGTGACAACACAAGTGCTATTAACATCGCAAAAAATCCAGTTATGCACTCCAGGACGAAGCACATAGCCATTCGGTATCATTTCTTGAGAGAAAAGGTTTTGGAAGGAGAAGTTCAGTTAGAGTTCATTCCTACAGCAGAGCAGATTGCAGATATCTTCACAAAGCCACTCCCCAGAGATTAGTTTGACTACTTGAGATAGAAATTGGGAGTGATTATCTTCCCCAAGCATTGAGAAGCTTGGAGTGGGGGGAGCAGGGTTTGCTTATTCTATTTTTTTTGCTTCCTTTGTAGGACTCAGGGGGAGTCTGTTGGTATTTTTTTGTGCTGCTATGGTTATAACTATATGTTTTGGAGCACCCATAAGATTGGGAAGATGCGGTGGGTACTCCTATGTGGGAAATCCCTTTGTTATTGTTGTCAAAGGGGGAGAAATGTTTGTGGATTGAGCAGTTGCCAATAATTCCAAAGGGGGAGATTGTTGGCCTACGTATTGTAATTGTTGGCAAAGGTTGATGAGAGAGAGTGTCTGCGGATCCTACAGGTGATATGGCTGTGTTACAGATACTGTGAAGCATGAAAGAGGAGAAAGAATTAGAAGAGAGAGAAAGAGGAGAGAGAAATTGGAGAGAGAAAGTGGGACCCAGGAGAGAGAAGGTGGGACCCACCACGGAGGCATGCCACCTAGACAGCCAACCTGGCCGAGCACCAAGCCAGCCAGCTAGCAGGCCAGCCGCATGGCACCACAGCAAGGCAGGCCCAGCAGGCCAACCGCATGGCACCAGCAAGGCAGGCCCAGCAGGCCAGCCGCATGGCACCATCGCAGGCAAGCCAAGCAGGCCAGCCCGCATGGCACCATCGCGCACAGCCCGCAGGCATGCCCTGCCGTAAGCCCGCAAGGCAGCTAGCCTCGCTGCTACCAGCCTCCGCGCGCGTTGGTTACCCCTCTCCTGCACGCCCACCTAGTGTTCGACGATTTTCCAGGAGAGAGAAAAGCTCTCTGGAAAATCGACCCTGGCAGAAGTTTAATAAAACTTCAACGGTTACAGAGGCCATTTTTCGGTTTCTCAGGGGTATTTTGGGAAGAAAAGAATGTTGAAGATGCGAGATCGACGGATTAAATGAAGCCACGCAGGTCAGATTCCAAATGAACGGCTCTAGATGTTGCGCGCTATGATGTGGCGCAGACGGTGCGCCCAGATTCTCCCGCGCATGATTTTATTGGTCAAATGCAATTTAATAAATTGCGCCGCATCACACGGAAGCAGCGCCATTATCCAGTGTGACGCGTCTACGATACCGCGGTTCTCTTGATTCTGATCTTACGGCTGTAGCTCAAGCCGATCTTCGGAGGCGTTGTTTATTCAGATCCAAGGGATTAGGATCAATCCCGCCTTTTTGTTATTAATCTGATGGCTAAGGTTATTGATTCCTTCCTCAGCCAATCAGGTTACGACACCAAGACGGAGGGCGCGGCTATGGTGCTTCGCAGGCGTACCAAATGATGCCGAAAGATTCCATTTGGAATTTTTTCAATGGCCCAACTTGTTTTTGCCATAACTTGGCCATTTGGTGGCCAAATCCGACGATCCAAATTGCTCCGAGTTAGGTTTTTCATTCTCTATCAATTGAGAATGGTTTGAGAGACCAGTGGCCGCGAAAATCAGAAAGGAGGAAGAGTTTTTGAATAAAAGAGGGAAGAACTCCATGATTTCGGATTTCTTTTGTTCTGGAAATTGATGACAGTCATTCTTCATCTCTGTTCTTGCTAATGCCGATACACTGAAGTATTCTTGAAGGCTGGAAGAGCTTGATTGCATATGACAAGGGATTTATTGACTACCAGAAGAAGAGAAACATCGTCAATTATCAGAAAAAATTGGTTGTGAGATTTTCTCATCTCCCTTACTATTTATTGAATCAATTCATTGTATGTTAAAGTAGGTTGATGATGTTGAATGCCTATGTTGTATGGGAATCTAATGTATGCTAGCATTAGGCAAAGAAAAAAAAAAAGATATTGAATGCCTTGCTAGGTTGGGATTTAATTGTAGGGCATCATTATAAGCCCCAAAAATTGTATTTGTTGTGGTGTGTTCGGTGGGTCTTTGGACAACGGCTTTATGCCCGACTCGGCATTGTTACGCCCTCTCGTTTTATCTTTGGGAAAATTTAGGGTGAGCACCCTTGTCCCGTAAAGGACTAAAAGTTAAGTATTGAGTAAATACGAAGCCCATTGGGCATTACTCCGTGGATTAGCCATCACTCACTGTGGTGGTGAACTACGTAATCTTTGTGTGTTGTGGTTTGCTTGATTATGTGCTTTGTAAAGTGCGTGGAATGAATTGCAGGATGGGTGTGCAAATCTGGTAGACCTGGCCACTGAGTGGTTGTGAGGTAGATTTACATACGATTGTGTATGGAGCAGTTTTATTCATTATAAGCAGTGGGCAGCAAAGAAATATCAAGAAAAAGTATTCACACTGATTCACCCCCCATCTCAGTGTCATTCAAGGTTCATCAGCTTTTGTAACACGTGTCCTCCATTAATAGATTTGTGTTTTGCCAAAAGACAAAAAAAAAAAAAAAAAAACTTTGGATCCATCCCATCATGATATAATAAATGCTTATAATTAGAGCACCATGTGATTAGTATTTTGGTAATTCTTAAAAATACCTTAACCATCAGTCAATTCTGACAATCACAAATAAGAATAAAATTTATTTCAAAATAAGAAAAATTATTTAGACTTTAAACTTTTCTTATGATTTATTGATATACACATACCTTCATAAAACTATCATTGTTAACGTAAATTTTTTATTAACCAAAATATCTTTTGTTTAATAGTACATAAATTATTCACGGGCTTCTATAAATATGTTCCATTTGCAAAAACGATGATGAGTATCAGGAAAAACCTGCTCTACAGCTGACCATATGATCCTGTGGTGGTAATTTGTTATAGATATAGCATGCCGTCCAAACATCGCAGCATGCCAAGTTTGAAACAGCCAGACAAACGATGATTCAGACTCATTGAGGAGCAAAGCGCAGCCAAACAACACAGGTTGACCATGATGATTCAATCTAGTGAAAGGGGCAAAAGGAACCCGGTAACGGTTCCTCTTATACGTTGTGTCAGACGTGACTATGTCACCAAAGTTAGGTGTAGATCGTTTTGGAATTGGCATCAGCTCAGAAAATGTTCGCAGTAGAGTGAGAAATGATTAGGAAACTTTGTAGAACCTCATAAACGAGCAAGCAAAACGGCCACGTCAAACGATAGAGTTATTTTGGGATGATCCATCTAAAGACTGAAGTCTTGCGTTCACTTTATACTCTATCTACCTTTTGATTCTTGGACCAAACTGGACCCAAATCCCCCTGTATATAAAGGCATCATGCTATAACGATTTGGGCTGGAAAAGTTGGATGATTGGATCCCACCAGAGCAGAGTGAGAGCCAAGAGGAAGACGGTGAGCATTCTTTTCACTTTTCTATACAATGGCTGCAGCGCCCCAGACTGCAAATTCTGTACCAAAGGTGAAGATCAAACCCTCCACCATTTTGGTACCGAAGGGTCGAGCTTTAGAGCAGGAGGAGAGAGTAGACTGATGAGGGTATTTTGGTATTTAAAAGAAATATAAGGTATGTTTACATCAATAATTACCGTCATCACTCAGGCAATCATACCGGTTGGACATACCGGTCTAACTCAGAGTCCAGCTGGTATGTCAGACCGATATGCATAAACGGGTCTGAAAATATTCGTTTCTCGTATCTGAATTCCGTGGTTCGTCACTCGACCTCGTCTTCTGGTTCAATTATGATTGGAAAACCTATCACGACATGAAACATAAGTTAAACTAGATTTCGAAAGTAAGTAAGAGTCTTACAAGTATCCACTACCAAAGGGTTATCATCAGAACCAACAGTTGACCTAATATACCCCATTGCAATAGCAAATTACAGAACACTCAATCCAGTTTACATCGAATATTTGCCGACCAGAACATTTATTACTCCGTGTAAAAGAAGGTCCAACTGTGTGAAGCTCCAGAAGAGAGCAAGAATCAAGCATCTGACGGAAAGGTTGACAATCCTTGCTATTAAATGGAGCTCCTCCGCTCTTTTCCATCCAGGCCAAGATAGAGTTGAAATTACCAAAATACAATTACGCATCAGCTCGTGAGCCACCAAAAGACATCAACTGATTCCAAATTAAAGGCCGAAAAGCCTTATTGGGATGACCATACACAGCCGAAATATAAAAAGGGTCCAAGGTAGAAGAGGAAAGAACAAAATCCAAAATATTTGGAGTAGCCAAAAGAACTTGAAGCTGAACGTTATTCATCCAAAACAAAGCAAGACTACTAGACATACCCGAAGGGTTAACCACAGACAAAAGGTGAAATTTAAATTTCCTTTTCAGTCCTTCAATCTTCACCGGCTTATCCCTGGTTTCCATGAGAAATAACACATCAGGCCGCTCAGCACGGAGGAGATTAAAAAGCATCCGAATTGTGAGGGAGCTCCCCAAACCCTGAAAATTCCAACTAATAAACTTCATACAATCAAGCTTGCAATTTCAGATATGCCTGTTGATGATGAAGGTAAACCCGTGGGGTAATGGAATGGAGATTCAACCAGATATCCCTAATCAACAATGTCTGATCTACCATAAGTTGACATGGATCTTGACCGTAGAGATACAGGGTAAATAGAGCGGAGAAGAGTCCAAGAAATCACACAGAATTATCGTACGTCACGCTACACAAAGAAAGATATTGATCCTATGGTTCACGCTTCAAGTTATGGTGTCAACAAGATGTTATGTCTTTTGCTGAGATTCCACCTGCATTATATGAAATAGCATCAGGCGCGATTAGCCAATCTGACGGTTTGATTTTCACCCACATTTTCTAAATTTGATTGGACGGCCTAAATCCCAGGCGTCCAGATATTTCGGATTTTTAATTTTAGCTTTTAAAATATACTGTTTTGAAAGATCTTCTGTATGCATTCCTAGTCAAACCACTTTTCCTAGATTAACGGCTACTCTTATTTTCGCTATTTTGAGGCGTATAAAAATCCAAATTGAACTCAGTTTTACTATAGTTTTGTTTTTCAGGCCACAACATGATCAAGTGGTCCAAAGGGAGCAAAAGTAGGGTTTGAAATGGACCGCGTCTCACCCCCGAATTGGGAGGCGTGGCGCGGATGGATTGTGGGGGTCGGAGAACCCACCCCCCCGTTCGGAGCCGACAGAGGTGCGACGGAGGGGTTGGATTCATCCGACCCCCACATGGCGACCATCCAATGGGATTGCCACTACGCCTCCCAAATTATAGGGATGAGACGATTTGAATCCGAGAAAACCTACTTTGATCATTATGGATATGATTTTATCGATCTGAATATGCACGGGTCATGTTTCTGTATCATAGAAGCTACTAGTGGTAAAAGTAATTCGCTCATGCAACTTCTCTTTGTTTTAGTTTAGAGTTTTGGTAAATTGTTGAAAAAGTCTAGACAGTCTATGTTATTGGGGATGAGAGTTGTTTTGTGAATTTTTAATTGAATATTGTAATTACCTATTAAGTTGGAACTTGTTAGGTTGTAGGGTTGTTGCATTTGCTGTGTTGTTGCACAAACCAAAGCAGGAATTATGATTCTTGGACTGTGAGTGCAATCAAAACATTATTAGAGTATTAAGTAGATGCGAAGCCCTGTTAGGGAATCGCTCCATAGACGTAATCTTTTTCACAATGTAGAGGTGAACCACATATGATATGTTTTGTGGTATGATTGTTTAAATTGCATATTAGAATATTTGTGCTTCACAAAATGGGTGTGCACTACCTTGTATACCTAATTATTCTTTGGTTGTGAGGTGAGTGTACATACAATTGTGTGTTATTGGTAAAATTGGGATTACCCCAGTCAGTTTGTGGTTACTTTGCGGAATTCCACACACCCCCCCCCCCTTCTCTCAATGGCAACCTGGGAATATCAAAATTAATTTGAGTGTTAAACTATTTATTATATATTTATCAGCAAAATGTTGCATAAACAGTCGTGTACGTACACTATCAAATTCTCAACCGTTGGATGAAGAAATGTAATCTCAAAACTATCTCTTTCCTATTAAAATAGGATTAATACCCTAACCATGTACATACAAGATCTACATAAGAAACCCATCCCCATATTATTTTTCTTTTCTCTTTTGGAGTTTGGTGCACAATCTTAGTAGTCCCAAATTTTTCAATGCTTTGTTTGAACTCAAATTTTGACTGAAATAGACATGTGAGAATACTCCTTGTAATCTACCTTGTCCACAAAATTTGAATCATCAATATGTCACATGGTTAAATGTTATATTAAATTCTATTGTATTTTCCATGCAATATTATGCGTCTCACTTGACTTTGCTTGCTAACCGAAGAAGTTCTTGGTGAATGGATCATCATGCAAATGATAAGATCAGACAATTTAGACTTTTTGTCATTGTTCTATGCCTGAATTTATAGAAATCAAATTGAGTAAATTCTGCGTAATTGATTTACTTTGAAGTAGAAAGTGAGAAAAGTCTAAAACTAGTTAGCATGAGAAGGGTTTTTACATGTTTATTTTTGGAACCCTTTCCCACTCCCCACTATGGTTTCTAATTTCCAATTATTGTAAAGGGGTAGATTTAAAAATAACCAAAATTTAGTTGATATCAAGGTGCCACTTTCCCTAATGGTAAACACCTTGGATTGTGTGGGACGCATCTCACAAACCTAGATATCATTTTAAGTAATTCTTGTACTGTCCGGGATGTCTTCTGCTGATGGAAATATCGAAGGTGGAAGTTTCATCCTATTAAGGCTTGGTTCTTTTTCTTTTCTTTTTTAATATAATTTTCTTTGGATTCCTTAAAAAAAAAATCTTGGATTGTTGTAGTTTGGATCAAATCCCTTTTTCAATTGAGGAGATGCAAATAATTTTTCCTCCTCTTTTATTTTTATTTTTTAGATAGACCCTTAAGAGAGTTGAACTATTTAAGTTCCTCGATACCAAACCCCATCTTTACTCTTTTTCTCCACATATTCCAAATAATAATAATAATAATAATAATAATAATAATAATAATAATACTAAAGAAAAAAAATATATGGTTCCAATGTTCTGCAAAACATCACCAACTCATGAGCTAAATGTATGACTAATCTAGTTTCTCCACATTTATTTATAACGATTTAAAAAGGAAAAATTACATGTACAATCCCTGACTTTTGGCTTAAGTACATCTGACACCTAGTGTTTTTAGAAAATTACGTCCACTCCCATTTAACTGAGAGTGGAAACCCAAAAAGTTGACGGATAGTTTTACCCTTATAGTTTAAGGCTATAAAAAAATCAAAATGACAATTTTAGCCTTCGATTGAAATAAAAAAATTCCCATCGTCTTATATCATTTTCACTCCAAACCCTTATTTCATCTTACAACCAATCAAAGTCTCTATGGTTTTGGACTTACCAATATCTTCGGCGACAACATCAATATCTCCGGCGACAACTTCGAGCCTGAAGCTCTTGCACGTACATAAAGAACTATATATAGGAACAAAACAACAAATTAGAGTACTTAATGTGAGGAAATTTTGCAGCCCTAACACGTTGGGGCTTTCGATTTGTGAAACATATAAGAGAAATCAAGTTCTTTAATACTAAGACTACGAATCCACGGAAAACCAAACTGAAACTTATAACAGCAGATTCCACGTTGTTCTACATTGTGTTAGGGATGAACACACAACTACGAGAAAGAGACGAAGATCAAGCAAACACACAACACAGGATTTGCTGTGGTTCTGCACCCAAACCAGAATGCCTACCTTCACCACAGAAAAACAGAGATTCTTTATTGCTAAGAAAACTATCTACAATTATCTCCACCTGATATAGTGTCCTATTTTTCTCAGACCCTACCTAGGTTTTCCCACACAGAGACAATATATAGGGAAACCTAGAAACCCTAATCCCACCACAATTATAAGTTTACCCCTATACATGTAATAAACTCATACCCTAATAGAAATATTATCCCTTATAATTACATGGACCCCATAGAATACAAGACCCTAACCCAACACATTGAGAGATGGGTTAAGAGAGCCAGATAACCGAGAAGAGAAGTGGAGCTACTGGAGGTTCCCTTCCCATTACCTCAGCAGGCTCAGTGGTCGTTCATCTTTGGGCATACCTCTTGGTAGGCAGATCCAAAAGACCTTCAATAACCTCAAGGTCACCATTCTCTGTGGCTTCGTTACCAGTCTAGTCCTCCGTAGCACCATCGGAGTCAAGAACCTCGGTGTTGGTGGCGACGCCGAAGCTGAAATCCTGCACCTCATCGAGGAAACCAATCACAGGGATTTTGTTAGAGCTAGATCTTACACTATTGATCCCAATCGGAGATCTTGGGGCCTAAACTATAGGTGACATTGGTGTTGAAGTCAGGCTCTGGTTCAGATGGATCGGTAGGATCACTGTCGGAGTGGATCTCCGCAAGGATGGGAAAACCAAACAGAGACTTATAATAGTAGGTTCCACAACTATTCTACTTTTTTGCCATTGAACTTCTGCTCCATTACAACTACTGAGCTTTCTCTTCAAAGAATATGACTATATATAAATCAAATCAAAACCGGAGAAAAATAGTGTTTTCTTGCTGTACTACCTCGTCGAAACTAAGGTTGGAGGTTGAATCAAGTGAATAAGTCATAGAATTTTCTTGCAAACTATTACCTTGCACGAAAAGAGGACGAGGAAGTAGAGTCGTACGGTTGATTTGGGGAATTTAGGAAAAAGAAAGTTAACAGGGTTAAAATGGACATTTTAACTACCACTATGGGAGAGTTGTTCATAAAATATTGAGTATTAGCTAACATAGCATTTCACGAAATTCAGTTAACGTAGTGGGTCTTTTTGTTACATGTTTTCGAAATTTTGGTGGGTACGTGTAATTGTTAGAAACGTCTGGATATCAGGTGAAGAGGGGACTGAAGAGGCCTGCTACTGAGACTTCGGGTGGAGGGAATACTAGACCATTCCGCCCATACAGGGCTCAGTTTGCTATGGTGCTAGCAAGGAATACTACTGCACCACCACCATCACAGGTAGCTGGACAAAACCCAAACGTCGAATGTTTCAACTGCCATCAATTGGGCCATTATGCAAAGACCAGTACTCTACCTAGAAAGCAACTGCCACAGCAAGGGTAGATATTTGCAATCACCACTAAAGAGGCAGCTGCATCACCTGATGTGGTTACTGGTATGATTTTGTCCCTTACTATTTTTCTTACTATTTTGTTATGTATGAGCATGTAGAACTAAGGGAGAAGTAAATTTCAGGAACTGTAGGTATAGCTGGTGTACCCACCAAAGTACTCTTCGACTCTGGGGCTACACATTCTTTTTTTTCTATGTCTTTTGGGAAGCGAATGGAATTATCTGTCAAGTCCTTAACCCCAAGCTTGATAGTTCACTCTCCGTTGGGAGTAGAAGTGGCGTTGAATGAATGTTTTGGACCGTGTTCAGTGAGTATTGAGGGGCAAAACCTAGAAACAAATCTAGTTCAACTTGAGATGGCAGACTTTGATGTCATTTTGGGAATGGATTGGTTAGGCCATCATTCAGCGAGCTTATTATGTGGCAAAAGAAAACTTGTTTTTAAGGATGATAAGGGAAAGGAGTTTAGCTTCACTGGAACCAAATTACATAGGAAGCGGAAGCTGATCCTCTCTGCCCTAAAAGCTAAGAGATGCTTAGAGAAAGGAGGAGTGGGGTACTTAGTGTCTGTGGTCGACATCGCTGTAGAGGTGCCAAAGATGGAAGATCTAGATGTGGTACGAGAGTTTCTAAATATATTTTTAGAGGATCTACCAGGTTTACCTCCAGACAGGGCTCAGAGTTCGTGATAGACCTCATGCCAGGGTCGGCGCCGGTGTCTAAGGCAACGTACAGGATGGCCCCTACAGAATTAAAGGAGTTGAAGACCCAGTTACAAGAACTAGTAGATAAGGGTTTCATACGATCAAGCATATCGCCATGGGGAGCACCTGTATTGTTCGTAAAAAAGAAGGATGGTAGCGTACGACTATGTATCGACTACCGAGAGTTGAAGAAGTTAACCATCAAGAACCGATACCCTTTGCCTAGGATCGATGATCTGTTCGATCAGTTGCAGGGTGCAAAGGTTTTTTCGAAGATTGATCTTAGATCAGGGTATCACCAATTGAAGATCAAAGAAGGAGATATTCCAAAGACTGCTTTCAGAATAAGGTATGGGCATTATGAGTTCCTTGTAATATCATTCGGGTTTACTAATGCTCCAGCGTCGTTCATGGAACTGATGAACCGAGTGTTTCATGACATGTTGGACACTTCGGTCATCGTAGTCATTGATGACATCTTGGTCTACTCAAAGGACAATGAGACTCATGCATCACATTTGAGAGCAGCCCTACAACGGCTGAGAAGGGAGAAGCTTTACGTCAAGTTCAAGAAATACGAATTTTGGCTGAAGGAAGTGGCCTTCTTGGGTCACATAGTATCTGCAGACGGTATTAAGGTAGATCCAAGCAAGATCGCAGCTATAGTAGGATGTGATGCACCGAAATCAGTTGTAGAGATTCGTAGTTTCCTTGGATTGACTGGTAACTATAGAAGATTCGTGGAAGACTACTCAAGGATCGCCATTCCACTTACCAGACTAACCAAGAAAGGAGAAAAGTTCATATGGACAGACGAGTGTGAGAAGTGCTTTCAAACTCTGAAGTCAAGACTAGTCTCTGCACCTATCTTGACCATCCCAGCATCAGGCTTGCCGTTCACCCTATATAAGGATGCCTCAGGGTTAGGTCTTGGATGTGTGTTAATGCAAGGAGAATAGGTGATTGCCTACGCATCAAGACAGTTGAAAGAGCATGAGAAGAACTATCCTACACATGATCTGGAGTTAGCAGCAGTCATTCACGCAATCAAGACTTGGAGGCACTACCTTTATGGTGAAAAGTTTTAGATCAAGTCGGATCACAAGAGTTTGACTTACCTTTTTACTCAGAAGGACCTGAATATGAGACAGAAGAGATGGCTGGAGCTATTAAAAGATTATGATTGTGACAGCCAGTACCATCCGGGTAAGGCAAACGTTGTGGCTGATGCCTTAAGCAGAAAGTGGGCATTGAAATCTGAGGCAGAACCTAGTACAAATGTTGCACTGTGTGCTGCAGCCTCAAGCTCAATAAAGAATGATAAAGAGCATATATTAGAGACTACAGGAGATCTAGTGGAATAGGGCTTAATTCATAAGTTCACATTGATGTTCGCAGCTTTGAAAATATCATCGGATCTCATAGATGAGGTCAAAGTAGCAATCCTATAGGATCTACACCTCAAGACTGTGCAAGAAGATCTAGAGAAGGGTAAAAGCAACCTTGATTTTACCTTGGATTCAGACAAGATACTCAGGTATCGTGGGAGATTATGTATACCTGAGAGTGAGAACTTAACTATCAGAGATAGAGTTATGACAGAAGCTCATTACACCCTATATTCGGTACATCCAGAAGCACCAAGATATACCATGATTTAAGAAGATTATATTGGTGGAGGGGTATGAAAGCGAATGTAGCTCGATTCTTATTCCAATGTCTAAATTGTCAGCAAGTGAAAGAAAAAAGACAGAGACCTGCAGGTTTGCTACAACCACTATCGAAGCCAGCATGAAAGTGGGATTATATCACAATGGATTTCGTCACTGGCCTACCCTTGACACCAAGATCGGTGGATGCAGTATGGGTTATAGTCGATCGACTTACCAAGACAGCTCGTTTCATCGCTGTCAGACCTAAGTATACCATGGACAAGCTGGCCAAGCTATATGTGGATAATATAGTCAGACTTCATGGTGTCCCAGAGAGCATAGTATCTGACAGAGATCCCCGTTCTACATCAAAGTTCTGGAAAGGATTACAGAAAGCCATGGAAACCAAGTTGAAGTTTAGTACAGCTTTTCATCCTTAGACAGACGGGCAGTCAGAAAGAACTATTCAAATCTTAAAAGATATGCTCCGAGCGAGTGCCCTAGATTTCAAAGGAGCTTTAGACGAGAAGCTATCGCTTATTGAGTTTGCTTATAACAATAGTTACCATGCTATGATCTAGATGGCTCCATATGAGGCACTCTATGGGAAGAAATGTCGTATACCTTTGTTATGGAATGAAGTGGGAGAGAGAAGGATTGTAGGACCGAAGTTCGTAGAAGAAACTTGTCGAGCGATTGATCAAATTAAGGAAAGAGTGAAGACAGCTCAAGTTCGACAAAAGCACTATGCAGGTAATCGACGTCGAGATCTGGAGTTTGCAATGGGTGACAAGGTATTTTTAAAGATATCACCTGTGCGAGGTCTGAAATGGTTTGATAAAAAGGGGAAGCTATGCCCCAGGTATGTGGGACCATACGAGATTTTGACTAGACGTGGTAATGTGGCATATCAATTGGCTCTACCACCATCCATGTCAAGCGTTCATGATGTGTTCCATGTTTCTTTATTGAAGAATTATGTCAGGGATCCATCGCACATCTTGACAGTAGATCCACCAAACTTGACAGAGGACTTAACATTTAAAGTGGTATCTGTGATGCTTACAAGCCGAAAGGTACAATATCTCCGAAGCAAGGATATCCATTATGTGAAAGTGCATTAAAAAAGCCAAGATGTAGAAGAAATCACTTGAGAGGAAGAGAACGTGATGCGAAAGGAACACCCTAACCTTTTCGACGAACAAGGTACATACAAATTTCGAGGCCAAAATTTATTTAAGGGTGGGGGAGTTGTGAAACTTACATGCAAATTTTGAGGACGAAATTTCTTTTAAGGGTGGGGGAGTTGTAAGACCCGCACTCCATGAACCCGATCTAAACCTTTAATTCATGTTGTAACAGGTCTTCCAATCATCATCGGGCCAGACGGGACGAACGGATGACAACCAGGTACAAAAACGAACCTAATGTATGATATTTTTTCATACCGGTCGACCGGTATGTCTGCGCTGGTAGAGTACTTAGATCCAGAAACAGATCTCTACGGGTCCCACTTTTCTAATCTCAAGCCTAAGAACTTTTCTAACGTAAGAAAACTTCCTAAACTCTATCCTAGTCTATTTAAGGACCCCTAAACCTCCTTAGAACTCTTTTATTGATCCTCACAAACCCTAGAGAGGAGAAAGAGATCGAAGAAGGAGAAATAGCTAAGGAAGGAAGGAGAGGAGCCGTCGTTTGCCGTTGGACAATGAACACCATACTTGCGAACCAACAGTAAGTGTGAACCTTCTTCTAAGTTAAGCGTTATAGATGATTAATCATGAATTGATCAATACCATGCAAGGCTAGGTATTGAACTAAAACCCTTAAATTTGCCGTCAAACCCTAACACATTCGATAAATCTTAGATTCGCATTCTAGGCTAAGGATCATCCAAACTAAGACTTGAATGGAACATGAAACAACTCTAACTCGTTGCTCAACCCTATAATGCATAGGAGAAACCCTAGAACCAATAGGAGGTGACCGATGGAAGGTGAACACCGAATTGATGGTCTTCCAGAGGCATACCAGTCGCACTATATGCGACCTATACTGCGACTGGTACTTTTTGAAGACTGGTCTGTGGGGGATCGGTCGACCATACCGGTCGCTCCTTTCCCCACAGTGCCACGACCGATACTTTTATCGATATGCACTGTGAGGAGTGTTTTTAACCCAGTTGGTTTTTCGACCAACATAAACCCTAAGAAAATTATTCTAATTCAATCCTAACATTGTGTAGGACCTTGTGATAGCGAGTTTGGATTCTGTGACACGGAACAAGTTAGCAATCAAGCGTCAAGTAAGGGAATCAGACCTAAACCCTAATAACCTAATAACAGTAAAACGTTGTTAGTAATTATGATTATGTGGAATGGTGTTTGTGCATACTCGCATGTCATCTTTACATTCAGTTATTATATTGTTCATGCATACTCGCTATGCTAGGATGTGACTGTTAGGCATGCGATTGTTTTCGTTGGTTTGTAAAATGGGAAGGGCCTAGGGTCTGGGATCATTCCTCACACTAGCACCTTTTCGTATCGCTTCTGTCTTAGCATGCTTGGTGTGGGTAGAGTATCGGGGGAGGAAGTGGCACTGTGGTCTCCGACCTAGCCACTAGACTCTAGTTCTATCTCTATGCCAGAGGAAGCTGTGCTGGGATAGGGCCTACTGTGATGACATATAGGATTGGTTAGTTGCGAGTCCAGTTTTCAAGCCCTCGCCAATAGGGGCTTACGTGTTGGTATGGGTAGAGCATCAGGGGAAGTGTTGGTGGTGTTTGATCTAGACACTTTAGCTCTATCTCTATTCCATGGTGGGTGCATGTGGGACGACAGTGGTGTTTAATCCATTGGGCGGATTCACACACTCGTGTATAGAGATGCGGTGGCCGCCAATCCTTTCTATAGCACATTGCAAACTTAAAATCAGACCATAATGTGAATGTTACTCATGGATGATATGTGTTGCATTGTCTGATTGTCTTACTGAGCTAAGTTGTGAGCTCACCTTTGTATATATTCTTGTTTTTAGATGTTGATGCAGGTTACACTATCGAGGGCTACGTGGATGCTCCAGTATATGGAAGAGTTGCTGCCTTGGAAGTGCAAGCAGGGGAGGACGAGCATGACGCTTCATGCGAGTGCCCTTTCTGCGTGTACCTCTAGGATATTGGATTTGTTTATTTTATTTATTTTTAGTTGGACTTATAAGTGATGTAAGGTTAATTATTTACGTTCTGGTGTTTTGAATAATTGGATATTTTATTTAAATTATCAATAGAGAATTCAGTTTATTTAATTTAAGACTTTCGCTATATTTAATTATATTCTGATTATGGTTATGTGCAATGGTTTGTATGAGTGGACACGGTCTTATTGAGATCCTAGTGCGAACCGTTGATTCAGTGACGGTTCACTCACACTTCTTTTTTAGCCGAAATTGGGGTGTGACAATTACGGGCTCCATTGGAGCATGAGGAGGGGCACCTTGCTTTATGAACTCGGTCCAATACCCGTGTTTGACAAGGTCCTCTACCAATCTTCACAGATATCGGCATGAGTTGGTGTCATGGCCATGGTCTCAGTGGAGCTCACAGTAGAGCCAATGATTCTGCTCATTAGTCTTAGCCATTATTAATGGTAAGGGAACCATCAATGGATCGCCCCACTTGATGTTCATGATCTCAATCATAGTCCGATTGAGAGATGGGTACTCTAGAGCCTGGTATACAGGCTTTTCAGGGTTGGAGTCTTGCCTAGGCTTTGCCTTCTTACTCGGTTCACCCTCCTTGATGGCTTTGTTGGATTGCTCCGACCTCTTTTTTTAAGTGCCAGCTGAGCTATTGGCAATCTCATTGGAGATCAAGGCCACACCCTCGGCCCCTACAACATATTGCTTGTGGGTGCGAGGTGGTTTCTTATTGAGGGAGAAAACAAGCTCCCGTTCTCTGACAGCAGATGATAGAGTTGCTACAATGACTTCAGGTTGGAAATTTTTTATCTCTACAGCAACAGCATTGATGTCACACCCCAATTCTAGACTAACCAAAATGGTGTGATGAATTGTCAATAAACCAACGGTTCAACCAAGATCTCGTTTAGGCTATGCCAACCATGTTAAACCAAAACACATTCCACATTAATCAGAGAAAATAAAGTAAATAGCGAAAGTCTTATTAATAATGAACTGAGGTCTAATCATGATAAATAATTAATATTCTAGTTATCTCCAAGTAACCAAAACATAATTTAATACATATTACAAATATCCAAATACGAAAGTTAAAAACTAAGCGCATCCATAGTTGAAACGCTCATTTAATGAATCATAATAGTCCTCCACGGCTTGGTCATCCATAGTCGCCACATGTTCATATATTGGCATGTCGACATAATCTTCAACTGTAATACCTGCAACATCAAAAACTAAAAAGAATTGTGCAAGCGAGGGTCAGCTCTCTAACTTGAGCTCAGTGAGTAAACAAAACAAATGCATTCAATTCATATCTTTGGTCTGGTTTATAAGTTTGCAATGTGCTATAGAAAGGATAGGTGGCCGCCGTGCTTCCATATACGAGTGTGTGAAGCCGTCCAATGGATCAAACACCATTGTCGTCCCACATGCACCCACCATGGAATAGAGATAGAGATAAAGTGTCCGGATCAAACACCGCATGACACTTCCCCTGATGCCCTACCCATACCAACACTTAAGCCCCTATTGGCGAGGGCTTGCAAACTGGGCTCGCAACTAACCAATCCTAATGTCAAACAGTGTATCCACGGCCTCATCCTAGCATCCCTCAATACGTCCATAGGGATAGAACTAAGGCCCCCCGATAGAGTCAGAGACTACATAGTCCGAGACCACCTCCCCTGATGCCCTACGACGTAATAGTTCTGCTAAGGTAATGGCGATACGATGATGTTATTGGACAAGACTTGAGTAGAGATAGAGCTAAAGTCTGGTGACCAGGATGAACCACAGTGTCGCGTCCTCCCCCTGATGCCCCACTCGCATCAAGTATACAAACCACACAAATACATTCACATTCCTATTCCTAGCATCATCATCAACATCATGTTATAAATAAATGGAATTAAATATGCATGAACAGTAATAATAAAAATATTGGATGACATGTGAAATGCACATTACAAGCATACAAGCATAGAATCATTCATGGCATTGGACTCAATAAATAAAAATAGTTTATTATTAGCCAATTAATTTAGGTCTTGTTCCCTCACCTTTGATCGATGTTTGTTCCTCTCCCAAGCTTTGGAAGTCACTTTGAATCTATTAGGAACCTAAACATTTAATGTATTTAAGTTAGGGTTTAAGTTTACCAAGTTACAGTAGTCAAAAACCTTGTTTGGTTACAAAATATGCTTGTTGTAAACGTGTGGTCGCACGTGTGGTCGATCCTGTGGTCGCAATATAGTCGGACCCTGTGGTCGCATTTTATGCGACCACACCATGCGACTATACCTTTCCTAGGAACTTCCCGAATAGTTGTAGTCGACCCTCTGGTCACCCTGTGGTCGACCACAGGCTGCGACCACATGATGTTTGGTCACTTTTTCATCTTCATTCTGAATTCTTCCTGAGTCGATTCCTCGGCTCATCACTTGGGTTCATCCTATGATTATTCTATGGCCATTATTTATAGTTTCTCATTAAGCATAATCCATAATCTCTTTTCTCATGGTTTTCATTAGAAATTTCATAACCGAAATCGTTGCATTAGATTCAACACAACAACTTGATAAAAGGAACATATCCTATTTGATCTAGCCTACAGAGTCAAGTCCATACCTTAAGCTTGCTATAAGGGAATAAAACTTTTCTCCAAACCTTCTTCTCCAAATCTCCTTCTTCCCTTTCTCTTCCATTCTCTTTCTCTCTTAGATTTAGGGTTTCAATTTGTGTTCTAAAAGAGTAAGAGAGGCTAAGAAATGTCCCTTATATATAGGGAAAACCTCCATATAAAGTCCCACTTAGATTAGAAAAGAACCCCCCTCAAATTAGGAAAGTTTCCTAAACACGGAGTCAGTTCAGCATCGTGTGGTCGCAGGGTGTGGTCGCAGAACCCGTTGACCACACACCTCAAAACTTGCGACCATACATTGTGTGGTCTCATGTGTGGTCTCATGGTGTGGTCTCATGTGTGGTCTTATGTATCGACCACACATATCTGTTGGAACCTTGCCCAAACAGTACAGAGTGAGTTGTCATTGTTGGCAATCTTAGCAGAGTGATAAGGAAGAGAGAGAGTACCTGTGGGTTCTACTGAAGTCCCACTGACAGACATGGTGACTGGGTTGGTGCACTGACAGAAGTTGATGAGAGAGACCAGCAGAAGAGAGAGAATGAATACTAGAAAGAAGAGAAAGAAAGAAGAGAGAGAAAGAAGAGAGAGAAGATGAGGAGAGAGAAAGAGGAGAGAGAGTGGGTGGTGACCAGGTGGGTCCCACATGGGATGGCCAGGCCAGCATGGCAGTCAGCCCTGGCCAGCATGGCCGATGCCCGCGACACCAGGCCAGCATAGCAGGCCAAGCCCATCATGCACAACACAACCATGCCATGTACACAGCAGCAAAGCATGCCGCGTGCACACTACAACAGAGCAGCATACCATGCACAGAACAGCAGCACTGCTAAGCCGTGCATAGCAAGCCCAGCAGCAGCATAGGATTGCTGCACAGCCGGCCTCGAGCAGGCCAGCAAGGCTCTCAAGCCCGCAGGCCCGCAAGACCAGCCGCACACGCCTCGCAATCCTCCGCAAGGCTTGGCTCACATGCTGACCAAGTGTTCGACAAATTTCCACAAAGAAAAGTCGACTCAGGACCCTACTGGAAAATTTTGGATTTACAGGACATTAACACACTTTGTTGAGGGGCATTTTGGACAAAGAAAAAGTGAAAAATTCCACCTCAATGGCTCAGATCAATCCACGTACGTTAGATCCAAGATCGGCGTCTCACAAACAGGCGGGATTCTATGCTTCTCTCTGATCGCATCAAGATTCTTGCCTGAATCCTGTGATTGGCTGAAGGCGGTTTAATATGGTAGACCGCGTCGCATGGAGCCAAATCCAAGATTCAGTATAGCACGCGTATGGTGCGTCGGCGTCATGGATTCCTATCTGATGGTTATCACTTGCGCTAAGTTCGTCTCACGCGATTAAGCCGATCGTAAGGCCTAGATCAATTCCCACGTCAATCTGACAGATCCAGTGGCTCGGAATGAAGATTCCGCTATGAGCCAATAAGAACTCGACAATAGTGTACGGTGGGTCAGCGGCGGCCGCGCTACAGTGCTTCGCGTCGCATGGAAACAGCCCAAATGATTTCTTTTGGAATATTCTGATTGGCCGATCTTCTTCTGGCCATATCTCAGCCGTCCGATCTCTGTTTTGGGTGTGTAATATATCATAATGAAGGATTTTTGGAGAGTAAGCTTGCAGAACAAGTTTGAGCTCGAGAAGAAGAAGCTGAAGGGCGATTTTAGGGCAAACATCTCATTGAAGCTTCAAAGAGCTATGTTTTAACTCCTATTTTCTGTGTGAGGCCATTAAAGCTTCATTGAAGCTGAGGAAAAGTGCTGGGACAAAGCGTTGAGAGTCCAATGGAGCCATGGCAGTGAAGAATGACTTGTGTAGCCAGTAAAAAGGTCGATAAGCTTGCACAGTGAGCTTTACATCAGTTGTGAGCAAGACCGGAAGGTAATCACGCACACAAACTCTCTTTATTTGTACTAATGCCATATGGGAAGAGTTTGTAATCACTATTTGATAAATACTTTGTAACCTGTCAAGTTGAGGGCTTGACTGGAGTGGGGGTTGTTGCCTAGGACTCAGTTGCAGCTGAGAATGTGGTTGATGTTGTAGCATCGGGGTTGTAGGTGCAACCATAGCATTAAAGTAGCGTATTGGGTATAATACGAAACCCTGGTTAGGGTATTACCCCGTGGACTAGTGCTCACAGTGAGTGATTGGTGAACCACATTACATCCTATGTCGTGAATGTCACACCCCAATTCTGATCCAACCAGAATGGTGTGAGTGAACCTTCATTGAACCAACGGTTCACACCAAGATCTCGAATAGGTCGTGTCCACCCATACAAACCATTACACATAACCACAATCAGAATATAAATATACAGCGGAAGACTTTAAATAGAATGAACTGAGTATCTATTGATAATTTAAATAAATATTCTATTATCCAAATTCAAACACATAAAATAAATATCTTTTACATCCCTTTAATATCAAACGAAAATAACTGAAACAAATAAACAAAATCCGATCACAGGTACACGCAAAAAGGGCACTCCCATGAAGCATCATGCTCGTCCTCCCCTACTTGTACATCCAGAGCAGCCACACCACCGTACGCCGGAGCGTTCACAAAGTCGTCCACAGTGTAACCTGCATCAACATCTAAAAACATGTATATATACAAGGGGTGAGCTACCAACACAGCTCAGTAAGACAATCAGACAGTTTCACAAGATTATGCATGAGTAACAATCAGTTTTATGTTGTGGTCTGGTTTTAAGTTTGCAATGTGCCATAGAAAAGTTTGGTGGCCCCCGCACCTCTATACACGAGTGTGTGGCACCTCATGGATCACACCCCCACACAGCCGTCTACGGCATAGAGATAGAGCTAAGGCATTCCCACACCTCACCTGATGCCCTATCCGCAACTAACCCACTAGGATAGAAACATAACGCAGGTAGACCCTATCCCAACATAACTCCCTACGGCATAGAGATAGAGCTAAAGTATCGTGGACAAGCCAGCGTCGACTCGGAATCCACAGTACCACATAACAATGGCCGGGACAACATCAATATCGGAGACCACCGTACCACGACCTTCCCCTGATACCCCACCCGTACCAAGCATGTTAAGACAGAATACTACAAAAGGTGCTAATGTGAAGAGCGATCCCAGGCCCATGCCCCACTGCTCGTTCGATAACTTGCTCCACGTCGCAAGATCCAAACGGCAAGTCACAAAGTCCTACAATGTTATTAGGGTTTCATTAAAATAACATTCTTAGAGTCTCATGTTGATCGGAAACCAACAGGGTTACAAAATACCCTCACAGAGCTGACCGGTGGCATATACCGGTCGCAGCTCTGTGGGAAAGACTGGCGACCGGTATGGTCAGCCGGTCCCCACAGATAACCTCCCGAGAGGTAGCGGTCGCAACATACCGGTCGCACTATGTGCAACCGGTATAGTCGACCGGTATGTCTCCGGAAGACCATACATGGGTTTTTCGACTGCCGACGATCATCCTTCATGGATTTTCAGGGTTTCTCCTATCCATTCTAAGTTTAGGCTTTGAGTTAGAGTTATCCCCAACTCATTCAAGTCTCGTTTCGATGAATATCATCTCGAAACTCGAATCTAAGGTTTGACGACAACTTAGGGTTTATTGGCCAAATTAGGGTTTTAGATCAATACCTACTTTGCATGGTATTGATCCACCCACACAACAAACATAGGGTAAGAAGATGGATTCAAACACTTACCGTTGACTGGCGTAATAAGAGCGTCATCGAACGGTAACGGCGGCACCTCCTTCTTCTTCGTAGCCCCTTCTCCTTTCCAACCTCTTTCTCTTCTCTAGGGTTTGTGAGAGACAATGGAAAGGATTTTAGGAGGTTTAAGGGTATATTTATAGGCTAGAAATAGGGTTTAGTAACCCTACTAGGATTAGGAAACTTCTAGGATTCAAAATCAGGAAAGCGGGACCCACAGAGACCAATTTCCAGATTCCCGCACATAGCTGCGCAGGCCATACCGGTCGACCGGTACCAAGACCGGTACCATCGACCGGTATACCTAAAATCAGGTATAATTGGTCGACTTCGGTCCGATTTTGTACCTATTTGTTATCCGCTTGTCCCGTCTGGCCCGGTGATGATCGGAAGACCTGTCATGACACAAAACCAAGGTTTAGACCGGGTTTTCAGAGTGCGGGTCTTACAACTCCACCACCCTTAAAAGAAATTTTGTCCCGAAATTTGCATGCAGGTTCTACAACTCCCCCACCCTTAAAAGAAATTTCGGCCTCGAAATTTGAACGTACCTTGATCGTCAAAAAGGTTAGGGTACTCCTTCCTCATCGCGCTCTCTTCTTCCCAAGTAATTTCCTCTACATTTTGGCTTCTCCAATGCACCTTCACATAGTGGATATCCTTGGTTCGAAGTTGCTGAACTTTTCGGCTTGAGAGCATTACAGGAACCACTTCGAAAGTTAAGTCTTCAGTCAAGTCTGGAGGATCAGCGATCAAGATATGCGATGGATCTCTGACATACTTCTTCAGTAATGATACGTGGAACACATTATGAACACTGGACATAGATGGTGGTAGAGCCAATTGATATGCTACATTACCACGTCGGTTCAATATCTCATATGGTCCCACATACCTGGGGCAAAGCTTCCCCTTTTTACCAAACCATTTCAGACCTTGCACCGGTGATACCTTCAAGAACACTTTGTCACCCACTACAAACTCCAGATCTCGATGTCGATTATCCGTATAGTGCTTCTGTCGGACTTGAGCCGTCTTTACTCTCTCCTTGATCTGATCAATCACTCGGCAAGTTTCTTCAACAAACTCCGGTCCTACAATTCTTCTTTCCCCCACCTCGTTCCATAACAGGAGTGTACGACACTTCTTCCCATAGAGTGCTTCATATGGGGCCATCTGAATTGTAGCCTGATAATTGTTGTTGTAAGCGAACTCGACAAGTGATAGCTTATCATCCCAAGCTCCCTTGAAATCTATTGCACAAGCTCGGAGCATATCTTCCAAAATTTGAATAGTTCGCTCTGACTGTCCGTCCGTCTGAGGGTGAAAAGCTGTACTGAACTTCAACTTGGTTCCCATAGCTTTCTGTAATCCTTCCTAGAACTTTGATGTAAAACGAGGATCTCTGTCAGATACTATACTCTCTGGAACGCCATGAAGTCTGACTATATTATCAACATATAACTTGGCCAGTTTCTCCATGGTATACTGAGGTCTGACCGCAATAAATCGAGCTGTCTTGGTGAGTCGATCTACTATAACCCAAACTGCATCCACTGACCTTGGTGTCAAAGGTAGGCCAGTGACGAAATCAATGGTGATACAATCCCACTTCCACGCAGGTACCGGAAACGGCTGTAGTAAACCTGCAAGTCTTTGCCTTTCCGCTTTAACTTGTTGACAATTCAAACATTGGAACACGAAACGAGCTATATCTGCTTTCATACCCCTCCACCAATATAGTCTTCTCAAGTCATGGTACATTTTGGTACTCCCTGGATGTACCGAATATGGAGTGTAATGAGCTTCAGTCATAACTCGGTCTCTGATATCGCAGTCTTCACTCTCAGGTATACATACCGTCCACGATACTTGAGTACCTTGTCTGAATCCAAGGTAAAGTCAGGATTGCACGTACCCTTCTCTAAGTCTTCCTGCACTGTCTTGAGATATGGATCCTATAGGATTGCTACCTTGACTTCATCAACTAGATCCGGTGAGATCTTCAATGCAGCGAACATCATAGTGAACTTATGAATCAAGCCTTGCTCAACTGGATCTTCTGCAGTTTCAATTATATGCTCTTCATCACCTTCGATTGAACTAGAGGCTGCGGCACACAATGCAGCATTTGTACTTGGTCCTGCCTCAGGTTTCGATGCCCACTTTCTGCTTAAGGCGTCAGCCACCACATTTGCTTTGCCCGGATGGTACTGGATGTCGCAATCATAATCTTTTAACAATTCCAGCCATCTCCTCTGTCTCATATTCAGATCCTTCTGAGTGAAAAGATAAGTTAAGCTCTTGTGATCTGACTTGATCTGAAACTTCTCACCGTACAAGTAGTGTCTCCAAGTCTTGATTGCGTGAATAACCGCTGCCAGCTCCAAGTCATGCGTAGGATAGTTCTTCTCATGCTCTTTTAACTGTCTTGATGCGTAAGCAATCACCTGTTCTCCTTGCATCAATACACACCCGATACCCAACCCTGAAGCATCCGTATATAAGGTAAACGGAACGCTTGGTTCTGGGATGGTCAAGATAGGTGTAGAGACAAGTCTTGACTTCAAAGTCTGAAAGCACTTCTCACACTCATCTGTCCATATGAATTTCTCTCCCTTCTTGGTCAATCTGGTGAGTGGAACAGCGATCCTGGAGTAATCTTCCATGAATCTTCTATAATAATCAGCCAACCCAAGGAAACTACGAATCTCCGCAATAGATTTTGGTGCGTCCCATCCTACTATAGCAGCTATCTTGCTTGGATCAACCTTGATACCTTCTTCAGATACAACATGGCCCAAGAATGCCACTTCCTTCAGCCAAAACTCGCACTTCTTGAATTTTGCATAAAGCTTCACCTGTCTCAGCCGTTGTAGGGCTGCTCTCAAATGCGCTGTATGAGTCTCCATGTCCTTAGAGTAAATCAATATTTCATCAATGAATACGATGACCGAAGTGTCCAACATATCATGAAACACTCCGTTCATCAGTTCCATAAACGACGCTGGAGCATTGGTCAACTCGAAAGACATAACTAGAAACTCATAATGCCCATACCTCGTCCTGAAAGCAGTCTTCAGAATATCCTCGGCCTTGATCTTCAATTGGTGATACCCTGACCGGAGATCGATCTTTGAGAAGACCTTTGCCCCCTGTAACTGGTCAAACAAGTCATCGATCCTAGGCAAAGGATACCGATTCTTGATCGTCAACTTATTCAGCTCACGGTAGTCAATACATAGCCGTACACTTTCATCCTTCTTCTTGACGAATAATACAGGTGTTCCCCAAGGTGATATACTAGGTAGTATAAAGCCCTTATCCAATAATTCTTGTAATTGGGTCTTCAACTCCTTTAACTCGGTCGGGGCCATCCTGTATGGTGCTTTAGACACCGGCGCCGAACCTGGCATAAGGTCTATTACAAATTCTGTAGCCCTGTCTGGTGGTAAACCTGGAAGCTCCTCTGGAAACACATCTGGGAACTCCCGAACCACATCTATATCTTCCATCTTGAGTGACTCTGCCGTGAGATCGACTACAGATACCAGATAACCCACTCCCCCTTTCTCTAAGCATCTCTTAGCTTTTAGGGCGGAGAGGATCAGCTTCCGCTTCCTAGATAGCTTGATCCCAACGAAACTATACTCCCTTCCCTCTTTGTCAGTAAGCACAAGCTTCCTTTCACCACATAAAAGGACGGCGGAATGATGGCCTAGCCAATCCATCCCCAAAATGACATCAAAGTCTGCCATCTCAAGTAATACTAGGCTTGCTTCTAAGTCTCGGCCCTCAATACATACAGTACATGATCCATAATATTCGGTCAAAGCCACTTCAACTCCTAGTGGAGAGCGAACTATCAAGCTTGGGTTCAAATGCTTGATTGGTAACTCCATTCGCTTCCCAAAAGAAATAGAAACAAAGGAGTGCGTGGCCCTAGAGTCAAATAATACTCTGGCGGGTATACCAGCTACATTTACAATTCTTGGAATTTATTGCCCCTTAGTTCTACATGCTCATGCAAACTGAAAGAATAAATCAAATAGTAAGGGATAGAGTCGTACCAGTTACCACATCAGGTGATGCGGCTGCCTCTTCAGTGGTGACCGCATACACTTTTCCTTGCTGGGGAGCTTGCTTCTTAGGTAGAGTGCAGTTCCTTGCGACATGTCCCAGCTGTTGACAGTTATAACATTTGATATTTGGGTTGTGTCCAGCGAACTGTGGCATAGGTGGTGCCGGGTTGTTTCTCGCAGGTGTTGTAGCGGTTTGTGCCCTGTATGGGCGGAATGGTCTGGTATTACCGCCACCCGAGCTCTCACTAGCAGATCTCTTCACTCCCCTGTTCTGAGCGAAGAAGTTGTCCCTCTGACTGGACTCTATCACCCTCGCAACCTGCGACCTCGTTGTAGATCTTCTTGTCCAGACCTAAGAGGTGCTCTCTGATGCTTCCACGTAGTCCCATGGTGAACCTATGTGTCTTGGTCTCCTCCTCTTGCATACTGGCCGGTGCGAAGAAAAATAGCTCTTCGTACCTCTGCTGATAGGCATCTACGGTCGACTGAGACTGTTGCAGATTGAGAAACTCTCTCTCCATTTGATCCTTGAAACTCTTTGGAAAATACTTGTCGAAGAAAGCAGCTTTAAACACTTCCCAATCAACCAGTGTATACTTATTCTCCAGATATGCCCGAGTAGAATTCCACCAAGCATTTGCGTCTTCTTTCAACATATGAGTGGCAAACAGAACCTTTTCCTCCTCAGTACAAGTCATCAATCGAAAGTTATTTTCCATCTCAGCAATCCACTGTGCTGGCCATAATGGTTTCCCTGTCCTGCCCGTGAACGATGAAGGTTTCAACTTCAAGAATCTGTCCACTGACCTGCTCAGATCATGCTATCCTCGTATATGCGCTCCGTACCATGGTGGTGGATACGGATAAGCTCCCGGGTACGCAGAAGGCGACGGGAACCGATGCGGTGGTGGTACGTTCTGAGCTTGGCCCCTCGGCCTTGGGCTACTCTGCATCGGTTGGGTAGTATTAATTCCTCCTGACTCGGGCGTATTTCCAGCGGGAACAGAACCTGTTGGCCTGAGCATCTTCAGTACCTCGCTCAGAAATTCCTTCTGTTGAGCCTGCATCTGATAGACCAAGTTTGTAACAATGGTCTCAGAATTCCTGTGAGGTGGGCCAGGTAAGTTTGTCGGCACTTCTGGGACCTATTCCTCCTCCACTTCAGGACTTGGTTCTCTAACCTGGTCTTGTTCAACTTGTTCTTCTTCTAGGCGCATCCTGGCCTGATGACGCTTTCGCCCCCTTCGACCGTTCCCGCCTGCCATCTCAGACTATTTTATTTGGATCTGAGAAGAAGACATAACACGTGAGAACATCAATAATAGTAGTGTTAGTCTTGAATAATGCAAGGGGAAATAGTCGAGAAGTAACATTTCAATTTACACAATTTTAGAAATTTTAAATTCAATTTTTCTGGCTCTTTGGTGCGTACCGGTCGCAACATACGGGTCGCACCCCTGTGGAATATGCTGCGGCCGGTATAGTCGACCGGTCAGAATTAAAATTCTGATCGACATAGCGGTCGCAACATACCGATCGACACCCTGTATACAGTGTTGCGACCGGTATAGTCGACCAGCCAGAATAAAATTTCTGACCGAGACATAGCGGTCGCATATATCTGGGTGATACCGGTCGACCGGTATAGGCAAAACCGTCGACCGGTATGCCTATATTGGTTATAAAATTGGGAAAAAGTGAGATTTTCTCACTTTTTCCTCCTCCTTTCTTTTCCGGTGGCGATTCCTCTTTGGAGACTGAGTTGCTACAGTCCGACCGGTGCTTTTTGAAGGCGATTTCTTCCACTCAAGAGCTAGTACATCGTCTCTAGGTATGATCCCTCCCTCCCCATCATCTCTTTATCATTTTCCCATATCGTCTATATGTAGAAATCTAGGTTTTTCTTTGTTCGAGATGTTTCAACCGTAGGAACTCTTTTCCTTCGGCTTGGAAAGGGTTTAGGGACCCCCAAGAGCAAAAGGCCTCAACTAATTTGAGGTTCCACCGAAAGGTTTACATAAAAATCGAATTTTTCATATTTTGACCTAGGTTTTCAAAAAAAATTTTGAAATTTCTAATTTTTCTTAAATTCTTGAAATTTCTCATTTGAATTGCTTGTGATTGGTTTGTTGAAGAGTGTGGGGGTTACATAAGTCCTCCTCCCCATGTTTTTGGGTGAGTTCGAGGATTTTTCTCAAAATGTTGTCGTTATGCTGCCGAAATTTCGAAAATTTTCTAACTTTTATCTTATTTTCTTTTGTTTTGCAGTTTAAAATGGCTCCTAGATGCGCTCTCGGGAAACGCTCACATGGCTCTAGTTCTCGGGTTCCCTCACCACCAGTTCCACAGCTAGATGAGCTATGGTTTCGCTCCTTGGAAGCTCAAGCTCGGTTTCCATGGTTTGATAATAAAAGTATCGAATCAGGGCACCGGGTCAACCTGGAACAACTGCACCGATTCAATGTGGAGACGGCTTTTGGCGCTCTAGGTTGGTTGCCAGTTATTTCATACACAGAGACCACATGCCCTAACTTGGTCAAGCACTTCTATGCGAACTTGGAACTTGAAGGGGATGTCGAGGATATGAACCAGTGTAGGGATCTACGCATTACCAGCTACGTCTGGGGTGTGCATATTTCATTTAACACCCATCAGTTGGCTGATCTTCTTGGGATTCCCAACGATGGAGATTTGGTATACTGCGCCCCCAAGGCGAAAGGTTATTTGACTGACGATTTGCGCTGAGAGATAGCGCATCAGATCTTAAACCCTGGAGCCCCTATGAAGGTGGCTAGCCTGAGGCCTATACCTCGGTATATAATCTCATTATTCAGCACAACATAGTACCACAGAGCGGCCACTACAGTGAGTTGTCCCAGCTCACCTAGTACGTCACTTATTGCGTCTGCACAGGGGAGCGGATCTCACTTCCCTACCTCATCATCCGGACTATGCATCACGCGGCCGTGGCCGATCGGGCCAGCAACCTTCCATATGGCCGTCTCGTTACTTTCCTTCTTCGCCGTCTGGGCGTGAGCTTGAGAGGAGAGGTAGCCGCTGAGGACACCATGACATCCGACATCGACTGGGATGCTATACAGAGGATGCAGATGGTCGATCTGCCGGTTAGTGACGACGAGTTGGAGGCTCGCCCTCGTCCACTTGGGAGAGTAGCAGCGGCAGCAGCAACAGCAGCAGCCGCGGCCAATGCGGCCTATGCGGCAGAGATGGGTGATGACAATGATGACGATATGGCTGGGGAAGCACCAGTGCCTGCCCCACAGCCTGCACCTGTACCACCACCATCTGTCCCCACAGCTGGACCATCTCAGCCTCCTCCCGACTCAGTGATGGGTATGCTTATGGAGCTCAGGGACGCTCAGCGGGAGATGAGCCGTGACTTAACACAGTTGACTCGCAGCCTCCGAGTCACACAGGATCAGGTGCACTGGCTCAGGGTCGCTTACGAGCGAGACTATGATATAGCGGACCCCATACCTCCTAGGCCCCCTACCCCATGATTTTCCTTTTTTTACTTTCTCTTTCTTATGACTGTTGTATATATAATAGGGTAACTGTCCGGTTTGTGGACTGTACCCTGTAGCACTATTTATCAGATACTCATTTTCTTAGTTAATGAAAGTTTCATGGTTTCACCTAACTAGTGTATGTGCACATGTTAAGTTTCATATTTAAAATAATATATTATTCTCTTTCTTAGTCCGTCTCAGGTATCAAATAATGCTTAAGGTGCGTTCGTATTAAGATTTTTAATTTTCTCCTAACTCAGTTCATCGACTCAGTTAAGTGCAACATGGTTTGTTGGAACAGAGCCCGAGGGCTCTGATACCAAGTTGTCACACCGCAATTCTGATCCAACCAGAATGGTGTGAGTGAACCTTCATTGAACCAACGGTTCACACCAAGATCTCGAATAGGTCGTGTCCACCCATACAAACCATTACACATAACCACAATCAGAATATAAATATACAGCGGAAGACTTTAAATAGAATGAACTGAGTATCTATTGATAATTTAAATAAATATTCCATTATCCAAATTCAAACACATAAAATAAATATCTTTTACATCCCTTTAATATCAAACGAAAATAACTGAAACAAACAAACAAAATCCGATCACAGGTACACGTAAAAAGGGCACTCGCATGAAGCATCATGCTCGTCCTCCCCTACTTGTACATCCAGAGCAGCCACACCACCGTACGCCGGAGCGTTCACATAGTCGTCCACAGTGTAACCTGCATCAACATCTAAGAACATGTATATATACAAGGGGTGAGCTACCAACACAGCTCAGTAAGACAATTAGACAGTTTCACAAGATTATGCATGAGTAACAATCAGTTTTATGCTGTGGTCTGGTTTTAAGTTTGTAATGTACTATAGAAAGGTTTGGTGGCCCCCGCACCTCTATACACGAGTGTGTGGCACCTCATGGATCACACCCCCATTGGCCCACATGCACCCATCATGGAATAGAGATAGAGCTAAGATACCCACGTACCTCCACTGATACTCTACCCATACCAGTACCTAAGCCCCTACTGGCCAGGGCTCGCAAACTGGGCTCGTAACTAACCAATCATATATGTCATCAATGTATGCTCTATCCCAGCACAGCCGTCTACGGCATAGAGATAGAGCTAAGGCATTCCCACACCTCCCCTGATTCCCTATCCGCAACTAACCCACCAGGATAGAAACATAACGCAGGTAGACCCTATCCCAACATAACTCCCTACGGCATAGAGATAGAGCTAAAGCATCGTGGACAAGGCAGCGTCGACTCGGAATCCACAGTACCACATAACAATGGCCGGGACAACATCAATATCGGAGACCACCGTACCACGACCTTCCCCTGATACCCCACCCGTACCAAGCATGTTAAGACAGAATACTACAAAAGATGCTAATGTGAAGAGCGATCCCAGGCCCATGCCCCACTCCACACACTAACGAAAACAATCACATGCCTAACAATCACATCCTATCAATGCATGAACAGTAATAATAACTGAAAGTAAAGGATGGCATGTGAATATGCACAGACAACACATCTCATATAATCAGGTGATTAACAACAATTTACTGTCCATTAATTATTAGGTTTGGGTTAGATTCCCTTACCTGACGCTCGTTTGATAACTTGCTCCACGTCGCAAGATCCAAACGGCAAGTCACAAAGTCCTACAATGTTATTAGGGTTTCATTAAAATAACATTCTTAGAATCTCATGTTGATCGGAAACCAACAGGGTTACAAAATACCCTCACAGAGCTGACCGATGGCATATACCGGTCGCAGCTCTATGGGAAAGACTGGCGACCGGTATGGTCAGCCGGTCCCCACAGATAACCTCCCGAGAGGTAGCGGTCGCAACATACCGGTCGCACTATGTGCAACCGGTATAGTCGACCGGTATGTCTCCGGAAGACCATACATGGGTTTTTCGACTACCGACGATCATCCTCCATGGATTTTCAGGGTTTCTCCTATCCATTCTAAGTTTAGGCTTTGAGTTAGAGTTATCCCCAACTCATTCAAGTCTCGTTTCGATGAATATCATCTCGAAACTCGAATCTAGGGTTTGACGACAACTTAGGGTTTATTGGCCAAATTAGGGTTTTAGATCAATACCTACTTTGCATGGTATTGATCCACCCACACAACTAACATAGGGTAAGAAGATGGATTCAAACACTTACCGTTGACTGGCGTAATAAGAGCGTCGTCGAACGGTAACGGTGGCACCTCCATCTTCTTCCTAGCCCCTTCTCCTTTCCAACCTCTTTCTCTTCTCTAGGGTTTGTGAGAGACAATGGAAAGGATTTGAGGAGGTTTAAGGGTGTATTTATAGGCTAGAAATAGGGTTTAGTAACCCTACTAGGATTAGGAAACTTCTAGGATTTGAAATCAGGAAAGCGGGACCCGCAGAGCCAATTTCCAGATTCCCACACATAGCAGTGCAGGCCATACCGATCGACCGGTACCAAGATCGGTACCATCGACTGGTATACCTAAAATCAGGTATAATTGGTCGACTTTGGTCTGATTTTGTACCTGTTTGTTATCCGCTTGCCCCGTCTGGCCCGGTGATGATCGGAAGACCTGTCATGACACAAAACCAAGGTTTAGACCGGGTTTTCAGAGTGTGGGTCTTACAGTGAATGTGTATGAAACTGTTTATGAGTATGGAATAGAAGTCTATGTGCTGCAGGTCTGGGTGTACACACTTGGCAGGCCAAGCCCCTAGTATGGATACTTGTGGGTGTGGTTAGTGTGTGTATGAAATGTGTTTGACATATTGACAAAGAGAAAAGTCCAGTTGACAGCTCAAGACAGCACATAGTGAACAACAGCTCTTGGAAGTAATTTCCAAAGCAGTAGGCCAAATCATAAGAGTGGAAACATTTTGAGGGCACTGATTCACCCTCCCCCTCTCAGTGACTACTTGGGATTAACAATTGGAATCAGAGCAAGGTTCCCAAGGGAAGAAGTTTGACAGCTTCGGTTACAAATAGTGCATTGAGGCAGAGATATGGCAACAAATGAAGAACATCATGGGCACAATAGAATTTTTATGTTTGATGGCTCCAACTACAGTGTATGGAAAGTCAGGATGGAGGCATACCTGATAGCACAAGGATATGGGGTATGGCTGGCTATGAAGAATGGGTATAAGCACACAACTGAAGATATCAGTGATGCAGTTGAGATGAAGAAGAAAGAAAATGAAGCTAAGACAGTCACAGCTCTTCTAGCTGCACTAGCAAGTAATGAACTTACTAGAGTAATTAGTTGTCCAACATCAAAGGAGATATGGGACAAGTTGCAGAGTGTACATGAAGGTGACAGTAAATTAAGGAGGCCAAATTACAAATACTGAGATCTCAATTTGAAAGCTTGAGAATGAGTGAAGGTGAGACAATTGATTTTACCTGAACAGAGTAAACAAGGTCACCAATGCAATCAAAGCATTGGGTGAAGAACTAAAGGAGATTCATGTGGTCAAGAAGGTGTTGAGGACATTTCCAAAACTATACAATGCCAAGGTGTCAGCCCTTGAAGAAATTGCTACTTTGGATATGTTGACCATAGATGAACTGCATGGTATTTTGGTTACCTATGAGATGAGAATGATTGAGCCAGTGCCAGCTGAGAAGGAAGCCGCTTTTGAGGCTTTTAAAAAAATTAAAAATGAAAGAGCCAGTGGAAAATTCAAAAGCTGATGCAGAAGATGACTCAGATGATTTAGATGATGAGCTTATAGCCTATCTGGCTAACAAACTCAAGAAGAGATCTGAAAAATTCAAAAATAAGTCTTCAATGAGATGCTTCAACTGTGGTGGCTTAGGACACTTAGCTTCTAAGTGTCAGAAAAAGGATAGAGTGTATGATTCTGATGAAGAAGAGCCTAAAGGAAGTCAAGAGAAGAAAGGAAAGAAGAAATTCATTCCAAGAAAGAGAAGTTATCTTTCAAAGTATGATAACCCCTCTGATGAGTCTGAGGAAGAAAATGATGATGATATTCTTTTCATGGCAAGACTTGAAGAAACCCCTACAGGGATTGAAGCAACAAAGAAGAGAAGTGATAACTTCAAGAAAAGAGTAGAAGATGATGACAATCCAGATCTTGAAGCAGAGTTACTTTCTGCACTCACAGAGCTCAAGTCAGAAAGAAAGAAAAATAAAAGTTCAAATGATCAACTCAACCAAGCCAATGACATAAATGCTGAGATTATGGAAACACTCAGGAAAGCAAAAACAATTGCTGATGAGCTTGACAATGATCATACACTAAAAACTTCTTAGTGTAAGAAGCTTGAGGAAGTTGTTGTAAGACTTAAGGCAGAATTGGCCAAGTCTACAAAGAAGAAAAGTTATGCTGAAGCTACTGTAAAAATTTCCCATGTAACAATTCTAGAGTCAAGAGATAAGAATGTCAGGCTACAGGAAGATGAAGAAACTTGCAGTTCTGAAGATGAAGACAATGAGGAAAACAACATCCTTGATGAGATTCTGAGTTACCAGAGATCTTCTAACATTAAATATGGACTTGGATACACCGAGCAGCTATCTGAGAAGAGAAAGGATAAAGGGTCTTCAGATAATCCCATTGTGTTTGTAAAGGAAAAGCAAAAGGAATCACTAGCAGTGAAAGCTATGAAAAGTAAGAATGATGAAGAGGGTTTCAAGACAGTCAGGCAAGGCAAACAGATAAAACAAAGTCAGTTTCAGAGGAATAATTAGTTTTAGAGAAACAGACAGGTTCAGAGAAACAGGTTCAGAGGATACTGCTATGGCTGCAATGCCTATGGGCATAGAGTGGTAGAGTGTAGAAGACAAGAGAGACCTCCAGCGTTCATTGACAGAAACAGATTTGCTCCTCTTGCTGATGAAAGAGTAATGTGCTATAGATGTGAGAGACTTGGGCATATTGCCAAAAACTACAAAACAATTTTTCTATCTCAAAGGCAAGCTAAGAGGAAGGGAAGAAAAGATCCTCCAAGAAAACCAGTTCAGAGAGAAGAAAGAAATGAAATGGAAAGAAGAACAAGGGAGCCTATTACAGTAAAAGACAAGGCTATATGGGTGGAAAAACCACAGATGAAAAGGAACAAGTCTTTGATAGTGCAAGCAGCACTTAAAGAAGACAAAAGTAAGCAATCTCCATGGATCCTTGATAGTGGATGCTCTACACACATGACTGGCAACAAAGAAAAATTCACAAGTCTCAATGCTGCAGAAGGAGGAACAATGAAATTTGGAAATAATGAAGGTGCCAGAGTTGAAGGAAGAGGTTCAGTGAACATCAACAATGGGAGGATAAAGTCTCACAATGTCTTGTATGTAAATGGGTTGAAACATAATCTACTCAGTGTGAGTCAGATATGTGATCAAGGACATGAGATCACTTTCAACAATGAAGGACTTGTTGTCCACAGGGTTGGAACAGGTAAGGCAGTGGCCGCTGGTGAAAGAACAATTGAAAATCTTTATGTGTTGACAGATGCCATCAACAAGTGCATGTTAACTCAAGAAGATGAAAATTGGTTGTGGCAAAGAAGAATGGGACACATTTATTTCAAAAACTTAACTAAAATTAGCAAGGAGCAAGCATTCAGAGATCTTTCCAAGATGAAGACTCTAGAGAACCAAGTGTATGGTCCATGTCAGAAGGGTAAGCAAGCAAGAGCCACTTATAAATCAAAGGAGTACCATTCAAGTAAACCTCTTGACTTGATACACACAGACTTGTGTGGACCTATGAGAACACAGGCCATAGGAGGTGAGAGATACTTCATCCTGTTCATAGATGAGTATTCTAGAATGACCTAGGTGATTTTTTGAAGGACAAAACTGAAGCTCTTGACAAGTTCAAAGCATTCAAGAAGAGAGTGGAAAATGAGACAGGAAACACAATTAACTGTTTGAGGTCTGATCAAGGTAAGGAATTTACATGGAATGAATTCTCAAACTTTTGCAATGAAAGTGGAATCAGAATTCAACATTCAGCTGCTAGAACACCTCAGCAAAATGGAGTGATTGAAAGAAAGAACAGAACAGTGCAAGAAATGGCTAGAACTATGATGGCAAAAAATAACACAGCAAAGATTTATGGAGAGAAGGCATTTATACTACAGTGCATATCACCAACAGATGTCTACTAAGACCTCATGAAAACAAAACACCTTATGAATTGTGGTTTGGGAGGAAAGCTACAGTGAAGTATTTCAGGGTTTTTGGTTCTAAGTGCTACATCAAGCGAAAGGAGGAGAATCTTGGCAAATTTGATGACAGAGCTGATGAAGGCATATTTCTTGGCTACTCTTTCAAAAGTAAGGCATACAGGTGCTACAACAAAAGACTAGGAAGAATTGTTGAGAGTTCAGATGTGAAAATTGATGAGAATATAGGGAACCTAAAAGGGACTGAACCAAAAGGTTCCATCCTTGAAGAACTTGATGAAGATGACACACTATCAGTTGACAAAGGGCAGCAAGATGAAGAAGAATCTGAAATGCAAGAGATTCATAGTGAAATGCAGAAAGATGGCAGACCGAAAGATAACAAATGGTAAAAAATTCATCATAATCATCAAGTGATAGGGGATCTAAATGCAGGAATACAAACCAGAAGAATGAAAGCTGCTGTTTATTCATTATTGTCTGAGGTAGAGCCTAATATTGTACATGAGGCTAGCAATGATGAATGTTGGTTGAAAGCTATGAATGATGATCTTGACCAAATTGAGAAGAACAATACTTGGGAGCTAGTCCCTAGACCAGCAAACAAAAATGTGATTAGCACAAAATGGGTTTTCAGGAACAAATTAAGTGAAGAAGACCAGGTTGTGAGAAACAAGGCCAGACTTGTATGCAAAGGTTATGCTCAAGTAGAAGGAATTGATTTTGATGAGACTTTTGCACCTGTGGCAAGGCTTGAGTCTATCAGAATGTTCTTAGCATTAGTTGTGCACAGAGGATTCAAGGTTTATCAAATGGATGTAAAATCTGTATTTCTGAATGGCAATCTAGTAGAGGAGGTGTACACTGAGCAACCTGAAGGGTTCCAACTCAGTAATGATGAAGATATGGTCTGCAAGTTGAAGAAGGCTCTATATGGGTTGAAGCAAGCTCCAAGAGCTTGGTATGAAAGACTTGACACATATCTACATAAATTGGGTCTACGAAGAGGAGTAGTGGACAACAACCTATATGTCATGACAGAAGACAGTAGTCAACTAGTAGTTGTGGTCTATGTGGATGACACCATTTTTGAGGGACACTGTGAGAAACTCTGCAAGCAGTTTGCTAAGAAGATGAGGACAGAGTTTGAGATGTCTATGCTTGGAGAGATGTCCTATTTTTTAGGGCTGCAGATTCATCAGAAAGACAATGGCATCTTCATCTCTCAAATGAAGTATACCAAAGAGATGTTGAAAAAATTTGTGATGGAGGACTGTAAACCAGTGGGGACACCAATGACAGTGAATATCAAGCTGAGCTCAGAAGATGATTCACCAACAGTTGATCAGACACTGTATAGGTCAATGATTGGCAGTTTATTGTACTTGACAGCTTCAAGGCCTGATATTCTACAAGTAGTGTGCCTAGTGGCCAGATTTCAAGCTTGTCCAAAGGAGACTCACTTAATGGCCGTGAAGAGGATATTCAGATATTTGAAAGGCACAACAGATTATGGACTGTAGTATCCCAAGATTGGAAGGTTCACATTGACAGCATTTTCAGATGCAGACTGGGCTGGTAGCATTGATGACAAAAAGAGCACTAGTGGTGGTGCATTCTTTTTGGGGAAGAGTTTAGTAGCATGGCATAGCAAGAAACAGGAGTCTGTATCCTCATCTACAGCAGAGGAGAGTACATAGCAGCAACAGCTACATGCACTCAGGTAATCTGGATGAAAAGACAGATGTCAGATTTCAGTGTTACTTGTGAAGAGCCAGTGGTCATTAAATGTGACAACATGAGTGCAATAAACATCTCCAAGAATCATGTGCAACACCCAAGAACCAAGCACATTGATATTAGATATCATTATTTGAAGGAGAAAGTGCTTGAAGGGGAAGTGAGATTGGACTTTGTTCCTACTGCAGACCAGGTGGCAGACATCTTCACCAAGGCACTTCCGAAGGACTCCTTTGAGAAACTCAGAGACCAGCTAGGAGTGGTGACTCTTAGCACACTGTAGATGGCACATGTGTAGGGGGAGTTGATGACTACATAGCATCATCTTTCATCTATAGGATTGGAAAGATGCGTGGGCACTCCTACATGTGAGGCTATGTAAGGGGAGCTCATATGAAGGGGGAGTACCTATGAAGGGGGAGCATTTCTATTATATTTATGTCCTTTGGGACTTGTTGTCAAAGGGGGAGAAAAAGGCCGTATTACATTGAGAGAGATATCTTATGTGAGTTGCCAATAATTCCAAAGGGGAAAATTATTGGAACCTTGACCAGACAGTACAGAGTGAGTTGTCATTGTTGGCAATCTTAGCAGAGTGATATGAAGGAGAGAGAGTGTCTGTGGGTTCTACTGAAGTCCCACTGACAGACATGGTGACTGGGTTGGTGCATTGACAGCAGTTGATGAGAGAGACCAGCAGAAGAAAGAGAATGAATACTAGAAAGGAGAGAGAAAGAAGAGAGAAAAAGAAGAGAGAGAAGATGAGGAGAGAGAAAGAGGAGAGAGAGTAGGTGGTGACTAGGTGGGTCCCACATGGGATGGCCAGGCCAGCATGGCAGTCAGCCCTGGCCAGCATGGCCGATGCCAACAGCACCAGGCCAACATAGCAGGCCAAGCCCACCATGCACAGCACAGCCATGCCATGTGCACAAGAAGAAAGCATGTTCGCGCGCGACACTACAAAGACAAAGAAGATACCATGCACGACAAGAGCACTTGCTAAACCGCGCATAGCAAGCCAGCAGCAGCATAGGATTGCTGCACAGCAGGCCTTGAGCAGGCCAGCAAGGCTCGCAAGCCCGCAAGACCAGCCGTGCGCGCCTCGCAAGCCTCCGCAAGGCTTGGCTCACATGCTAACCAAGTGTTCGACAAATTTTCGCAAAGAAAAGTCGACTCAGGACCCTACTGGAAAAATTTGGATTTACAGGGCATTACCACACTTTGTTAAGGGACATTTTGGTCAAAGAAAAAGTAAAAAATTCCACCTCAACGGCTCAGATCAAGCCACGTACGTTAGATCCAAGATCGGCGTCTCATAAAGAGGCGGGATTCTGTGCTTCTCTCTGATCGCGTCAAGATTCTTGCGCGAATCCTGTGATTGGCTGAAGGTGGTTTAATATGGTAGACCGTGTCGCATGGAACCGAATCCAATATTCAGTGTAGCGCGCGTATGGTGCGTCGGCGTCATGGATTCCTATCTGACGGCTATCACTTGCGCCGAGTTTGTCTGACGTGATTAAGCCGATCGTAAGGCCTAGATCAATTCCCACCGTCGATCTGACAGATCCAGCGGCTCGGAATGAAGATTCCACTGTGAGCCAATAAGAACTCGACAACAGTGTACGGTGGGTCAGCGGCGGCTGTGCTACGGTGCTTCGCGCTGCATGGAATCAGCCCAGATGATTCCTTTTGGAATATTCTGATTGGCCGATCTTCTTCTGGCCATATCTCAGCCGTCCAATCTCTGTTTTGGGTGTGTAATATATCATACTGAAGGATTTTTGGAGAGAGCCTGCAGAACAAGTTTGAGCTCTAGAAGAAGAAGCTGAAGGGCGATTTTAGGGCAAACATCTCATTGAAGCTTCAAAGAGCTATGTTTTAACTCCTATTTTCTGTGTGAGGCCATTAAAGCTTCTTTGAAGCTGAAGAAAAGTGTTGGGACAAAGCGTTGAGAGTCTAATGAAGCCATGGCAATGAAGAATGACTTGTGTAGCCAGTAAAGAGGTCGATAAGCTTGCACAGTGAACTTTACATCAGCTGTGAGCAAGACCGGAAGGTAATCACGCACACAAACTCTATTTATTTGTACTAATGTCATATGGGAAGAGTTTGTAATCACTATTTGATAAATACTTTGTAACCTATCAAGTTGGGGGCTTGACTGGAGTGGGGGTTGTTGCCTAGGACTCAGTTGCAGTTGAGAATGTGATTGATGTTGTAGCATCGAGGTTGTAGGTGCAACCATAGCATTAAAGTAGCGTATTGGGTATAACACGAAACCTGGGTAAGGGTATTACCCCATGGACTAGCCATCACAGTGAGTGATTGGTGAACCACATTACAGACTGTGTCGTGAATGTGTATGAAACTGTTTATGAGTGTGGAATAGAAGTCTGTATGCTGCAGGTCTGGGTGTACACACTTGGCAGACCAAGCCCCTGGTATGGATACTTGTGGGTGTGTGGTTGGTGTGTGTATGAAATGTGTTTGACATATTGACAGAGAGAAAAGTCCAGTGGACAGCTCAAGACAGCACATAGTGAACAACAGCTCTTGACAGCAATTTCCAAAGTAGTATGCCAAATCATAAGAGTGGAAATATTTTGAGGGCACTGATTCACCCCCCCCCCTCTCAGTGACTACCTGGGATCAACAGTATCGACCACACGTATCGACCACACCTGCTACCACACGACCAAAATTTTCTGGTTTTTAGTTTTTGATTGGTTACTTCCATACGATCTTAAACGGTCAACCACACCAGTTAAATTTGACTCGTTACTTACCTTATCTTGTGGTCTATTCATACAATTGGTTCACTTGAGTCGATTATGATGGAAAAACCGATCACGACACAAGAATGTAAGGTTAGACCGGGTTCGTGGCGTGCGGGTCTTACAATTGAACTTTGTGATAAAGGCTTAGATTGACTCATTCTCTTGTTGTTTGACAGCCATAAGGTGAGACAATGTTTTCTTCTAGATTCTGCTCTAGTGGAAACGGGCGAGGAAGCAACTACTCAAGTCCTTAAAAGATTCCACCGACTTTGGTGGGAGATTATTGAACCACGTCCTCCCAGCTTCCCTTAGAGTGGCTGGAAAGCTAGACAACACAAGGCATCATGGTAACTGTTCAGTAGCATTCTAGCTTTATAGTTGTCGAGGTGCTTCATGGGATCAATCTTGTCATCATACAAGCCCACATTTGGGATTGTATAATTTTTCGGCATTGGATATTACATGATCTTGTCAGACAAAGCCAACTCTATGCTATAGTCATGGAGAGTCATCACATCAGTACCCTTCTCGATTTGCTACATGCGGGTCAACAAGTCCTTCTTTTGCTCCTCTAGGAGGGTGAACTGGTTGTGTAGGGCAGGATTGGTAGGAACTGGCGGTTGAGGGACAGCAACCCTTTCCTACCGAGCTACATTAATCCGAGCTTGCATATCGTCTCTTTCTTGGCGAGCAGCATCCAACACGCCTCTGGGCATTGTTGTCCACTTTGGTGTTAAGAGACCCAATGCAATCGTGCACCAAAACCCGTTAAGATTTGGGATTGATACATGGCTACTAGAGATCACCTCAGTAAGAGCTGGCCTACGTTGATGAACTCAACTTACCTTAAAGTGACGCCCTCCTGTGGTGAGAACTCGCTGGATGATATGAGTAGCTAGAGGCCACTAGAGCATCTCTCAGTCTAGAGCACTAGGACTGACGAAGAACTTCTCCGATGTCCACAGGTGGTGGGATTGGAGTAACAGGGACCATTGGTGGCCTCTGTTGCAACAGCTCTGTCAGTGCAGCTAACTGCTGCACTAAGGTATCAAACTGCTCCTTTGTCATTAACTGAGGAGGGGGTTTGCATTCTCCTCTACCCTTCTCCGCAAGTCTAGGAATTGATCCTCTAGTCCTTCTAGCATATCAACTTGCTCCTGGCAAGCATCGTGATTCACACCTCTCAAGTTATAAGCACTTTTAGCTCTTTTGGATGGAGCCATGGGAATTGGTTTCACAACTAATTTTGGTGGGAAGGTAAATCTGTTAGAAAACAGGCCTAGGGAAGAACAGAAAATATGGATTCAAGAAAACAAAAACATTTCAGGCCTCATGGTGGGTGTTAATCTGTTGCCGCTGGATTTTGTTCGATACTTGGGATGATAACACCTGTAACAGGAGATCAAAGGCACGCAGTGAGATGGTTAGGTTTAATCCCGTGGCTACTCCGATGCTTAAGTCAGTATAGGACTAGGACAAACAGATGGAAACTGGTAAGGGGACTTCCAAATTCTAGTAGAGTAAGGTCGAAGTGTTTTGTTGTGAAGATTGTAACAGAATAGAGTGAATGTAAGCTTGAAGGTAGGAAAAATGAGTGTACCTTTCCTCTTCTTTATCCTTTCTATTTATAGCAATGACCAAGGGTTACATTTAGCCTTTTTCCTAACTTTTCAGGTTAGAGGTTTTATCCAGCTTTTGTAAGGTCCACGTGGCTGACCATGATTGGTCACATAGGCCTATCAAATCATAGTGGTTGGTAGCCAAGCTATCGTGCCGCTATGCCTTAGTCACAGAAGCTATTAACGAGTTTTGGTCCAATGGGATCCAAGATGACCACCGGCATGACATTCTGTCACAGCCCCGTTTGATAAAGCGAATAGCTTTTTTGTGATGGGATCACGTGTCCCCAGAACAATGGTGACCTTGTAGGTGGCCCTGCTGACAACCCAACTTCCAGTTTTCTTTGTAGTCATTACATCCGACCAACCCCTTGTCGAACCAGATTAACCCACATGTTTGCTTCTCCTTGGTATGGGGTGGCTCCCCTTCTCATTGGTTACTAGATTGGTGCCTTGATTGTTGACTGATCCTTTCCTCAATGCCAAGTGTTCTTGTTGGATCAACACCATGTGGCTGGCCCCACAGCTAATTTTTTACTAATCCACGTGTTTGCATTGGATTAACATGTATTATTTTAGCCATATCAAAATTAATAAAAACAATATTGAAAAATTCAGATGAAAAAATAAGGAAAAATGCCCTTCTTTCCCCTTCGGTTGGGTTTCATTCAATTTTTGGCGATAGAAGTTGCACTTTGTTTATTTGGAAGGCCTTAAATATTTATAGTCTATATTCTTAGAATAAAAGCAAAAATGCATAGATAAGCCTCCCATAACTAGAGAGATGGCCGTTAATATAATTGTGATATGATCCAAAGAATTGAAATCGTCTCCTGCCAGTGATTTGGCAGGAGACGCGGCTGTTCGGATGGATGGTCGACACTTGGTTGTCGGGTGAATCCGAGCCCTTCATCCGAGCCGACACTCAAGCCGACAAACTGAGCCGACAGGGGGTATCGGCTCGGATGGAGGGTTCAGATTCATCCGACAGACAGGTGTCGGCCATCCATCCGAATAGCCCCGTCTCCTGCCAAATCTTAGGCAGGAGACGATTTGGATCCGGATCCAAATGTCACTACATAAAAAAAAATTAGAAAAGAAATCCAATGATGTCAGTGCAGGAAACCTTTCATATCACATCAACAGAGGATAGTAAATGATATCTCCAACACAAATCCACATAATCAAAGAAAAGAAAGAATGCATAGAGAACTTATCCAAATTAAAAAAAAAAAAAAAAAAAAAAAGGAATGCATAGAGAAGAGATAGAATGTCAAAATATGAGACAGAAAAAAAAAAAAACATACAATGTCATGGAAGAGAGTGAAATTGAAAACAAGAGAGGATAAAGGTTTTTTTTTTTTTTTTTCTTTTTAGTAGGAAGAGGGGATAAAGTTAGAAACCCATCAAATGGCTATGTGAATGTTGGGGAAATTATAGAATATTGAGAGAATTCAAAATCCCTGGAAAAAAAAAATTCCAAGTCTACTATCCAAATGCATCAGTGCTCCATGTACTCTCAATTAAGAGCTCTCAAGTTAGAGAAGTGCTTACTATAGTTTAGCTGCATATTAATTAAGTTGTTTATCTGATTTTTTGTCTTTTTTGTAGGTTTTGTTTCGTTGCAAGAGAAATTGAAGGGAAAGGAAGTGAAATTTGTTAACTTTAAATAGAAACTTTTACAGTTGTAACACTACATGATTGTATAAATTACCTAAACTTCTTAACATATTTAGTAATGATACTTATAAGATGTAAAATTTATTTTTCTTTTCAAATGAGAGGGATTTAGATGCAGAGAGAAATGTAAGTTAATAATTAAATATAGAATAATTTAGAATTATTCACATAATAATGTGATAGCACTTGTTGTAATCATTACAAAAGTTTCTTTTTAAAGTTTAAAAATTTCACTTCTCTTCCCTTCAATTCCCCTTGCAACCAAACAAAGCCATAGGCTTCTATATTTGAGCTTGCATGGTCTTTTGGTGTCAAATGCTGAACATGGTTTGTCTCTTCTCGATTTTTTCTCCTACAATGCATTAGTAAGTATATAAGAATTAATATCTTTAATGAAATCGATAAGCTCAAGATCAGATAGAAGAAAAAGAGGAGGGAATTTTTTTTTCTTTTTTGGGGGGGGGGGGGGGGGGGGGGTTAGTAAGAAGAATATGAGAAGTTGGCAAGAACCATCGTGGACGTGATACATATAAAACAGAAAAAGATAGTGAAAGACGTGTGGTCCAACACCAGTTGATGGACTTGACTTTTGAATGCTTCTAGAATGGAATCCCGCCAATCGAATTCTAAACTTAACACCACACTGTATTGGACATGAAGTCTAAAATCAGGGGTAAACCTGTGTAATTTTGGTTTTCTCGTTTCCATACCATTGGATTCGATTTGATATATATTACACAAACTAAAATCAAATTGATTAATAATCCATTCCATGTAGCTAAAAACCGATACTAATGGGTTCGGTATATCGGTTTAAATGATTTCTAATCAGTTTTATGATAACATTAAGAAGCTATTGAAGGTATAAACATCTAGACTTGGTGACCATAAGGTTCTTTGGGTGGTGTGGGGGGGGGCTCTGTGGCATGAATGGAGGAGGGGTTTGAAAGATGTCGATGATTTGGGTTTGGAGGGGAGCGAAGGGAAACAGGGATGGTGGAGCTTTGGAATTGAAGAGAAATTCATTTATGGCACCTACACCTTGGGAGATTGGACATGAGTCTTGCTACCTGATGAGATTAGGTTCTAATTACAAGTTTTTAATCAGTTAATCGATTTGCTAATCGGATTGAAACCATTGGAAACCATTCTCTTTTGGTTTAAAATCAAAACCGAACTGATTTTTATTATCTAAACCAAAATGAACTGATTATATATGGTTGTGTTTTAATGGCTGGTCTCGATTTGGTTTAGCGGTTTTGGTTATGAGACCCATAGTCTATCCATTTAATTCTTTGATTCAATTTGTTACATGTTGGGGTTAGAGTATTCTCCTGAGGTATTATAACCATGTAAAATGAGCATAATTTTTATGCAGTAGAGCATTTACCAGGTCTCCCTCCAAGAAGAAGTTCAACTGAAAACCTTTATCCCCACACCCACATTTTGCCGCGCAGAAGAGGCAGCTCGATTATTCTTCAAGCATGTTGTGAAGTACTGGATCATACCTGGATATTACCAATAGAAGAGAGAGTTTAGGATTAACGATTCAAGAGCCCTTCTATTTGATATGTTATTAAATGGTGAAAAGGCCAACTTGACTTGCCTACAAACTGAGACTAGCTTCGCTACCTTCTCACATGAGTGTTGTTTCATCCATCTCAATCCAAGATCATCTCATAAGTTGGAGAATATAACAACTTCCACTGTGTGGGTAGAAATCACTTTAGCGCTAATTCGCAAGCAATTGAGTCAGCCGATAGGCGCAAGCAAGCATAGAGAATCACATAGATAAGCCCCTCCCTGCCAACGTGCAGATAGATAGGGCAGGCGAAGCACGAAGGGATGGATGTTTGAGTGGTTGAAAGAGTCAGTCTTGAAAACCAAAGTATTGAGAAGAATACCAGGGACCGAGCCTCTCAATGGGCACACATCTTCTAAGAAAAGATAGAAATAGATATATGTATGAGAGGAAAACAAATTGTCTCTAGCACTCTGTTATAGCAGAGTTGATCCTAACCATTGAGAGTGCATTGGTCACAAGTCCCGATGCACTCCCAATGGCTAGGATCAAATCTGCTACACTAAAATGATACAAATGATCCTAACCGGATGTGTGTGTGTGTGTGTGTGTGTGTGAGAGAGAGAGAGAGAGAGAGAGAGAGAGAGAGAGAGAGAGAGAGAGAGAATTCATTGCAGTTTTATTAAATCTTAATCACACAACAATCTAATGAATATGAATCTCAAGTTACTCTTTTCCTTTATCTTCTGTACATACTAGAAAGAAAATGAAAGGAGAGAGCAAAGTAATGATGAAACTATTCAATTATTCTTTATTTACCCCAAAAAATGATGAAACAATGACTACTTCAACAACAAAATTTTATCCAACTAAATGAGGTCGCCAAATAATGAATCAAACGAACAAGAATCTAAAATTCTCAAACAAACTCTCCTACAATATCAAGAAATTATTAAGAACTACTCCTTAATCTCCCATATCCAATTTGCAGTAGCAACCAAGAGGACTAATGCCACAGGTAATGGAATAGTCAATATCATTCCATGGAACAACACTGTCAGAGGACCTAAACCCAGAAACAGGAGTCGAATCGACAATCCATACGTAATCAACATTAAGAATAATGCTACCAGAATTGGACCTCGTAAAGGATATCCTTCGGTAAGATTGAAAACCAAAACAACAGACACTAGAAACCCAGCATAGTTACAAAGCATTAGAATCCGGAAAGAGTCTGGGTTATGATCAAACCAAATTGATCTTCCTGCAATGTGTGCTCTTTGCACTAATGCGCTACTGTTATTACTGTTATTACTTCCATCATTGCTGGGATTAGAATCATCTTGCCAAAGGCCTCCTGGAGGGTTGATTCCGGTTGTGTATGTCGCCGTCACAATCAGAATAAAAATCACTAACAGCGCATTGCGAACATCGCTTGAAGTGTCTTTGTCCACCTTGAAACTTAGGAAATTTGGGACCTTGAGCAACCATTTGATTCCAGAATCTAAAACCCTTTTCTGTTTAGAACCTTTCTTCTTTATCAGTGTGCAACAAAAATCTTTAGTACTCTTTGCTCCTTTGCTTCGAAGGATCTTTCGCATATTCTTCTCTATTTCTTTTTCATCTCCCTGTATCTTATCAGTCACAACTCTAACCTCTCCATCCTCCTTATCTGGATGTATTTGATATCCATTGGCTCTGTTAAAGACATCAAAGGCTGTCTCTTCACTGTTGTTGATCGTGTTTATTTTCGCAGCCTTTCTAACAAAGTAGCCATAGTCACAAAGCAGCAGCTTTACAATCTGCAGATTCTGTACAATTCAAAACAGGGGTCAAGTAGAAGATCACAGGAAGACAAAATCAGAGATGTTAGTAAGAAAAAGCCATCTTGCCTCAGGTTTTCTTTCTGAAGTTGCAAGGTGCAAGATTGTGTTGCCTTCTTGATCCTTCCATCTTAGAATGTTGTAACCCGATTGTTTCTTGATCCATTTCACCAGTGCTTCAAAGTTCTTGGAACTACCACTCTTTACAGCAGTATGAAGAGCTGTCTCATTTCGGGTTGTTAATGCTGTAATACACTTGGGGCAAGCAGAGAGCAACTCCTTAATAACCTCTTGACTCTGGGGATTCGCAGATTTTGCTGCACAGTGAAGAGGCACCATCCCATTCCGGCCTTTGATCAAGCAGAGTTCCTTGTCTAGTTTCAAGAGCTTCTTCACCATTCCTACCTGTCCATTTTCAGCAGCTATGTGTAGAGGGCTTAATCCATGTTGGTTTAGCCTTCTAGCCAATGAAGGTTTCAAGTTTGCAATTTCAGCTGCAAAGAGAGTTTGGTCATTCGAAACTGCAACATGTAACGGATTGTCTCTGAACTGCTGATCGGCTTTGTCAAGAATGGAGGAGTCTCTGCTAAGCAGTTCATAGAGGCTTTCTTCATCTCCAGTCTTAGCAGCTTCCATCAGGGTGTAAAGATTCTGATCCATTTTCTATCATGCAGTAATCCCTTTCCCCTTATTGCCACTTGATATATAGAAGCCTTCAGCTCTAAGAAACCATTACATTTTGGGCAGGAATGAATCCAGTCATTAGAGAAACTTCATTTGAGAAACTTCTCTGAATGATCCAAAAATCAAAGAACATATACACGGAGCTTACACGTCTCGTTGACCAAACGAACAACCATGTACCATCCCCTCTTTCCCAGAGGAGAGAAAAAGGGGGAAAAAGCCACGTAAGTGATTGTACCCAGAAAACCCACTGAACATTCTTTTGAACAACGTAAAATATACCAAAAGCCTTCTGTCTTTTCAGCCATGATCTTAAGAGAATCGGTTCGAACTTTACTTTCTGAAATGAACCCTGGATTAAACACCTCTCTTTTTACATTCCACCCTCAATCTCTAAGAAACCATTACATTTTGATGTATTAAAATCTTCACTCAAAATGGGATTAAATATACAATTGAAAACAGTTCATTTGGCGAGGAACTAGTTTGATGTCCTCTATTTTCGTTGGGCAGGAATGAACCCAGTCATTTACAGCAACTTCTCCGAATGAGATGGAATCATGTTTTTCTTTAAATTTGACCTTATTGGGATAGGAAGGGATCATGTCATTTTCAAGATCTTTCTTGGAAAGAAATCATGCCATTTCGAAGAACTTTCTGTAGTGAGTAACCCAAATTCCACTTTTTTTTTCGTTTTGGAATAGGAAGAAATGAAGTCATAAGCAAAAAGTGTCATTGTGTTTTTTTTTTTTTTTGGGGTAGGAATGGATCAAGAAGTCAAGATAGAAATTTAGAAGTTTTCAAGGGGAACAAATCAAATCGCAAGAGCCTTCCTCGAAAAGAGAAAGAAAAAAGTCATTTGAGCATTAGACTATTTATTATATATTTATTAGCAAAAGGTTTTGTAAACTATCGTGTATGTATGCCATTGTATTTTCGACCGTCTAATGAAGAAATGTAATCTTAAAACTATCTTTCTCTTATTAAATGAAGGATTAATACCTTGATCGTATACATATGCAGTCCATGCCATATTTATTTTTCTCTTGTCCTTTGAATGTGGCGCACCATCTTTAATAGTCCCAAAAATTTCAATACTTTGTATCACCACTGGACCAATTCAGATTTTTATTGAAATAGACATGTGAGAATGATCCTTGGAATCTACCTAGCCCACAAATTTTGGACCCATATGCCACATGGCTAAATGTTTTAGTAAAATCTATTGTATTTGCCATTTAATATCCCTCTTCTCACTTCACTTTGCTTGCTATCCAAAGAAATCCCCTCATTTAGTATGGCTAAAACTCATTCACCTGTCTGTTTTCGTGATAATGTCACTAATTCCCTTACTTTTGAAAATATGGATCAATCAAACCCCTCCATTAAGTCATGGCCGTTAATCGATGATTTGCCACCGTCTTAAGTTCGTTAATGACAAAACTACGCAATCTATATTTTACCTTTTTAATTAAAAAAAAAAACCCTTAAGGGTTTATTTGTTACCTAGAAGAATAAGGTTCTTACAAAAGGTAAAACGAATTAGGTGTGGCATGAGAAGACGACGACCGACCTTTTAATCGACGTCTAAGAAGACGACCGAAATCAATAGCCGTGCAACCAAACATATTCAGAATTGGATTGTTCAGGTTCAATGGTGGAAGGTCCGAATGATCCAACCATCTAATTTAATGTATGAACACTAGAACCTTCTTGACTCCAAACGAATCGATGTAACTCTAGACCTTAAAAACCTGAACTGGAAGGATAGGTGGGATTTTTCTTCTCAGTTGGACTGCAAATAAAGACGAATAAGAAGCACATGACTGGAACTTCTTGACTTCCATTAAAGAGGAATTTTGTAAAAAAAGAAAACCTTAAATCCACCGTGGCAAGTCGTTGATGGTTATCGGATATTCAGTGCTTCCGTTCCTTCATTCTTCTGACTGATTGTGAAATTATCTCTCTGAATGATCCTGATTTTAATGATTTCGGGTGATCATGATTCACCAACACAAGTTGAGAATGAAAACTGAAAGAAATATCCCATTTTAAAATTTAAATGATATTATTAAGTCCTGTTATTCAAGACTAATTTAACCCACAACGATAAGTCCAATAGGAGGTAGCACAGAAAACAGGGGAGATGGAACTGGGGATTGTGTCGGCGAGGAAAACGACAAACCATAGTAGCCTTGGAGAATATTTCCCTCCTCGCAGGTAAAACCCAGATTGGTAAGCATTGAGGGTATTCACATCGTCTTCTCCCAATGATTTTGGGAGGACATGGCAATCTATCTCGGATGACTGCCACATGGCTCTCGGGTGAATCTGAGACCCACGTCTGAGCCGACACCCAGCCGACAAGCCGAGCCGACAGGGGTTGTCGGCTCAGACGTGGGTCTCAGATTCACCCGAAAGCCATGTGGCAGTCATCCGAGATAGGTTGCCATGTCCTCCCAAAATCATTGGGAGGAGACGATGTGAATCCGCATTGAGGGCCATCATTGGCTAGTAGTTACACAGATCGCTCAGTAGCATTCGAGGCCAAGATAAGCCTCACCGTCAAGGAAGAAGAGGATTAGGAGAAGAGGGGTTCTAGAAATTGTGAAGCGTGCTTGAACTTTTACGCTTGAACTTTTTAAGTGTTGTTCCACTTATATAGGACATGGTTTTGAGGACGGGCTGAATTCGGGTCAATAATGAAGGAGACTATACGACTCCAAAATAGCCATGATTGAGTGTAGAAGGTAACTGAACAAAAATAATGCTTCTCCCTAGACATCCCCAATTTTATCTTCATCGTCACCACGGTATACCCCTGTTAATCTTGGAGTTCTCCGTCATTGATTTTCGAAAGCCATATTTCAGAGATTTTTCCTCTTAGTTATTTGAGAAGAGTGTTTCGTTGGAAATAGAGCTGTCGCCAGGGATGGGTTTCAGACTTGCACAAGAGAGACGAGGTAAATGTGAAAATAAAAAGAGAAAATTATAAAAGATGAATGTGAAAATAAAAAAATAAAAATAAAAAGGAAAATATAAAATGAAGATGAATGGTGTTACTTCAAAAGATTCAGGAATATATAAGAATAGAAACATGTTTGTTAATCTAATTTAATCATGGATTCCAGAATAGTGGTGGTGGATGGTGAGTGATGGATAGTGAGACTAGTGATGAGTGGTGAGTGGTGAGTGGTGAGTGGTGATGGTTGGTGACGGTGGTGATGGGTGAGAGGTAGTGGCGAAGGAGGGTGGTGGTGGTGGTGGTGGCGATGGGGGATGGTGGTGGGTGATGGTGGCGGGTGGTGGTGGTGGTGGGTGATGGTGGTGGTGGTGGGGTGGGTGGGTGGTGGGGGGTGGTGGTGGCGGTGGTTGGTGGCTGGTGGTGGTGGCGATGGTAGGTGGTGGTGGCGATGGTAGGTGGTGGTGGTGGTGGTGGTGGTGGGTGGTGGTGGTGGTCGTGGAGGCGGTGGGTGGTGGAGGGTGGTGGCGGTGGTGGGTGGTGGCTGGTGATTGGTGGTGGTAGTAGTGGTGTGTGGTAGTTTTTTTTATTTTAAAATTGTGCTCTGAAGTCAAAAAACATCTATTTGATACTCTAAAAAATTAGATTCTCTAGCTCTTTTGGTGCCGATTCACTCATGGATTCATCAGAAATCCGAATTGGATTACCAAACAGCCTTTTACTCCACTTATGTTCAAGAAATCAGAATCCAATTTCTAGAATATTATCAAAGACCCCCTAAATCATTTTTATTATCTTTAAAGGGATGTTAATGATATTATAATAAAAAAAGACGATGATGAGATTAAGCCATAGGACGTGGCAGGGTAAATTCTGCACAATTGTTGTACTTTGAAGGAGATAGTGAGAAAAGTCCAAAACTAGTTAGAATGAGGAGGATTTTTACAATAGCTTTAGTAATTTTTTGCTGTTGTGGCGTGTTGCGACGAACTTGCTTTTCCGCTGTTGCTTAGCATGCTCCTCTTTCCGTTTCTGCCTGAATCTTGCACCGACTTTCTTGTTTTTTCCTTCGTCTTGCTTGATCTGTGTGGGGTGGTCCATTTTCTGTGTCCATGTCGCTTTCTTCGTCCCCACCTGCCTCTATTCGAGAGGTGGGGTCCTCCTCCGGGTCTGAGGATCCTCCTTCAACCCCATCTCGTTTTTTAGTCACAATGCTGGACCCTTCCACCATCCCAATGGATGATTTACAGGATCCCCTCATCGTCTTAGAAGAAGATGACCCTGCAAGGATTTCCCTGCTCATCTAACCCTTGTGGGTAAAGTTATTGCTCCCAAATCTGTTCGGCGCCAGGCTGTGTTTACCCAGATTAGAAGCTTTCAGATCTATTCCATAGTTTCTCTTAGGAAGAAGTGGGCATGGGAAACCTGTTCCATAGTTTCTCTTAGGAAGAAGTGGGCATGGGAAACCATCTTGACATCCATGTTGCTGTCTGTGGGTGAAATCGGCTTTAAAACATAACTAACATCTACTCTGATCATGCCCCAATAGACCTGAGATAGTTTCCCTTTATTAAAACCGTGCACAATACTTGAATCGCTTGCAGTTAAACATGACTGGAATTTTGTTTCTAAAAGGATGAATGAACTAAATCACTTCTCATTATGGTTATAATTTATTCGGATTTGTTATTTTATTTTTTGCTTTTCAAAGTATTGCTGTAGCATTACCTATCTATTTTGCTACGCACAGGTAATGCTTTCTCAAATCTAATGAAATGGTATTGTTGGCTCAAATCTCTTTTTGTTGGGTGAATAGAGTAAAATGTATTAACAAACCCAAAGAGAATACAAGAAGGGAGCCATGTTAACTTTTCTCTCATTTGTTTGTATAAATGATCTAACATTTTCCCTCTTCTTTGGGGAGGAAACATTCTTTTTGTTGAAAGTATGTTCAAGACAAGATAAACATATGCGAACTGCACCTCTTTTCATTGTTTAAGTTCATTGATTGGACAGGTTGGGTCAAGATCTGAGGCAAGTGGAATTGCCAAAGCTAGAGCAAAATTGGTGATGGCACTTTCCAATGCAAAGGTTAGACTCCACTTTTTCTTTATGTTCATTTGAAAATGTTTTTGCTTCTCTATATCAGAAATGTCAAATGGTCAGGTTTGGGGCAGGCATGCTAGGCATGTTAGAACCCCTTGTAATGGATTATGAAATATATTACACCAACTGATTTTTTTTTTCTTTTTTTTTGTTGGTAGAACCAATAAAAGTTCCCTCACGTTAGAAGGCTCTCGTTAGTTGAAAAAGGTAGTGTGCGGTATGTGGTTGCCTTTTTATTGCTGGCCTTAACATTTCAGCATGTGTCCATGATTATTATTTTTGTTTCTTTACAATAAATGGTGTCAAATTAAAGGTAGTCCTTCCTTTCTGATTCATTGTACAAAACTCATGATGATTCTTCTCTTGATTCAGAAACTACAATTCCATTTATTTTAAAATTCAGAATGAAAAACATGTTTCTTTTATCATCTTTTCCATCTTTTTCAAGTGCAAGTTTGATCCTGATGGCTCAAGTCCATCTTCAGCCCGAATAAGGCCTGGGTCATCGAGATACTCTGGTCCTGAAGGCAGGTCAAGATTGAGTATTTTTTGCCCTGAGTCGGGGCCGGGTAAGGCCAAATAGGGCCAAGTTTGAGGCCTTGAGAATAACCTGACCTAGGCCAGCCTTGTCATCTTCTTCTAAAAATATTTTTTTCCTCTACTTCCTTCTCTTGTTCTTTTGTATTCCTTTTTCTTTCTTTTTCTTCTCTTCGGCTTGCACTAGCCCTTCCATCTCCCTTCCCCCTTCCGGTATGATTAGGGTCAATCAGAGTCAAGCGAGTTTGGTCTTGAGAGAAGGTCAAGGTTGGATTTTTAGGTCTTAAGTCAGGGTCTAACTGGATCCTAGTCTAGCTAAAGGGACTCAAGATTGGACAGGAATGTTAAAAGGCTCACCCCAAACCAAACCAACCCTGTTTGAACTCTAATCTCCTCATTAGCTTATGAATTAGTGATTGGAAATCAACTTTGGAAATAGTATTTATTTTTCATTTAATTCTATATGGGACCAATTTTCATACAGTATATGAAACAGTCTTACCAAAAAAAAAAAAAAAAAAGAAGTATATGAAACAGGCAACATTTCTACCGTCAGATAAGTGCAAGAGGAATCTGAGTATTCCCATCCAACGACTGAAGTGTGACCATGTTTATACATAGTTTTATATGAAACTTTTCACCATTCTTCATAATTTTGGAAACCATAATTTTGCATATCACTTGGCCAATTAAATCTCGCATTTCCCAAGCATGTGTGTAAGCAATAGACTCCCTGTACGTATTTGAATATTAAGATTTTTTTTTTTTGGTGTCTCATTTCTCTCCCCTGTGGTGATTCCAGAAATCCTTGTGGTTTTATTCCAAAGTTGGGATACTGGTGGTGATTCCAGTCCTGCAAACCTGTGGTGATTCTTGATTCTATTGTTTTCATTTGTTTCTCCACTTTCGACATTGCCATCAGCAGAGCCCTATCACAGGAAAACCTGTGAACTTTGATTCTATATATGTATAACTTTTTTTTTATTATATATATGTATTTGACTTTGTTGACTGAGTTTTCTTCTTTATATGCAATTTTACACATTAGTAGATGACCCAACTTGAGGATCTCCTGATCTGATCATGTTATGATGAACTGAATGCAGATGCAGCTCTATCCTCTGACCCCTCCATTAGTGGAGTGAGATATATTATCAGGGTGGTAGAGAAATGTAATTTTAAAAAAAAAAAGGATTTTTTCCAACGGAAAATTTAATCCGTAGCGTAATATTTATTATACACCACGGAATATAAGTTCCATATGTGTAAAATCAATATTATACACCACAAAATATAAGTTTCCGTTGTATAAAATTAATATTATAGACAACGGATTGTTTTTTATATTGTGTAAAAAGGTTATTATAAACAACGAGAAATTTTTCCGTTGTGTAAAATCTACATTATAGACAACAGAATGTCTTTTCTGTTGACAGGACTTTTTCCGTTGTCTAAAGTCTACATTATAGACAACGGTATGTCTTTTTTTGTTGTGGAATGTTTATTATAGACAACGGGACTTTTTCCGTTGTCTAAAATCTACATTATAGACAACGGAATGCGTTTTCCGTTGTGGAAAACATATACACCCATGGCACTCAATTTTCTGCAGGGGAAAATCGCTACGAATTTTTGACAACGGAACAACAATGGAAATTTTTCTGTAGGAATTTGTTTTTGCCAACGGAAAATTTCCGTAGTAAAAATTGCATATTGTTGTAGTGAAGGTTTGTGCTAACCCAAATACCTAAATATCTCAAACATCTATTTATTAGTCCATGTTTAGGACCGTAGGGTCATTTGGATATGGTTTTTCAAAAGCTAATTTGGAACTATATATATATATATATATATCCTCTTCCTGGGCACAAGAACCATCATGAAATAGTTTGCCAATATCTGTTTGTGGCGTTTATGTTAGTATCAAATTTTGTGAATTAATTTTTACCAAAAAAAATTATGAATTATTCATTTTCATTGTCTTTTTGTATCTAAATTATCTATTCCAGTTCAAAGTGAGGAGAATTCACAATAATGGCTACACGTATACATAGACATATACAGGATGTATATCTATCTATTTAGGTATTTGATTGAATTAATAAAAAACAGTATTGAAAATTCAGATGAAAAAATAAGGTAAAATGCCAATACATGCCCTTCGATTGGGTTCCATTCGATTTTTGCGATAAAAGTTACACTTTGTCTATTTAGAAGGCCTTAAATGTTTACCTTCTATATTCTTATCCAATAAAAACAAAAATTCATAGATAAGCCTCCCATAACTATAAAGATTGCTCCCTAATATAATTGTGATAGGATCTAAATGCCACCACATAAAAAAGAAGCAAAAGAGGGTTTTTTTACAATGCCAAAGTAAGGAATCTTTCATGTCACATCAAAGGAAACGTAAATGACATCTCCAACAGGAATCTACGTGGTCAAAGAAAAGAAAGAATGCATAGAAAAGAAAGAGAACCCCAAAATATAAGAAGGGTTGAAAAGAGATCCACTGTTGTGGGATTTTTTTTTCCAAAAGAATTATGAGACCAGGCCTAAGAAGGTGAAATTGAAAACAAGAGAGGACAAAGAGGTTTTTTTTTTTAGTAGTAGGAAGAGGGAATAAAGTTAGAAACCCATCAAACGGCTATGTGAATTTGGAAAAAATACACAACATTGGGAGAATTCAAAATCCCTAAATTAATTCCAATTTTCTATCAACCAAATGTAGTAGTGTATGTACTCTCAAGAGGTGCCAAGTTAGAGAAGTGTTTACTATCATTTACCTGCATATTAAGCTGTTTCTCTGATTTTCAAGTCTCTCTTGTAGGCTTTTGTACTTGACCTTGGAAGGTCATTTGATGTCGACCGATGTATATGGTTTGTACCTCCTCGATGTCTCCCACAATGCATAAGTAAGGATACAAGAATTAATATTTCAATGAAATCAACAAGGTCAGAGAGAAGGAAGAGAACATATGAGAAGTTGTTAGAAAGAAACAATGTTAGATATATATATGTCTCCCACAATGCATAAGTAAGGATACAAGAATTAATATTTCAATGAAATCAACAAGGTCAGAGAGAAGGAAGAGAACATATGAGAAGTCGTTGGAAAAGGTCAGAGAGAAGGAAGAGAACATATGAGAAGTCGTTGGAAAGAAACAATGTTAGATATATATATATATAGAGAGAGAGAGAGAGAGAGAGAGAGAGAGAGAGAGAGAGAGAGAGAGAGAGGGGGATGTGTGCTCCAAGTAGGGGTGTGAACGGGCTGGTATGGGCCAAATTGGTGTCAGGCTTTGTAGGCCTGACCGAAGCATGTTTATTAAGATGTTCCAACTCGGTGGACTGCACTGTGCACGTTAATTAACGGACTGGCCTGATTTTGGGTAGTTATTGGTTTAACTTATTGGGTTGTTATCGAACTGGTTCGGGCCAATTTGGGTTGAAAACCTAGTAAGAAACCCATTACCATCCAAAAAGCTGAAGTAGTGAAGCTAGACTTTATTATTCGGTCGAAATCTGTATGGTCCGGGTCATTATCGGGTTCTAGCTCATCAGTCCACTGTTGGGGCTGGTTTCGGGCTAGCTCGGAACGGATTGGGACAGGTCTGATATGTCATACCTCAACCCAAAACATATCCAGTAATAGTTTATTCTGGGTCGATTTAGGTTAATTCAGGCCAGCTTGATCCACGCTAGTGGTTTGGAATTAACACCTCTATCGACTTGATTTTTGAATGCTTCTAGACTGAATCCCACCATGACACCCACAATATTGGACATGTAGTCTAATATTAAGGGTAAACCTCTCCAATTTCGGTTTTCTTGTTTCAATCCATTGGGTTCGGTTTGAGATATATTACACAAACTAATCAAATTGATTAATAATCGGTTCCAAGTAGCTAAATCAAAACCGATACTAACGGGTTCGGTATTTCAGTTTAATCAATTTGTAATTGGTTATATGATAACATCAAGAAGCTATTGAAGGGGTAAACATCTAGACTTGATGACCGCAAGGTTTTTGGTGAGCTCTGTACCATGAATGGATGAGGGGTTCGAAAGATGTCGATGATTTGAGTTTGGTGAGGAGCAAAGGGAAAGATGGATGGTGGGGCTTTGGAACTACAAGAGAGATTCATTTCCAGCACCTCCACCTCGGGGATGGGACATGATCTTGCTACTTGATGAGATTTGGTTTAGCGGTTTTAGTTCTCAGACCCAAGTCTGTCCATTTAATTTTTTGATTCAGTTCATCACATGTTGGAATTAGGGTGTTGTCCTCCTGAGGTATAACCATATGAAAAAAAGCATAATTACTAGGTCTCCCTCCAAGAAGAGGTTCAACTAAAAAGAAAAGAAAGAGATAGATGCATGCATGAGAGAGAGAGGAAATTCGTTGCAGTTCTTTTAATTTTAATCAAACAACAAATCTAATGAATATGAATCTTAAGGCTATTCTTTACCTTTTTCTTTTGTACATACTACAAACAAAATGAAAGGAGAGAGGGAGCGGGCTCGTCAGTAGCACTCCTAAATGCTTAGATGGGTGTGTTGCACCCGGTCGATTGTTGCCACGTGGACAAGTTGTAATTCTAGGGTCAAGATTGAGTGAATGCAAAATAAAATCATGGGTGAGAATGTACTGGATCCCTTCTGGCCTTTCCTAATTTCTCGAACTCGGGCTGGATTTTGCTTTCATTCGGTCTGAATTGGACTTGCTTTACAAAAGAAGATAACAAATGCATGCATGGTTCGTTTTGGATGCTTCCAATGCATTCATTCGGGCTGCGTGAGATTGTAGAAGCAGAGTGCTTAAAATAAACTAGAGACAAAGAAGAGCAGAGGTTAAGAATTATTGAGCTTCAGAAATTCGGAAACTTTGAAAGATCACAGAAAAAAAATAATGTTCTAAGAATTATTGGGCTTTAGATGTTTGGGTTTCAAGATCTCTATTATTTGTTCGAAAACAGAAAAGAATGAATAGATAAAAAGAAAAACCAGACAACATCAAAACAAATTTAAATCGATCCACACTGCAAATCTAAAGAATGAATGGAAGAAAAAGAAGCATTAAAAGAAATGATACTGTAGGAAGAACAGCCGGTTGAAGAGTTTGAAGGTGAAGCTGGGCTTGCAGGATGAACCGTCCAGCGGAAGAAGCTGGACCTGTGCAGGACGAAGAGCCCGGCCTTCTTACGAAGGATTTTGGGTAACAGAAGCTCCGGCGAAGAAGACTCGTTTTACTTCAAGGTGTTTAAGGGGGAAATAAATCCCCCACCTCTCTCATTCATGCTTTTATTTTGCATTCATTTGGTTTTAACCCTAGGATTGTAGCTTGTCCATGTGGCAACAATCAAACGGTGCAACAAGCGACATAGCACTTTGGACTGCTACAAAAGAGTCCGCTCCAGGAGAGAGAGACCAAAATAATGATGAAACAATGATCACTTTATATCACTATCTCTTTTTTTAAATTAAAAAATTTTCTTTTCTTGGCTTCGAAACATAGAATGAATATTACAATAACAACAACAACAAAAAATTTAATACTTGAATCATTTTTTGCCTGAAAAGAAAAAAAATAGAAAAGGGGATGGGAAAGGATTACACACCTCCATGAGGGAAAACCACTCCTCCACACAACAAGGACAATGACTACAAACAAACAACAAGCAAGCCATCAAAAGATTGGAACCAAAACATAAAGAAAAAAAAAAACAAAAACAAAAAAAACAAACAAACGAACTAACGGCCAATACATGGCGGACCCGACAAGACCAAGCCCAATTAAGGACAGCCCATAAAACACACCAACTCACTAAAGAGATACAATGAATCGAATGAACAAGAATCTCAAATTCTCAACCAACTAACAAATATTTGGTTCTTCCCTGCCAATTTCGGCACTAAAAAACTGGTCATGGTCCTGGTCCTTGTCCTGGCCCTCCTGGCGCAGCTTTTTCCTCTCCCGTATCTCCCGTAACTACTGTATCCAATATGCAGTAGTAACATAAAGGACTAATGCCACAGGTAATGGAATAGTCAAGATCATTCCATGGAACAAAACTGTCAGAGAACCTACACCCAGAAATAGGAGGCGAACCGACAATCCATACGTAATCAACATTAAGAATAATGCTACCAGAATGGGTCCTCGTAAAGGATATTCTTTGGTAAGATAGAAATGTTAAAATATTATGAGTTTAGAGTTTCCATGAAATCTATTCTCCATCCATACAGTTACCATAAAACACAATAGAGAAGTCATTAACTATGAATCATAAAGACATACCTGTTTGTGAAGAGATTAATTCCCATACGCTCATTGACGCTCCAAGCTTTGATCGAAATCCCTCGGCTACAGTCTTCCACAGCTTCCAGAGGATATCCTGATGTCTCTTGCTAATGGGTGCGGAGAGAACTGATTAACCGTGGCTGTGGGGACTCTAACCTTGTATTTATAGAATTAGGGTTACCAAACTTATCTCATACCATGTGACAAACCAAACCAAACTGGTTATATCGTGTCAATCAGAATCTCACTGAATTAACTAGATTAGGTAATTAATTAAGCCCACATAAATCTAACAATCTCCCACTTAGGCTATATTAATTACAAAATTATCGTCAACCAGTGTGGCCACGGAATCCAAAACACTAAATCGTCACTAACCTTGAAACATCCATAAAGCTTTCCAATGCGAGCAACAACGAATAATACACCTTAACATATAGTGTACAAACTTCTGTCAGCCACAACAGAGGTCTACTCAATACATGAATCGCCTGAGATAATGCATGAAAGTAAACTCCCATGCGAGTCCAAACTTGATTAAGAAAATCTTTAATAAAAAATTACCCAAAAACCTTTATGGACAATATAACATGGTATTTAAATATTCTGAAATTATAATACCATACTTTGGCTAAATACTGCCTTGAAACTTTGGCTAAATACTGCCTTGAAACTTTGGCTAAATACTGCCTCATATCTGTGACATGTCAAATACATAACTATGTATGCAAAATAGCAATACCGCAAATGCTAATGTAAACAAAATCATAGTTATAAAAACTGTACCCATCAAACCATGAGCAATACAATCAGACACAGTAAGCAATGTGAAAACATAAATATAAACTGTTGATCCCAGGTAGTCACTGAGAGGGG
>CM053273.1:27416454-27459448 GCA_028583415.1 Protea cynaroides | reverse complement strand
ACTTAATCAGAATAATACATAAGCGCCTAAATAAAAGATAAATGAACTCGAGCAATTATGTTGGAATTAAAATAAATATTCAAATTATTCATTCATACACAAAATTTAAATAATAATTATTATATTGTATTAAAGAAAATAAACCATCACTAAAGGAAAATGACGTAATGAGCACCTCTCATTGATGCATCATGCTCGCCCTCTCTACAAATTCTCATGTGATCCAGGGCAGCCACCGCGATCGTTTCGGGCAATATGAAGTCTTCCCATAGTATGTACCCTACATCAAGATCCGGAAAAGAAATAGAATATATTCTAAAGAGCTCACAACTTAGCCTTAGTAAGTACAAGACCAATGCAACACATAAAATGCATGAGATAACATTACACCCGGGCAATGCATAACTTCGTAAAACGCTATGGTAAGGTTTGGCGACCACCGCACCTCCATGCACGAGAGTGTGAGCACACCCAACAAACAGCACCTACCACACCACCGGCTGTTGTCCCACATCACCTCACACTCTAGTATAGAGATAGGGCTCGGAGTCCGGCGCGTGATGAACCACAATATCACATCCTCCCCGATAATTCTACACTGCATTCAATACCTTAAGCCCCTACTAACAAGGGCTTGCAAGGGTTCCGTTTAACCAATCCTATATGTCATCACAAAGATCTATGGCCTTATCCCAAAGACGACTTCCTACCGACATAGGGAATAGGCCCGAGTCCGGGGGCGCAGGGAAACCACAATCCCACTGCCTCCCCCCAAGTTACCCTATTCTCCGCACCAAGTCCGCTAAGGTAGATGGCGATACGAAAGGTGTTAGTTGTGGATATACCAAGGATCCAATTCCCTCTCACATTCCACACACCAACTAAAAACATACAATGCCTAACATCCAACTACTTAGCATATGAAATGCATGAATGTATAATAATAATTTAACAAACTACATGGCATGGAAAATACACAAACATAAAAAGCAATACGTATACAAATTTAATCACAAAGGTTTACTGTTATTTAATTAATTAGGTTTGGGGGTCTTGTTCTACCTCGTCACGCGGATAACACCCGTGACAAATAAAACAGATTCATCACTCACGCTGTCTACAAGTCCTAATAGTCATACCTATAAGCCGTAATTCATTTATTAAAGTTAACTACAATATTGGGCTCACAACTGGCTGTGAACTATGTTTGGTCAAGCAAACAAGGCTCCCCAAGGCACACCAGCCCCAAGATACCGGTCTCGCAGAGCAAACCGGTATGTGCACCGGTATATAATCGGGCTCGGCGGCACACACCGGTCCTCACTCAAAGAGATGTGCCCCAAGGGTGAGAGACGCAGCCCCATACCGGCAGACCTTGTCCGACCTGCATGTTCCGCTGGGTTGATCCAGAACCGATCTCGGATCTCCCTCTCTGCCAACACGACTCTGGTTTCTGTGGCTCTCCTAACCCATTCTAAGGTCCAAACACTCTATTGGCCTTCTAGGCTCTTCTACTCAGAACGTCAGATCATACTGCATTTAGATCTAAAACGAGAAAACTAGGCTTCATAAAGTCCTAGGATTTTGATCGCCGCGCCGCTTCACGGCTCCGATCTAAAAATCCTATCATACTAAGAGGATTGAGCACCCTTATCGGGCGTGCCTGGTCGGTTGCGGGTGTGCTCCTCCAATGGAAATCCTCCTCTTGGAGCTTGCCTCTCCTCCTCTTGCTCCTTCTCGCATCTCTACAAGCTAGGTATTCAACAATTGCACCTACGCTAGCATACAATAAATTGAAAGCATAAATAAATAGGGAATTGAAAAATCTCACAAACAATGTTTTCAAATGGCCAACAATATCTCTGAAGCTTCACACTGCTCTCAGGTACTCTCTAACAGCCTTCAATGATGATAGAGATAAATTCACAGAGCACACCTCATCGACAGGCTTATAATCTCTTCCACACAACCCATAATCACCATGATTGTGAAAATAAAAGTTCTACTGACCTCTCATAGGGATTTAGCACTCCATTGATGCATAGAGAAGTGGTAGTTGGTGATTGATCACTCCTACAGGCACGAAATCCTAGAAAAACCCTTTGTTAAGCTTCAAAACCCTATTTTTGATTTTTCTCCACCCTAATTCAACTCCCAACGGCGCCCATTAGATAGAGCATCCAAAAATATGGAAACTACGACGTGAACGGACTGATTTGGAGCTCGGATTAAGAAGTTATGGCAGTTTGAAGTTCGGCCAATCAGAAAATTCAAAATAGAATCTTTCGGAGCCATACCGTGCACTTGCGCTACACTTTAGGGCCGCCGCTTTATGCGCTGTCAAGATATGATTGGCGCTCAGAGAATCTTCCTTAAAAACCATCGGATCTTCATTAAAAAAGCAGGATTTAACATGATTCGTTGGATCTGAATAAGTTACGTCAGGCGCGATCGGAGATTAGATAGACCGTTGGATCTGGATCAACCGTGGCGTAGTACCGGGCGTGCGCCACTCGGAATCAAGGACCCTGTTTCATATAATAGGGATCACCATATTAACTTGCGTTTGTCGAATAATATTGCACGCGATAGAATCTTGACGTTGCCGCCGCACTACACTCGAGCCCGCCTTATCAAAGGCCATCCAATCTGGATCTTAACGACGTGGCTCAAATCCAGCCGTCCAATTGGTTTCTTTTTTCATTTATGATAATTACAGCATTAATCTTCAACTTTTGATAATTGCAAATAGGCCCCTAAACAAATGTTTAATGGCTTTTTTGAGCGATCTGACGGAAACTGCGATATCTCTCTCATCCGACGTCGGAATTGAGTGATTCAAGTTGCATTGGAAAGCTAACTCGACGCTCTACATCTTTCCAATGCTAGATCTCCATGAACCTGCTGCGGGACCCACCAAAAATAGGCTCAAAGTTAAAACTCTATAAAACCTTAGAATTTGAACCCGAAACTTTGTGTGCATGCATACCAAGTGCCGTGGGCTGCCGTGTTGACATGTCACCTTGCCATCACACCCATGGATCCCACCCACAGTCTCTCTCCTCTTTCTCTTTCTAGTTTCTCTCTCCTCATTCTCTCTCTACATCTTCTTTCTTCATGTAATGCTTCAAGATGTCGCAACACTGCCTCATCATCAAAAACTTGACCACATCACCAGAAACACTGTCAGATCATCAGATCATTAGTTTCTCGTTCCTCTTTTTGACCACACCATCAGTGGAGCCCACAGATAGTCTCTCTCATCAAACTCAATGTAGAATACCATTCAACTCTCTGCAAGTCATCTGAAACACATGTAGAACACTGTAGAACACACATGCGAGGTTGTCCCATCTTTTCCATTTCACTGACACTCTCTCTCCTACACTGACACTCTCTCTCCTCATTTCTTTGACTATATGCTTACAGACAGTGTCACATCAGTCAAGTTGCCAACAATGACAACATAAATTCCAACATACAGGGGGGGTCATAATTGCAGAGGCAGTACACTATGTTTTACCTCACTATATGGCTAATGAAAAGTAATTTATTTTGCATATGAGATACAGAAATATATATTCATATCTAGGATGTTGTGTTTCTATGGATAATCAGATAACCGGATTTCTTAGCCTAGGGATTGGATTTAACACGCTTGGTATGGTTCAGTACTTAATTTGTTTTGCACATTTAAATCCTTTTAAACAATGAGAAATTCAAGTACCAAAACTACGGACAACAATTTATTTCAAGCCATCAACGATCATATGAAATCATCCCAACAGACAATGATATAAAAGATTTGTTGTCTTTCAATTAACATCATATTTATATATTATGTAATGCGTCCTAGATAAAGTTTTTAAATCAAAAATTCTGTCTTTAGATTGTTGTAAAATATAAAAGAAAAACTTTAAATGAGAACCACTTATCTGATGTCACGTTTCCAATGATCTGTTGAAGAAGACTGTAATTGATAATGAGTTTGAAGTTGGGTCGTATCACAAGCGATACTGTCCTAAAGACAGAATTTGCCCCCAATGGTGCAATCGGATTTTGATACAAATCTGGCTCCAAGATAAAGCAGCTTTTTGGCTTTCCGCATTAAACCTACACTAGTTTAATGCGCCTCTGCGAGTACTTCGGAGTTGTGCTTAAGTCAAATGCAAGACTGTAATGCAATTTCGGTAAAATAACGATGTTTCAGAAAACATAGGGGAATATCCTTGGTATGTGCTTACAAAGAAGGAGAGAGAGTGAAAGAGAGAGAATCAAGAAAAACTTAGTTCTTCTAACCATTTCTAAGGCTTCCTCCTCTATTTATAGCAGAGAACATGTCCTTTCAAGACATCCCTTGAGGAAAGGTGTGTCCCTTTAAACCAACATGTCTTTACAAACAAATGATGTGTCTCTTGTAAAGACACTTTAATGAACTGAGTCAAATGGATTGAACCGTTACCAATCTAACAATTTCAGGTCAAACGGGTTGAACCGTTACTGACCCAATAGAAGCCAAATTAAAACTCAACCCATCCAATGGGTCTTGGGTTCCAATCTCACTAACCTCACTTCACTAGCCTCATACTGAGAAAACCAAAACAAAACATATTTTTATTTTGAAACTTTATTTAATAAAAATTGATAAAATACAACAAAATGTTGTAACCGGCCAATTCATTCTTGATCCATTTCACCAGTGCTTCAAAGTTCTTGGAACTACCACTCTTTACAGCAATATGAAGAGCTGTCTGATTTTGAGTTGTTAATGCTGTAATACACTCGGGGCAAACATAGAGCAACTTCCTAATAATGTAATCACTATGAAGTGTCGCAGATTTTGCTGCATAGTGAAGAGCACCATCCTATTGCGGCCTTTGATCAAGCAGAGTTCCTTATCTACTTTCAAGAGCTTCTTCACCATTCCTACCTGTCCATTTTCAGCAGCTATGTGTAGAGGGCTTAATCCATGTTGGTTTAGCCTTCTAGCCAATGAAGGCTTCAAGTTTGCAATTTCAGCTAAAAGTCCTTTTGGTTATTCGAAACGGCGACATGTAACGGATTGTCTCTGAACTCCTGATCGGCTCTATCAAGAATGGAGGAGTCTCTACCAAGCAGTCCATAGAGGCTTTCTTCATCTCCAGTCTTAGCAGCTTCCATCAGGGTGTAAAGATTCTGATCCATTTTCTATCAGGCAATAATTTTTTCCCCTTATTGCCACTTGATATATAGAAGCCCTCAGCTCTAAGAAACCACTACATTTTGGGATTAAATATACAATTGAAAAGGGATCATTTGGGGAGGAGCTAACTAGTATGAAGTCGTCTTTTTGTTTGTGCAGGAAGGATTCCAGGAACTTCTCTGAATAATTAAAAATCGAAGAACGTATACATGGGCAGTTCTGAATGATTAAAAAATCGAAGAACATATACATGGGCGTCATTGAGTTTACGTAGATCTCGTTGACGCAACGAAGAGGTATGTCATGTATGATCTGTCATCCCCTCTTTCCTCCATAGTGGAGAGAAAGAGGGGAAAACAAACATATAAGTGATTGTATGATAGGTGAGTTGATTGGGTTTTGATCTGATACAGAATCGATCAATTCTTACATACGTCCAGTGATGTTCTGAGGTGGATATATATATATATATATATAGATCCTGTAGTAGTTTCATGAATTGTACTGAACAAGAAATATGTAGAGCATCGATTTCAGTTTGTAACGCATTTTAAATCATCTTATTCCAATGTCCTATAGCTACAGTCAGTTTCTTGAAAATACATTGAAAAATCTCAAAAAATCATTATTTATTAGGGCTCGGAGATTTTTAAATACTGCATGCGTTTCACGTCATATTTTTAAATAAATTTTGTCCTTATTTGTGATTGTAAAAGTTGACGGGCAGCTAAGGTATTTTTATGATTTATTAAAATCATAATCACATGGAGCTTTCATTTATGCATTTGTTATATCATGATGGGATGGTTCTGCTTGAGTTTATTGTTACGCGAAGGGTCCTCTGTCTTGCTCTCAAGTGGCAGTGAGGATCCTAGTTTTCTGTCTCACTCTCAAGTGACAGTGAAGATCCTAGTTTTTTTTCTCGTTCTCAAGTGGCAGTGAGGATCTCAGCTTCTTATAAGACATCAGCATGTGTCTTGATGTCGGGATGCTGCTTGATAACCAGACGAAAGGATCTGGATTCGTGACATGAAAGATGCTTTTGCAAGTGATCTGATTAGTTGGCATACAGATTCATTGTATGTTGTGCAATACAAAGAAGGATATTGATTCCACATGCAAATATGAAACCGCGTCAGGCGTGATTAGCGGATCTGACAGTCTGATTTCACCCTCATATTCTAAATCTGATCCGACGGCCTATATCGCCAGCGTCCAGATATTTCAAATTATTAATTTTAGCTTTTTAAAAGATGTTGTTTTGAAAGATCTTGTACATTCCTAGTCAAATTACTATTCCTAGATCAACGGCTACTCTTATTGAAAAGAGTTCATTTGCCGAGAAACTAGTTTGAAGTCGTCTCTTTTCTTTGGGCAGGTAGGAATCTAATCATTTTGGGATTCAAGTCAATCACAAGAACTTCTCTGAATGATTTAAAAATCAAAGAACATATACGCACTTACGTACTTATTGTTAACCAAACGATCAGGTATGCCATGTATGATCTGTCATCCTCCTCTTTCCGCCGTAGATGAAAGAAAAAGAGGGGGAAACAAACATTTAAGTGATTATATCCAGAAAACCATTCGAACAATCTTTTGAACAATGTAAAATATACAAAAAGCCTTCCGTCTATCCACCATTGTTATGAATAGAATCAGTTCAAACGTCAGTGTCTTTTTGCAATGAAACTCTGATTTAAACACGTTTCTAGTTACATTCCACCCTAAGTTCTAAGAAACCATTACATTTTGGTGTATTAAAATATTCTCTCGAAATGAGATTAAATATACAATTGCAAAGAGTTCATTTGGGGAGGAATTAGTTTGAAGTCGTCTATTTTCTTTGGGAAGGTATGAATCCAATCATTTATGGGAATTCTCTGAGTAAGATTGAATTTTTTTTTTTCTTTTAATTTGACCCTTCTTTTGGAACAAATGGATCAAGTTGGAATAAGATAACCCAAATTCCTTTTTTTTTTTTTCATGGAGGGGGAAGTTTTCTTCCAAAAAGACAAGCAAAAAAGTTGTTGGGTAATTGGAGTTTGTGGAAGCTGTATTGTCATCGTTGACAATCATACATGTCTCGTTTTAATGTAGCAATGCTTATATGATGGCATGGCATTGTTGTAGGAGCATACATGTGTGTTCTGATTGAGTTGATTGGGTCTGGCAGTGAGTTGACTAGTTTTTTGATGAAATTTCAAGTTTCCTTTGAAACTTTTCACTTTGAAATAGGCTTTGTTAGGTCCCGCAACAGTTTCATAAAATGTGTTGAACATGATACATGTAAAACATCGAGTTAACTTTGTAACAAATCATCTTATTTCAATATGGTATGACCAACCTAGTCAGTTTCGTGAAAATACTTTGAAAAAAACTCAAAAAATCAAATCTCAAAAAATCAGAATTTATTAGCGATCGGAAAGTTTTAATACTACAAGCGTTTCACGTCATATTTTTATATAAATTTAGTCTTTATTTGTGATTGTAAGAATTGACTGGCTGTTAAGGTATTTTTAGGATTTATAAAAATCCTAATCACCTGTATAAGCATTTATTATATTATGTTGGGATAGCTCTAAAGTCAAAGCTTAGGTTGTCTCGGGTTTTATTTTTATTTCTGTTTTTTCTGGCCAGTTTTTGTTTGCACAGTGTTTTTTTTTTTTCTTTTTTCTTTTTTATCATTTTATATGAAAAGAAAAAAAATACCTCTAAAACAGAAAGAGGTTAAGATTTTTTTTTTTTTTTGTCAAAAAGTGTTTTTGCATGTTTTTGCGTAGGTTTAATGCGCATATGTTTTAAATGAAGATAAAATAATACAATCAATATTTTTTTCCAAAAAAATATTGTTTTAAGTGAGGGTTGAATTTTGAATCACTTGGGCCTTGGGTTGCTTAGCATCATGAGTCATAGTCAAATAATTTCTAAGCTGAAAACGTCTATGGTGAAAATCAAATTTCTATTCTAATAATGCACTTGGATCTGAGATTAAGTTTCCATCTGTGTTTGGTTAGTCGGATCAATTGGATTTAATGCAATTTTATATCTGTTTACTGTGGCAAAGGTGGGTTTGCCCTCTCAAATTATGCTAGTTGAAGGAATGGTTATGAGTAAACGAGTTCAGTTTCTTTGTGCTAGAATTTCTTTGGAGATGGATAAGCCCTTATAAACTTTATTTAACATTAAAATGAAGAATAGAAGGGAGTATAGGGTCTATATTAAATATGAGAGATTTCTCAACTACTATTATTTCCATGGTCATTTGATGAGCAGAATTGAAGGAATAGTCCCTAGCCATCAGATGCTAGAAGCTCATATTATCCTTTTCTTTTTTCTTTTTTTTTGGTAAAGGAAGCTCATATTATCTTGCCACAAGGATCCCAGCCAGCTCAAAATAGTAGTAGGCGACCACGAGGAGCAAAGGAATTTTTTAATTTTACACATACGTCTCTAAGAATTGTTATTGAGCGATCGTTTGGTGTCTTGAAGAAGCATTTCCCTATTTTAAAAATGATGTCGTCATACAGTTTCAAGACACAAGTGTTGATTGTAATTGCATGTGTAACAATACACAATTTTATTCGAAAGCAAATGGCGTCAGATTGACTTTTTGAAAAAGCCGAAAGACGAGACTTGGATTGTGAAAGTGAAGACATCGATAGCGATAGTGACAACGATGGGGTCATGGATATTATAGATGTGATAGGTGCTTCACAACAACGATGAGAAGCATATCGAAAACAAATTGTAAATCAAATTGAGAATGCATATCAACAATAAGGATAAACAAGTGATTTTTTTTTTTAATAACATAACTTTGGTATGATATTATGAAAATTATTATAGTTAGGAAAATATTTATACTATTTAACTTTGATCATTTTGACAACTGGACAAATCTATTTGTATATTTTGAAGTATGTCTCAATCCGTGTTCTTTGGGTCATTTTGTTTGAATATTGTTATAGGTAATTTTTTCATAAAAAATAATATGTTAAAAAAAAAAATTTGTGTTTGACCACATGTATATAGTCATCACTTTGACTGTTGAATATAGGGATGGGAAAGCGTGAAATAATATTTTTATCCCTCTACTAGACAAGAGAGAGATCGTTTTTGGTGACTAATTATAACTAGAATGATAATTTGATGTTTTTTTTTTCTGCCGTTGAGGATACTTGTCAAGTAAAAACCATGACTAACCAAGAGGTATTTTTTTTTTTCAATGGGCAAAGTTGGGATTTAAAAAAAAAAATTTAAACCATGCAACTTAAATTGTTAAGGCAATATAATGTTAAATTTGTTTTGGAATCCCAAGCCTCACTTTTAAAAGACGAGGTATTCAAATCATCATATTTTCAAAGATTGTACCTCAGATATAAATAGATATAAATTGCACATTAATGCATAACAAACATATTTCTCATTATATAATGTATTATGTTTAATGAAGCTCTCTTTGGTTTGTATTATATAATGTATTATGAGTTATTTGTGACAAATCAATTATGATAATAGATTATGAGTAATAAATAATGACCGTTTGGTACCACTAAACATAATACATTATGTAGAGAAATATAAACAATCACCTAATTATAGATTATTCTAATAATGATAAACAGCTATTCACCTATTTGTAGATAATGAATTATATCGATTTATTTTAAATATAAATAGACATTATAAATCATACCAAACAATCATAAATTTTATAATATATTATATAATACATTATATAATACAAACCAAAGAGAGCCTGAACCAAACCTTCATTATTTATTACTCATAATCTATTATCATAATTGATTTATCACAAATAACTCATAATACATTATATAATACAAACCAAAGAAAGCCTAAATAAAATACCACCGTTTCACACTTGTTATCGTTTTGGATATTTCTTGTTGTTGGGTTCACTTTCTATTTCTATCAACAGTGGACATAAAAGAGAAGGGTTTTGAATCATACAGAGTTGAAATAGATCCCCTACCATTCTTATTCATGTTTTTATTTTGCATTCATTTGGTATCAACCCTAGGATAGTAGCTTGTCCATGTGGCAACAATCAAACGGGTGCAACAAATCATGTAGCACTTAGGACTGTTACAGACGAGCCCGCTTCAGGAGAGAGAGCAAAGTAATGATGAAACAATGATCGCTTTATAGTTATATCACTATCTTTCTCTTTAAATTAAAAAAAAATATATTTTCTTATGAGGGAAAACCACTCTCACACAACCAGAACAATGACCACAAAGAAACACAACAAGCAAATCATCAAAAGATTGGAATTAAAACAAAAAACACAACAAGCAGACCATCAAAAGATTGGAACTAAAACAAAAAGAGAAACCGACTAACGGTCAATACATAGCATAGCGGACCCAACAAGACAAAGCCGAATTAAGGACAGCCTATAAAACGCACCAACTCCAAAGGGATGGACAATGAATCGAATGAACAAGAATCTCAAATTCTCAATCAACTAACAAATATTTGGTTCTGCCCTGCCATTTTCGGCACTAAAAGAAACCTGGTCCTTGTCCTGGCCCTCCTTGCGCGGCTTCTTCCTCTCCCGTTTCTCCCGTAACTCCTGCATCCTATCTGCAGTAGTAACATAAAGGACTAATGCCACAGGTAATGGAATTGTCAAGATCATTCCATGGAACAAAACTGTCAGAGAACCTAAACCCAGAAACAGGAGGCGAACCGACAATCCATACGTAATCAACATTAAGAATAATGCTACCAGAATCGGACCTCGTAAAGGATATCCTTTAGTAAGATAGAAAATCTGGACAATAGATACAAGAAACCCAGCATAGTTGAAAAGCATTAGAATCAGGAAAGAGTGTGGGTATTTATCAAGCCAAATTGATCTTCCTGCTGTGTGTGGTCTTTGCTGTATTAATGTGCTACTGTTATTGCGTCCATCATTGCTAGGATCGTAGTCATCTGGCCAAAAGCCTCCTGGAGGGTTGAGTACGGTTGTGTATGTAGCTGTCACAATAAGAATATAAATCACTAACAGCGCGTTGCGAACATCGTTTGAAGTGTTTGTGTCCATCTCGAAGAAACTTAGGAAATTTAGGCCCCTGCGCAACCATTTGATTCCAGAATCTAAAGTCCTTCTCCGTACAAGATTCACTGTATCATTAGCACTCGTTGCTCCTTTGCTTTGAAGGATCTTTCGCATTTTCTCTCCTATTTCCTCCTCTGGTTGTGTTTGAGGTCCATTGGCTCTGGTCAAGACATCAAAGGCTGTCTTTTTACTGTTGTTGGTCTTGTTTATTTTCACAGCCTCTCTAATAAAGCAGCCATAGTCACAAAGCAGAAGCTTTACAATCTTCAGATTCTGTACAATTCAAAACAGGGGTCAAGTAGAAAATCAACGGAAGACGAAATAAGAAATGTTAGTAAGAAAAAGCGATCTTGCCTCAGGATTTCTTTCTGAAGTTGCAAGGTGCAAGATTGTGTTGCCTTGTTGGTCCTTCCATCTGAGAATGTTGTAACCGGCCGATTCATTCTTGATCCATTTCACCAGTGCTTCAAAGTTCTTGAAACTACCACTCTTTACAGCAATATGAAGAGCTGTCTCATTTCGAGTTGTTAATGCTGAAATACACTCGCGGCAAGCATAGAGCAACTTCCTAATAATGTAATCACTATGAAGTGTCGCAGATTTTGCTGCATAGTGAAGAGGCACCATCCTATTGCGGCCTTTGATCAAGCAGAGTTCCTTGTCTACTTTCAAGAGCTTCTTCACCATTCCTACCTTCCCATTTTCAGCAGCTATGTGTAGAGGGCTTAATCCATGCTGGTTTAGCCTTCTAGCCAATGAAGGCTTCAAGTTTGCAATTTCAGCTACAAAGTCCTTTTGGTTATTCGAAACGGCGACATGTAACGGATTGTCTCTGAACTCCTGATCGGCTCTGTCAAGAATGGAGGAGTCTCTGCCAAGCAGTCCATAGAGGCATTCTTCATCTCCTTTCTCAGCAGCTTTCATCAGGGTGTCAAGATTCGGATCCATTTCCTATCAGGCAATAATTTTTTCCCCTTATTGCCACTTGATATATAGAAGCCCTCAGCTCTAAGAAACCACTACATTTTGGGATTAAATATACAATTGAAAAGGGTTCATTTGGGGAGGAACAATCTAGTATGAAGTCGTCTTTTTGTTTGTGCAGGAAGGATTCCAGGAACTTCTCTGAATGATTAAAAAATCGAAGAACATATACATGGGCATCATTGAGTTTACGTAGGTCTCGTTGATGCAACGATGAGCTATGTCATGTATGATCTGTCATCCCCTCTTTCCTCCATAGAGGAGAAAAAGAGGGAAAACAAACATATAAGTGATTGTACGATAGGTAAGCTGATTGGGTTTTGATCTGATACAGAATCGATCATTCTTACATACATCCAGTGATGTTCCGAGGTGGATATATATATATATATATATATAGAGGGTGTCTCACTGCATAAGTGGTAATAGTTTCTTGTCCCTTTGCGATAGATTTTGATAGATCCATAGTAGTTTCATGAATTGTACTGAACATGAAATATGTAGAGTATCGATTTCAGTTTGTAACGCATTTTAAATTATCTTATTCCAATGTCGTATAGCTACAGTCAGTTTCTTGAAAATACATTGAAAAATCTCAAAAAATCATTATTTATTAGGGCTCGGAGAGTATTAAATACTGGATGCGTTTCACGTCATATTTTTAAATAAATTTTGTCTTTATTTGTGTTTGTAAAAGTTGACGGGCAGCTAAGGTATTTTTATGATTTATTAAAATCATAATCACATGGAGCTTTCATTTATGCATTTGTTATATCATGATGGGATGGTTCCGCTTGGGTTTATTGTTAGGCGAAGGGTTTTCTCTCTCGCTCTCAAGTGGCAGGCATTGAGGATCTCAGCTTCTCATAAGACAGCATGTGTCTTGATGTCGGGATTCTCACTGCTGCTTGATAATCAGGCGAAGGATCCAAGTTTGTGACATTGAAGATGCTTTTGCAAGTGATCTGATTAGTTGGCATACAGAGTCATCGTATGTTGTGCAATACAATTAGGGATATTGATTCCACATGCAAATATGAAACCGTGTGACAGTCTGATTTCACCCTCATATTCTGAATCTGATCCGACGGCCTATATCGCCAGCGTCCAGATATTTCAAATTATTAATTTTAGCTTTTTAAAAGATGTTGTTTTGAAAGATCTTGTACATTCCATGTTGTTTTGAAAGATCTTGTACATTCCTAGTCAAATCACTATTCCTAGATCAACGGGTACTCTTATTGAAAAGAGTTCATGTGGCGAGAAACTAGTTTGAAGTCTCTTTTCTTTGGGCAGGTAAGAATCTAATCATTTTGGAATTCAAGTCATTTACAAGAACTTCTCTGAATGATTTAAAAATCAAAGAACATATACGCCATGGAACTTACGTACATTTTGTTAACCAAACGATCAGGTATGCCATGTATCATCTGTCATCCCCTCTTTCCTCCGTAGAGGAAAGAAAAAGGAGGGAAACAAACATTTAAGTGATTGTATCCAGAAAACCATTCTGAACAATCTTTTAACAATGTAAAATATACAAAAAGTCTTCAGCCTATCCACCAATGTTATGAATAGAATCAGTTCAAATGACAGTGTCTTTTTGCAATAAAACTCTGATTTAAACACGTTTCTAGTTACATTCCACCCTCAGCTCTAAGAAACCATTACATTTTGGTGTATTAAAATATTCACTCGAAATGAGATTAAATATACAATTGCAAAGAGTTCATTTGGGGAGGAATTAGTTTGAAGTCGTCTATTTTCTTTGGGAAGGTATGAATCCAATCATATATTGATGGACCTTGAATGACACTGAGAGGGGGGGTGAATCAGCGTGAAAACTTTTCCCTGATATTTATTTGCTGCCCAGTGTTGTTTATGAAATAAACTATCACACACACAACCATATGCAAATCTACCTCGATACCACTCAGTGGCCAGGTCTACCAAATTTGCACACTCATCCTACAATTCATTCCACGCACTTCACAACATACAGAATCAAAGTATACCACAACACAGAAGGGTTACGTTGTTTACCACCACAGTGTGTGATGGCTAATCCACGGAGTAATGCCCAATGGGCTTTGTATTTACTCAATACTAAACTTTTAGCACTTTACAGGACAAGGATACTCACCCTATGTTTTCTCAGCATAGAACTAAGAGGGCAAACACTGCCAATGTTCAGGCTATTCCAGCCAGTGTCCAGCACCCACTCAACACAAATCAAAAAGATAAATTTTGGGGCTTATAGTGATGCCCTACAATTAAATCCCAAACTAGCAAGGCATTCAATATTCTTTTTGCCTAAGCTAGCATACAGTAGGCTCCCATACAAAGTAGGCATTCAATATTCTCAACCTACTCTAGCATACAAGGCATTGATTCAATAAATAATGAGGGAGTTGAGAAAATCTCACAAGTGATGTTTTCTGACATCTGAAGACATATGCAGTGTTTCTGCAATTTCAATAGAACCTCTCACAGCCATTAATATTGGAAGAACTGATCCCTTCAAATAACTTCTTGCTCATACATCACCTCTTCTTCTGATAATCAACCAATCACTTGTCATATGCAAAGAAGCTCCACCATCCTTCAAAAATCACAGTAGTGCACTAACATTGGCACGAATAGAGATGATGAGTGACTATTTTCAATTCCCAAAGGCAAAACAAATAAAAAATATGAAGTATATCACTTTTCTTCTCAAAAACTCCTTTTTAGATCTGTTTCACGCGGCCACCGACCTCCCAGGCATTCTCAATAGATAGGAACTCCAAAACCTACCTCGGAGCAATTTGGATCGTCGGATTTGACCACCGAATGGTCAAGTTATGACAAAAACAAGTTCGGCCAATAGGATTATTTCAAACGGAATCTATGAGCATTACTTGGTGTAGCTGCGAAGCACCGAAGCAGCGGCGCCGCTGACATGGCAGGCGCGGTGTCGAGTTGTGGTTGGCTGAAGAAGGATCTTCGACACTGACCGTAGGATACACTTCAAATGGCGGGATGAGATTTTGACCGACGGATCGGCTTAATCACGCCATCAACTCTCGGACATAATGATGGCCTTCGGATCTGGATCCGTTGCACCGCTTCTATGTATACGCGCAATAATGAATCAAGCCACCACTCCATAAACCGCTGCATACACTATTAAACTGCGCCCAGCCAATGCGCTTCTTCGCGGGAGCATCAAATACCGCCGCCTGAGTAACATGTTAGCCCGCATTTTTCTTGACCGTGAGATTAGAATCTGAAGGACGTGGCTTCATCTTGGCCGTTGATACTGGATTTTTGCTTTTACGAACTACCCAAAATACCCCTGGATTCATTTCTAATGGCCTCTGTAATTGATTTTTGTTAAGAAAAACCCTGTAGAACCAATATGTTCCCGAGAGGTGCTTCTCTCTAACAAGAGAAGCTTTCTCTCTCAAGAACTTTTCACAAACAGATAGAGCGCGCGTCAGAGGGGAGGGCATAGCCATGCGGCAGCGGGCCTGCGGGCCTTGCTGCCTTGCGGGCCTGCTGCTGGGCATGCCATGGCTGCCGCCTAGCATGCGGCTGTCGCATGCCAAGCCATGGCTAGCCTCGGCTATGTGATGCCGCGGCTGGTCCTCGGCCAACCTGGCGACCAGTGGGTCCCGCCCACACCTGGGTCCCACAATTTTCTCTCTCCTCTCTCTCTCTCTCTCTCTATAGGCTTCTCTCTCTTCTTTCTCTCTCTATAGATTCCCTCCATTTTTCATGCTTCAGAAGGTGTCCAACACTGTGATAAACACTGTCACATCACCTGTAACACTGTCACATCGCCTGTTTCACTGCCATATCGCATGTATCACTGTCAGCTCGCATGTGGGGTCCATAGACACTATCTCTCATCAAACTTGCCAATTTACCAACAATTACAATACGAGGGCAAACAGTGTAGGAATCTCTGAGTAAGATTGAATCTTTTTTTTTTCTTTTAATTTGACCCTTTTTTTGGATCAAATGGATCAAGTTGGAATAAGATAACCCAAATTCCTTTTTTTTTTCTCTTTTTTTTTTTCGTGGAGGGGGAAGCTTTCTAAGGAAAAAAGTTGTTGGGTAATTGGAGTTTGTGGAAGCTGTGTTGTCATCGTTGACAATCATACATGTCTCCTTTTAATGTGGCAATGCTTATATGATGGCATGACATTGTTGTAGGAGCATACATGTGTGTTCTAATTGAGTTGATTGGGTCTGGCAGTGAATTGACTAGTTTTTTGGCGAAATTTCAAGTTTTCTTTGAAACTTTTCACTTTGAGATATGCTTTGTTAGGTCCCGCAACAGTTTCATGATATGTGCTGAAGATGATACATGTAAAGCATCGAGTTAACTTTGTAACAAATCATCTTATTTCAATATGGTATGACCAACCTAGTCAGTTTCGTGAAAACATTTTGAAAAAAACTCAAAAAATCGGAATTTATTAGCGATCGGGAAGTTTTAATACTACAAGCGTTTCACGTCATATTTTTAAATAAATTTAGTCCCTATTTGAGATTGTAAGAATTGACTGGCGGTTAAGCTATTTTTAGGTTTTATAAAAATCCTAATCACATGGTATAAGCATTTATTATAGAAAAAATTTCATTTAGACCCCATCAAGGATTGCTAACATCATCTATACCCACAAGATTGTAAAAACATCACCTAGGTCCACTTAACTGACGAAAATCACTAAAATTATTGAAATACAGTTTTACTCCTCATATTATAAATTGAAAAATTAAAAACTTATGTTGATTTATTAATTTGACTTTCAAATCAAACTTATATTTTCTCTCTCCCTCTCTGTCTCTCTCCGCCTCTCTCTCTACCTTCCTCCAACGGAATCGTATGTTGATTTCATGTCTATTCTCAATCCTTTCTGCATCGTCAATTATGTCACCAAGATCTGAATATGCCTTTTCTTTCCAACCCAACCACTTCTCTCCTAACTACGAATCGAGTTGTAGAAAAATTGAAGAAAGAGAGAGAGAGAGAGAGAGAGAGAGAGAGAGAGAGAGAGAGAGAGTTGCAGAGATTGTTGCCTTTGCACGGAATTCTGGTGTTTCCTTTTTCTTCCCCCACCATGCTACACATTTGATACAGTTAGAAACAATCAGTCTTGCAACAAGAAATTTTGTTTTAAAATAATAGGAGAACTTTCAGATGATCCAGCTTTGCAAAGGTAACAATGTAAAAGGCTTGATATGGTTTCTTTTCTCTTGAACGTTTTGTTTGCATGCAAGTATATTGGATCAAATCAGTTTATGAGCCAACTCTGATAGTAGTGCAAATGAAGTTACAATTAAAAGATAGTTAAAGCAAGAACATATTTCCTTAAATGGTCAGACTAGATAACCTGTGTGATCTTCATCCAACAGGTACCTAAGATTCCTTCCAATAACATAGTTATTCAGTCGAATCGTCTTCCCCATCTTCAACTTTGTTCCCATTGTAGCCCCAAATCTTCTTCCCCATTTCGGATTTCAAATCTCCGAAACTTATTAAGAGATTTTTCAATGGTGATATATAGATTAAGAGCGCAGCAAGAGAGAGAGAGATGGGGTTGGGGTCTTTCTTTTACGGACGTATGCTTGGCGGTCTTTTTTTTTTTTTTTTTTTAGATAAGAACCTGCTTCGGGATTCGAAGGTTGATGAACACATTTTATGTGTGAATTTAGGGCATAAAATATACATCTCTTATTCTATTTATGATACTTCTCGGGTATTTAATGTTGATTTTATGTTTGTTGGGTATAGGTGAAAGAATGGAGAAATTTGAGCTTAAAAATATCATTTTATGAATTTTTGGTGATCCTATCCAGTTAACTCACCCAGTCAACTCGGCAGTCGGGCATAAGACTAATTTTATGAGGAGAACCACAAATTTTGTGTATAAGATCAGCCTTGGACCAAGTCAAAGAGTAGCCCAATCTCATGTGAAAGATTTCATTCTCTTGAGAAAATATTCCTTAGTTATTTGGAATCAAATTTACAAGATTGCCATGGCAAAGAAGAATGGAAAGCTCCAATCGATTATGAAAGTTTTCAAAAAGAGATAATGATGCTAAAGATATGATGAGTTGGTGCAAGATTTTTTCTACTCAATAATCGTCCATATACAATGAACCTACAAGATTGGAATTCGGTTACCAAAATTATCTCCACAAAATCTCTTGTAATTCAATTGTAAAGATTGATTGTGATCTTTACTCTCTTGTATATATATGTGATGTTCAGCAATAGAAAATCATCCAAGAATTCTATTATGAGTTTTTTTTTCTTAGTTTTAAGAATTTATGAGAGAGTTTGAGATTCTTAGTTTTTTTTCTTTTCAAGTTGTGTTCTTTCTTGCTTAAGTTTATTTTTATTTATTTATTTATTTTCTTTTAGTTTTAATTTCAGATTTAGAACTCTGTAGTAGGGTAGATAAATATAGGTTGTACCCCATTATTAATTTAATTTAGGAGAGAAGGCTCCCTTTGTAATCGTTTGCACATCGCCTTGGAGTGACAACAAGACGACGAGCAACGACAGAGATAAGTTAAATCTTCTATCGAGATAAGTTTTTCTTACATTCTTTTACTTTTAATTTCATTTCTTTCTTGCAATAAATCTGTGTTACTTTATGGTTAGTGGTTTCGTAAATTTTCGTACCGTTATGAATGATTATTATTGTTTTTATTGCTTGATTAATTTTTATTTAAAGTAATTAGGGTATTAATTCAATCATATCCCTTTGGTACGCTTTGCCTTATTTGAGTTAGGATAATAGCGATTCCTCCCTGAGATCGACCCGTTACTGCACGATACCGTGCACTTGCGGTTACATATATATTAAATTCACATCAAGTTTTTGGCGCCGTTGCCGGGGAGGCAAGCTGTTATTTTTCCTATTTTAAATAGTTCAAAGTGATTTAAAAAAAAAATTTGCAAAAAAAAAAAAAAATTTATTGAATTCTAAGTGATTTTAAAAAAAAATGCAAAATATTTTCATTGTTCTTTATGCCTTTCTTTGCACCTCCGATCCGTTAGGTTGGAACAGTACAATCGACGGTCCAATCCTCATGATATGGTGTTAAGGGATGCTGACTATCGAATTATCAAGAGGAATAACGACCAATAGCTTCGGCGGTAACGGTGTTGTTTCTCTAGGTAATTGCGGATATGACCGGTCTCTAAGCCATTGATCGTCAGGAGGTTTGCATTGACCCCGATTCGAAAAAATCCAGCTTTTCGCATCGAATTTAGAGGAAAAAGAAAGAAAATTTTTTTTTATCATTTGAAACAGTTTTATGCATGAGCATATGGACTCGTGATTCTAGCAATCGTCTAGTAAGAGTCCCATCATTTACAATGGCTGAACCAAAGATGACACTTAAGGATAGATTTTACCCTGCTAGGGCAGCACAACCTTCATGTATTCAATTGTCAGTTGCCACAGGCAACAACTATGAATTGAAAAACTCAATTCATTACCATGCTTCCTCATTTTTATGGGTTATCTTCAGAGGATGCATACTTGTTCCTCCGTGAGTATGAGGAGGTGTGTGCCCTCATTAAAATGCAACATCTCAGTGATGATGCTGTCAAATTGAGGTGCATCACTTTTTCACTCAAGGATGGAGCTAAAAAATGGCTTTATGGTCTTCCCACAAATTCCATTACATCTTGGGAAAAATTTACTATGTTATTCCTTAAAAAGTTTTTTCCTCTTCACAAGACAAATAAACTTCGAGGGGATATAATGCGGTTCAAACAAGAGTCAAATGAGTCTTTTTCAAGACTCATGGAAAGGTTCCAAGGTCTACTCCAAGAGTGCCCTCACCATGGTATTGAAATATGGCAGCTTTGTCAAATTATTTACGAGGGGATAGATTTTCCTACCAAGCAAATGCTTGAGTCTATGTGTCCTCAAGGATTCACTTCCTATGAGGATGCTAACGATGCTTGGAATTTTTTGGAGGATCTAGCCGAAAAAATAAGAGAGTGGGAGTCTGTGCAGGAGACAGATCACACCAAAAAAGGTAAAGGTTACTTTGTCGATGGCATAGTAGCTAAAGAGGCACACTTAGATAGCCTTATCAAAAGGATAGAAGCCTTAGTTCCTAAAGACCCTATCCAAAAGCAAGTCCTAATGTGCAATTGGTGTCAAACTCCTGGACACACAGTAGAGGAATGCCCTTCACAGGGAAATTCTCAGAATGCTAATGTAAGTGCACTTTACAATCCGTATAGTAACACTTACAATCCAGGGATGGAGAAATCACCCAAAATTTTTCTTAGAACCAAGGGAACCGTGTGAACCCATCCCAATTTCTAAATCAAGGTCCTCCCGGTCACACCAGGCCATATGCTCCCCCCTAGACCCAATTTTGTTCCCCAAGGTAATTTTCAGCAACCCCCTGGGTTTTCTAACACGGGTGAGCCGGCCAGACTCAGTGAGTTGGAGAAGAATGTGGCAGCTCTAATGGCAGGGCATATCAGTATGGAGAGGACACTTACCCAATTGGTTACCCTAATGTGTGAAAAGAACAAGAGTATTATGCCTAGCCAACCAGAGACCAACCCACGCCATCACCCACAACCAAATAGGTCAAACCCTCAAGTGAATGGCATAGAGAGTCAATCAGGGTCCTCCAAACAATGCAATGCAGTCCATGCATTACGGAGTGGCCAAGAGTACCTACGGGATGAAGCACCAAAGAACAAACCCAAAGTTGCTCCCGTTAATGTTCCCCAATCCGAGGCACCTACTGAGCCTCTTTCTTCAGGTTCGTCTAATGTATCTGAAAGACCCAAAGAGACTGTATCGGACAGAGTTTTTACTCCACCAGCCCCATTCCCTAATAGGTTGGTAAACCAAAAGAAGACTGCTTTAGTTGATAAAATTTTAGAGGTCTTCAAACAGGTAGAATTGAATATCCCACTTTTGGATGCAATTGACCAAATTTCTATTTATGCAAAAGTCCTTAAAGACTTATGCACACAAAAGAGGATTAGTCAAATTCCTAAAAAGGTATTCTTGGCTGCACATTTAAGTTCCCTTCTGAACCATCCTGTGGTAGCCAAATACAAGGACCCTGGCTGTCCTACCATCTCTTGCATCATAGGCAACACTTTTATTGATCATGCTCTGCTAGACTTAGGTGCAAGTGTGAATCTTCTACCTTATCATGTTTACCAACAATTAGGATTGGGAAAGTTGAAACCAACGTCCATCTCACTTCAACTAGCCGATCGCTCTGTAAAAAACTCCTAAAGGAATGGTAGAGGATGTTTTGTTAAAGGTAGGAGAATTTCTTTTTCCCGTGGATTTTATTGTTTTAGAAATACATCCTGTCTCCAATAGGGATCAAATCCCTATCATTTTAGGGAGACCGTTTACGGCTACAAGCAATGCACTGATAAATTGCAGGAACGGTCTCATGAAACTGTCATTTGGTAATCAAATTGTTGATTTAAATGTATTTAGGCTGGGTAAGCAACCAAATGAGGAAGTACATATGCTCCAGGAATTTCCTGACCATGTACAGACCACTTTTGACATTGACTTTGACTCGGAATTCTTGCAGTGTATGGAAGCGTTGGGAGGAGTAGTGGATACTTTCTCATCAGAGGAATGGAGTATCCACACACCTGTAGAACCTCTAGGACCTCTATCCACTTCCATTCTCAAGCCCTCAATGATTGAACCACCTAGCTTAGAATTAAAGGAGTTACCATCCACTCTGAAGTATGCCTTCCTAGGACCCGACCGGACTCTTCCCGTTATTATTGCATCTGATTTGACTTTTAATCGGGAAGAAGAGTTAGTCAAACTCTTACAAAATCACAAGGAAGCCTTAGGTTGGACTGTGGCTGACATCAAAGGCATTAGTCTGTCTATTGTTCAGCATCATATACACCTTATGGAAGATACTAACCCCTCAAGGGAACCTCAGAGACGGGCAAATCCTGTGTTTCTAAAGTGCTTAGCTCATGGGATCATATATCCCATATCTGACAGTGAGTGGGTAAGTCCGGTACATGTGGTACCAAAGAAGTCGAGTCACCGTGAGTTGCTAATGCGGACAATGAATTGATTCCAACTCGTATCCAAACAGGATGGAGAGTCCGCATAGACTACGAAAAAGCTGAATACGGCAACGTGGAAGGATCACTTCCCTTTGCCTTTCATTGGCCAAATGTTAGAGAGATTGGCCGGACATGAATACTATTGCTTCTTAGATGGATACTCCGGTCACAATCAAATCCCCATTGCCTTAGATGACCAATACAAGACCACTTTCACATGCCCCTATGGAACCTATGCTTACCGGCGCATGCCTTTTGGGCTATGCAATGCCCCTGCCACTTTTCAAAGGTGCATGATGAGCATATGCTCAGATATGGTAGAACAATATTTAGAAGTATTCATGGATGATTTTTCTGTGCATGGGTCTACTTTTTCTGATTGCCTACATAATCTTTCCTTACTTCTTGTCAAGTGTACAGAGAAAGATTTAGTTTTAAATTGGGAGAAATGCCACTTCATGGTAAAACATGGCATAGTGTTGGGTTACATCATTTCCAAAGATGGGATCATGGTTGACAGAGCCAAAGTAGAATTGATTGAAAAGCTACCTATTCCCAAATCTGTTAAGGACATTCGCTCCTTTCTAGGGCATGCCGATTTCTATCGGAGATTCATTAAAGATTTTAGTCAAATTGCTCGCCCTCTCACCTCTTTGCTTGCTAAAGATCAGCTCTTTGATTTTAATGATGCCTTTCTTGAGAGTTTTAATCAACTCAAAAAGATTTTAACCACTTGCCCCGTTATTCAGGCACCCATATGGACAGAGCCCTTTGAGCTTATGTGTGATGCTTCTGATTTTGCATTAGGAGCTGTCCTTGGGCAACGGATCAATAAGTTACCCCATGTAATTTGTTATGCAAGTAGGACTTTAAATGATGCACAGCTTAATTACACCACCACTGAAAAAGAATTCTTAGTTGTTGTATTCGCTTTAGAGAAATTTCATGCCTACTTGATAGGATCCCATGTCATTGTGTATACGGATCATGCCGCTCTCAAGCATTTCTTGCAGAAAAAGGATGCCAAAGCTCGTCTCATTAGATGGGTTTTGCTTTTACAAGAGTTTGACTTAGAGATTAGGGATAAATCAGGAATAGAATATCTGGTTGCTGACCACTTATCCCGACTGCCTAATTCTTTGACTGTCGATTCACCAGTCAATGAGTCTTTCCCAGATGAGCACTTGTTTGCAGTATCTAGTGAGCCTTGGTTCACTGATATTGTAAATTACTTGGTAACGGGTGCGACCCCTTCTCATTGGTCCACCCAGGATAGGTATAGATTCCATTCCCAAGTCAAGTACTATTTTTGGGACGATCCATATCTGTTCAAGACTTGCCCTGATCAAATTATCACGAGATGTGTACCTGACCATGAACAACAATCTGTGTTGTCTTATTATCATGATCAAGCGTGTGGTGGCCACTTTGGGCCAAATAAGACTGCGGCCAAGGTTTTACAGTCTGGATTCTACTGGCCTAGTTTTTTTAAGGATGCATTTAATTACTGTAAGGCATGCCCTTCTTGTCAGTCTTTAGGCCGCATTACCAAGCGGAATATGATGCCACTAAACCCAATTCTAGTGGTTGAGGTTTTTGATGTTTGGGGCATCGATTTTATGGGTCCGTTCCCAAAGTCTTTTGGGAATGAGTATACCTTGTTAGCTGTGGACTATGTGTCTAAATGGATAAAAGTTGTTGCTACTAAGACCAATGACCACAAGGTAGTAATTAAATTTTTAAAGGAGAATATATTCTCCCGATTTGGTACCCCTCGAGCTATCATTAGCGATAGGGGGAAACACTTCTGTAACAAACCATTTGAGGTCCTTGTTTGAAAATATGGTATTACCCATAAATTGGCAACCCCTTACCACCCTCAGACTAGTGGACAGGTTGAAGTATCCAATCGACAAATCAAGTAAATTTTAGAAAAAACTGTCAATCCTACTCGTAAGGATTGGTTCATTCATTTCATAGATGCTTTGTGGGCTTATAGAACTGCTTTCAAGACCATTCTTGGTCAATCCCCTTACCGTTTGGTGTACAGAAAAGCCTACCATCTACCAGTCGAATTGAAACATCGGGCATTTTGGGCAATTAAGAAATTAAATTTTGATTTGTCAGATGCTAGCATTCATAGAGGACTCCAGCTCTCTGAGTTGGATGAATTGAGAAATGATGCCTACGACAGTGCCCGCATCTATAAAGACAAGACCAAGGCTTATCATGACAGACATATCGTTCGGAAGTCTTTCACCCCTGGCGACAAGGTTTTGCTTTACAATTCTCGTTTGCATATTTTTCCTGATAAACTTAGATCTCGTTGGGAGGGCCCTTATATTATTCAAAATGTTTTCTCATCAGGTGCAATTGAGATTTTAAATCCAGTGCAAAGTGCAACCAGCAAAGTGAATGGTCAGCGTTTGAAGTCATTTTTGGAGCTTCCACACGACTCCACTGAAGAGGTCATGGATCTCCATGAACCTTTTTACACTGATCCTTGATTCAGGGAGTTTTTTTCTTCCCCTTGTCCTTGTCTTTTATTTTTCTGTATACATTGAGGACAATGCATGATTTAAGTATGGGGGAAGGGTTGAGATTTCATAAAAAAAAAAAAATTTTGAGCTTTCATTGTAAATTTTAATTTTTTAACTTTGGTTTTTGAGAAAGTCAATCACTATTTCTATGGTTTTGACACAAAAGAGGAAGGAGAAAGAGACCTAGGACACTATCACATACGAAGTAATGAAACCCTATGTGAGGATAGTACTTAGGTTGTATTTTGAGATGGGAATTAAGTTAGAAAATACATCTTACCTCTCCTGAAGGGATGAATATTTTATGGTTATAGTTGGTAATTTCAACCTTTGAATAAAGCTGATACCTCCTTGTACTATAAAAAAATCATAATAAGAAAATAATAATATAAGAGTTTTTTTTGTTCTTGGAACTATACAGGACATTCCGCCTCAAGAAGCGAGGTGTCTTGATTGAAATTCCTTGGATACAGCTCTTGTTATTAAGAAAAAAAAAAGAAAAAAGAAAAAAAAGTACTCTTTAACATCAATGTCTTTAAAGATATATGCCAAAAGCGAAGCTACATAGTAACATGGGAATGCATAACCACCTGCACTTCTCAAGCCAATTATAGTGGAGTAGCTTAAAGAGGAAGAAAGAAAGAAAAAAAAAAAAAAAAAACAAGTGTTGAAAGCTATTCTTGGGTCTTGGTTACCAGTATGTTACAAAGGGTTTACCTTAAGGAGAGATATGTTTGGAAGATATAATAAGGTTTCCTAATTGAGATGCAACCTTAGTGTTTGAATCATATGAGGTAGCAATGTTCAAGTGTGGGGGTTTCTATGTTTTCTTGATCCCAAATTGAGTGTCTTGACTAATAAGATATGTGGGTGCTCTCTTTTCTTAATACCAAAATTAAAGTTTGAAATTTTTATATGAATTTTGTGTGTTTACTCTCTGAAAATACTCATGAGACACAACTCGTCCACTAGGGGTAACCTAGAGGTTTAAAGGCTTGTTGCACGTGCTAAGTGCAATTGTGACTCCTACGAAAGTGAGTTAGGATTTTATTTTATTTTTATATTTTTCTTTGCTCGAGACTAGCAAAGCTCAAGTGTGGGGGAATCTGATGAACACATTTTATGTGTGAATTTAGGGCATAAAATATACATCTCTTATTCTATTTATGATGCTTCTCGGGTATTTAATGTTGATTTTATGTTTGTTGGGTATTGAAAGAATGGAAAATTTTGAGCTTAAAAATATCATTTTATGAATTTTTGGTGATCCTGTCCAGTTAACTCACCCAGTCAACTCGGCAGCCGGGCATAAGACTAATTTTATGAGGAAAACCACGAATTTTGTGTATAAGATCAGCCTTGGACCAAGTCAAAGAGTAGCCCAATCTCATGTGAAAGATTCTATTTTCTTGAGAAAATATTCCTTAGTTATTTGAAATCAAATTTACAAGATTGCCATGGCAAGGAAGAATGGAAAGTTCCAATCGATTATGAAAGTTTTCAAAAAGAGATAATGATGCTAAAGATATGATGAGTTGGTGCAAGATTTTTTCTACTCAAGAATCGTCCATATACAATGAACCTACAAGATTGGAATTCGGTTGCCAAAATTATCTTCACAAAATCTCTTGTAATTCAATTGTAAAGATTGATTGTGATCTTTACTCTCTTGTATATATATGTGATGTTCAGCAATAGAAAATCATCCAAGACTTCTATTATGAGTTTTTTTCTTAGTTTTGAGAATTTATGAAAGAGTTTGAGATTCTTCGTTTTTTTTTCTTTTCAAGTTGTGTTCTTTCTTGCTTAAGTTTATTTTTATTTATTTATTTATTTTCTTTTAGTTTTAATTTCAGATTTAGAACTCTGTAGTAGGGTAGATAAATATAGGTTGTACCCCATAACTAATTTAATTTAGGAGAGAAGGCTCCCTTTGTAATCGTTTGCACATCGCCTTGGAGTGACAACAAGACGACGAACAACGACAGAGATAAGTTAAATCTTCTATCGAGATAAGTTTTTCTTACATTCTTTTACTTTTAATTTCGTTTCTTTCTTGCAATAAATCTGTGTTACTTTATGGTTAGTGGTTTCGTTAATTTTCGTACCGTTATGAATGATTATTATTGTTTTTATTGCTTGATTAATTTTTATTTAAAGTAATTAGGGTATTAATTCAATCATATCCCTTTGGTACGCTTTGCCTTATTTGAGTTAGGATAATAGCGATTCATCCCTGAGATCGACCCGTTACTACACGATACCGTGCACTTGCGGTTACATATATATTAAATTCACATAAAAGGGTAAGCCATTTCAGATTTGTTGCATTCTTGAAAGCAGGCTGTCGAAGAGGCTGTCGAAGAGAAGAACGAGTGTTTCGATTCCACATCAAAGCTAGGAACAGATGGAGTTTCGACCTCCATCGGAAAACTAGAGTCTCCTTCTCACTCACTCTCTCTCTCTCTCTCTCTCTCTCTCTCTCTCTCTCTCTCTATCTTCTACTCAAGACCTTTTTCATATTGCTGCATAAAAGTTTCAAAAAATGGCAGAAGAAGAAAACGAAGAGGGCTTTACCTTCAGCTTTCTTCTCCTCCACTTTACCTTCAAGATTTCTTCTCTTCGTTTTGTGGTTCTTCTTTTTTCTTCTTCTCTGTAATTACTTTGCAAGGAAACTACTTCCTTCGTGGTTTCAAACGATGACCAGAAGTAGAATCTCTAGCTAGGTTGAAGATCAGAGCATAGTTTTATGGTTTTTTTTTGTTTTCTACTTTTAGAGTTTTAATCATTTAATAATATTGTTCTAAGGGCAGCCATCGATCAGGATTGAAGAAGAAGAACAGAAGAAGAAAGAAGAAGAAAGAGACATAAAGAAGAAGAAAAATGATAAAATGGTCTTTTATTTTAATTCTAAGGGTAATGTTGTCCATAAAAAATTTCATTTGAGCTGACATCTGCAACTAACGGAATCTGTGGATGGAGTAGACTTATTTGATCAATGGTGCAAAGATTTTGGGTGGTAGATGATGTTTTTGCAAACTTATTGGTATAGATGATGTTAACAATCTTTGTTGAAGTACATATGAATTTTTTTTCGTTATTATATTATGTTGGGATAGTTCTAAAGTCAAAGCTTAGGTTGTCTTGGGTTTTATTTTTATTTCTGCTTTTTTTTTACGAGCTTTTGTTTGCATAGGGTTTTTTTTTTTTTTATCATTTTATATGAAAAGAAAAAAAAATGCCTCTAAAACAGAAAGAGGTTAAGACCTCTTTTTTATTTTTTTGTCAAAAAGTGTTTTTGCATGTTTTTGTGTAAATTTAATGCGCATATGTTTTAAGTGAGGGTAAAATATTACAATCAATATTTTTTTGGAAAAAAAAATATTGTTTCTTCCCCTGTAGTATGCCTAAAGAACAAATGTCTCTAAAAGTTTTTGAAAAATACAAATGCCTCCCCTAAAAACACTATTAAAATACAAATAGACCCACGCCATTAGGTATATTTTATTAGATACCGACGATGGGAGGTTAATTTTTTTAATGACCAAATTAACCCTTTATAAGGGTGAAGTACCATTTTTACTTTTATTGAAATAAAATATCTAACTTCTAACCTTATTTGGAAACCTTCATTGCTGCAACTCTCTTCCGCCACTGCAACCCTCTTTCAGAACCTTGGAAACCCTGACCCTCAGTCGAGAACTCCGCCATTGCAATCCTCTTTCGAAACCCTCGAAGCCTTGACCCTCAGGCCGAGAACTCGCGCTTTGCAACCCTCTTTTGAAATCGTCAAAACCCTAACCCTCAATCGAGTACTCCGCCATTGCAACTTGGTTTTCAAAGAGAACATAAATCCATCAACAACTTTAATTCGAACTCCAAGTTTTTTTTTCTAATAAATCCTAAATGGTTTGGTTCTTTATTTCCAGAAGTTTTTGATACTGTTTTAACTCACACCATGTAGGCTTCTGTTAAATGGTTTGGTTCTATATTTCCAAAAGTTTCTGATACTATTTTAACTGACACCATGTCGGCCTCTGTTTTCGTTTTTGAGGTTTTAAGTCCAAAGTGTAATTATTTTTAATGCAGGTTAGGGTTATTCCCATGGGATTTCCCATGAACCCTAACGAATCCACCACACAGATAACCAGAATACAATGGGCAATAAAAGAGATGATAGAACACATACCATTTGCTGTAAATTGATTTTCGACCGTTTCCTGTGCCTTGAATGCTTCGATTAGAGTCTTCCACAGCCTCGTTGGGATCCATTTTTTCCTCTGTGCGTATGGGAGCAACAGAGAGATAAAAACCAATGGCTGCAGGGACCCTAACCATTGTATTTATAATACAATCCCTAACCCAGAACCATTCCCACAAAGTGGACCGGGTTAGTAGTCTCTAACCAAAGGACGAACTGCACTCGAACCGGTCAAACCAAGAATTGAACTCCCACTTAACAACCGGGTTAGGTAATTGATCAAGCCCACACATCAGGAATCTAACAATCTCCCACTTGGGCTAGATTAATTACAAAACCACCGTCGAAAAGTGTGGCCATGGAATCCTATTACATAATAAACCGTCATCAAACTTTGATTCACTCATCAAGCCTACCAATGTCGAGCAACAGCGGAAAATACTCCAACATATCTGGTGTACTACCTTCTGTCAGCTACATACAAGGGTCTACTTAATGATATGAATCGCCTAGAGACATGTATACATGAAAATATTATTTCATGTGGGTCCAGATCGAATAACCTTCGATCTAATTGCCTTGATAAAACCTCAGAGGCAATAAACCTTCATATTGACCGTAGCAAACCGCCACATACCCTTTCGGTTAATATTGTACTAATTGCCTTGATAAAACCTCAGAGACAATAAACCTTGATATTGACCGTAGCAAACCGCCACATACCCTTTTGGTCAATATCGTACTTTGGCACACCGCCGTGAACTATGGCTAAATACCGCCCATTCATTTGGCTTAATACCGCCTTGTTCATTTAGCTAAATACCGCCTTTGTCAATGACATGTCAATGAATATGCAACATAGCAATAAATGAATGCTGAAATAAAAATAACCATGGTAATAAATATCCATGCCAAAACTATAGGCAATGTAAATAAACATAATGAAATAAATCATTATCAATGTGGGAAAAGTCTCCCACTAACCAAACACATTTAATGAATTAACTATTTCTATATTAAACATACAGTCCCTTGAAGACTCCCCTTGACAAAACCTTCGTCAGAGAATCTACAATCAAGATGTTTAACGAATGTGCTCTACAATGATATAAATTCTTTGACCTTTTTCTCTCACCTAAAGAGATTTGAAATACGATTTCTATTATGCTTTGAATTACTAGATTTCACATTATTATTTGAGAACAACACAGCCAAACCGCTGTCACAATACATCTCAATAGGCCTAAGTTTAACTTACAACCTTCCAGGTCTGAAAGATAACTCTTTAACCAGATATGCTACTTATTAGTTTCACATATAGTTATAAAATTTACCTTATCAAGAGGGTGATGCATGGATAAACTTCTTTACATTTTTTCTCAAAGGATACATCTACCATCATAACAATAAATCTGAGATGGGATTCATGCCACCAATGCAATCACCAAACACTACATCACAATAGCCAAGAGTGTCACTACTGCCACAAATGAGTGGATAATCTTTGGTCCTCTGCAAGTACCGCATGATCTTTATATTCTCGTTGTTTAGTGAGCTATACCAGTATCCAACTAAAAATGTTTCAATACACTCTAAACAAAGGCTATGTGAGAATAAATATAATCTTGAGCATACACCAAGCTCTGTACTTCAGATGCTCTCTTTGAACATCATTTCTTAAACATAACTCTATCAATTTGTCTCATTTACTGATTTAAGCATCTGCAACTTAACTGTTATGCATGTACATTCAATCATTCAAGAACATGAATAATGTATACCCTTTGAGACAAACCCAGAGTTTCATTTTTTTCTGTCACGAGGAAACTCAATGTCAAGTACAAAGGTACTTACTCACACATTCTTCATCTCGAATTTATCAAACATTGAAACTATGGTTTCAACAGGTAAACCATGTCACTGCTGGTCAGTGATTAACCATCAACATATATGACTAGGAAATGAATCCTCTCCCACTGACCTCTATATATATACATAATGATCAATGACAATTTCAACAAAGTGTTAAGAAGATACAAATCTGTCAAACTTCAGGTAAAACTTTAGGTACCACTACCTAGATGCTTGCTTAATCCACATATTGACTTTATAAGTCTACAAAATAGATTTTCTTTTTCCTTTACCTCAAAACCTTATGGGTAAAGCCTCTTTTTCCTTTACCTCAAAACCTTATGGGTAAAGCCTATAAACACCTTCTTCCAGATTTTCTTTGATCAAAACGACATTTACATCTATCTGATGCAACTTCACATTTATCTGATGCAACTCCAAAATAAAATGCACAACTAAGACCTCAAAGATTTGAAGTCTATACTTTTCATTCTCTTTGTGTGATTTCACTTCGCTACAAGTTTTACTTTGTAGCAATCAATTCTCCCACTGGAATCACACATTTTCTTACATATCCATTTGAGCCTATGAGTACACCGCTCATGACAAGAGCATAAAATCGGCATAAAATCCCAAATCTCGTTGATGTTCATAAATAACGATACATCAATTATGACTGGTAACCATTCAAAAATAATTTCATTATTGACAACTTGCTTAAAACTATTGGGATCTTTATCTTGTCCAATGCCAAAATATCTATTTTGAGGTATAACTTGTGATGAAATCACAGATCTACATAGTCTATTATATCTCCTCATTGCCTTATCTAGCTCTGGTATTTTGGCTATGCATCAACCTGAATGAAGATAATTTCAACAATTATCTCATTACACTCTAATAATACTTTTGATACCTCAACTAATTGTTCCACAATAATTTTCATGTGATTTCATTAAACTTATGTTTCTTGGATGTGACTGCTAACCAACATCACCAATAAATCTTGTTGAATCCTTCAGATATTAGAGGATATCCCAAAAATGATAACTCAATGTCCTAAAATAATCATTCTCCCACGAGTGTTATGAAAATACGTTACTTTTACAGTTCCAATCAAGAAGATAACTTGAACTGAAAACAACTTACATGACACCTTATTAATACTATAGGCTGCAGAATTGATCACTCCAAAGGAGCTAATATACTCTCGAGTTCTCTTGATCACATCTATTTTTTAGTCTTTTGTTATTGAATCTCATTCAGTGGACTGATTATAACAAGAATTCCCTAGATAAAATCTTGATGTCCACAAGATCCAACAATTCCCTTATTGCAAATACCTTTTAATATTTCTTAATCTTGTCATCTTCCCCTTAAACAAACCTTACAAGTAAGTAAGTCATTAACTTTAGGGGTTTTCAGAATTCAATTCTTTACAATCTTTTTACAGTCTTTCATTAGATAAGATTCCTAAATGTCTATGCTAAGGATGGAATTAGGATATACTGTCTAACTTCTATAGCTAAGTAAACTACAGAGAGTAAATAAGGTTTTTGCTACTTTTAATAGGTTTGGATTACTTCTATTACTTAAGTCTCCAATCTCCATTACCTTCTCATTTGAAAGTTTCATGATCCTGCTTTTCTTCCAGTTATAACATTTTCACTATGTTCTTTCTGAGTACTTGTAGCTCCATAAAAATCACTTTTCTTGTCAAAAGTTTCTTGGTATTCCTTGAAAAATTGTTTTTCTTTCTATAAGACCCTACATTTCACTTACTGCATTTGTCAGAGTATGGCTCACACATCATGACATTTGCATTCCTTCCTTTCTCTTTTCTTTGAAATTTCTTTCTTAGTGTAAAGGAAATCAACTCATCTTCTGTCCACTGGGTTTATGGGTCACCAGGATCTAACTTTGAAGTTTAGGTGAGGAAGTGAAAATCAAGTGAATCATCCATAATATTTCAATGAGTTACCTACAGAGATTCACATATCTTAGAGCTTATTAGTGATGGCTAATAGCTCTAACCTGTGTTTTCTCACACACCAGTATCATCCTATACCATCAAAACTGGTACAAACAATCTTGAGAATACAATATCTCTCCACTCCATTTTAAAGACCAAAATTTCTTTGGATTTCACTCTGAACATCTATTTCCAATGTTCCTTATTTGAATTTTCTTTTTACCTGATCTTAGGAATTGAATATTCCTAAAGATCAGAATACAATCTTTGCTGAGTACTAGGTTAAAACATTCCTAGACTAGCTTTCACTTTTTCATGCCAATTCATAGAACTAGCCCGCCATAATAGGCATCATGAGGTGTTTGATCATTATATGTTCTCTAATATGTGTGATATAATGCAAACATACACACAAGATAATTTAAACTTACAATAATTAAATATATGCAAGTCCATTTCCTTTAAAGAGTCAACCGAAATTACACTCTCATCCTTTTGGGACAAGAACGCACTGGTCCTCTTACTATCTGTGTAGAGTCAACCGAAACTACACCCTTATCCTTTGGGACAAGAGCGCACTGGTCCTCTTACTATCTGTGTAGAGTCAACCGAAACTATACCCTTATCCTTTGGGACAAGAGCGCACTAGTCCTTCTACTATCTGTGCATAACCTGAGAAGGGATAATGACTCTCAAAATTCCACCACCTTTGGGTGTATGAAACACCTAAAGTCAAGATCCTTCATCCATGTGCATGAGTTTACATGATCTTTGACACTGCCACCTTTGGGTGGACAATGCCGCTCTTTGCTGCTTCCACAAAAGTGAAAATCTTGATAATGTCACATTTAAGTGAACACTATCCTTCTTTGCTGTGTCTATAAATGCATAAGTTCTGGATTTGAGCATATCATGATAGAACTGAGCTTGCCACTTTAGTGGTCCCACCCAATTCTTACACAATATGTACAAATCATAATTTGAATAAACTGGGACAATGCCACTCTTGGGTGAACACTGTCATTCTTTAAAGCATTTACAAACACAGTCGCTTGAATTTGAATACATCATGACAAAACAAGGTATACCACTTTGGTGGGATCCACCAAGTTCCACCATGATATGAACAAATTCCAAAATACAGCTCTAGTGGGATATATATAACCATGAATGTTTTCAAAAATCAACTTTATAAGTCTAAACATTCAAATAAACATGCACTTTAGCTCAACAATCATTATGATACAAGAATATTGATAAAAACCAGCAGAAACACTGCAAATTGAGCTCCAAAAGAGCATTAATTTAGAAAAATACTATTCCCAATGTATCAAAATGTAAAAATATATATTTCAGATTGAAGAGCATTGAAAACCAAGTTCAACGGAACAAACTGGAGGTCAATCCGACCTCCCTAGCTCCCACAAATCCAGTTTAAAGTCGGATTGTGAACGCAACAAATAAGATGCAAGCCAAACAGGGCCTTAGAATTCTGGGCCGGTACGAACCGCAACCAGAACCGAACCGACCGGTCTGACCAAAGCCAAACCGATTTTCGGTTCGACCAAGTGTACATCCGGGTCAACTTTCTGGGGTTTCGGGTCAGCCCATCGGGTCATAATTCTGGGTTTTCGGGTCGCCCCACCGGGCCATGAACCCGGGTTTCGGGTCCGGGCTGGGTCTGGCAGACGGGCTGGGTTTGCCAGGTCAGGCTGGGTTGGGCCAGCCCTGGCTGGGTTTGACTGGTCGGGCTGGCTTGGCCAGGGCCTGGGCTGGGCCAGCCCTGGCTGAGTCGGTCTTGGCCTGGCACCCCGGGGCTGGGTTGCCTCGGCCCAGGCAACCCGCAACCCAGTTAGGGTTACCGATCTGGCGCCGAGTCGACCCGGCGATGACTCGGCGCCGTCAGGAACCTTTTTTTTTTTTTTCAACTGCCGGCGCGTGGATCTCACGCGCCTTTTCAGGCGACGCGTGGGGGCGCGTGCGTCCACCTCCGGTGACCAGCTTAGTACCGGTCGACTCGTTTTTCCGAGTTCTACAACCTAGTATAGTTTATTTCTAATTTCACCGGTCTGAAAAAATTTTGAAGGGTTTTAAACTTTGTGGGAAAAATTTTGGAGAAAAATTTCTCCCTTTTTCAATTCAGTCATTCCTATCATTTTAATTGTCCATTACATACGATCCTAGCTCTGTGTGGGTGGCTCTGATACCAATTGTAATTATTTTTAATGCAGGTTAGGGTTATTCCCATGGGATTTCCCATGAACCCTAACGAATCCACCACACAGATAACTAGAATACAATGGGCAATAAAAGAGATGATAGAACACATACCATTTGCTGTAGATTGATTTTCGACCGTTTCCTGTGCCTTGAATGCTTCGATTAGAGTCTTCTACAGCCTCGTTGGGATCCCTTTTTTTCTCTATGCGAATGGGAGCAACAGAGAGATAAAAACCAATGGCTGCAGGGACCCTAACCATTGTATTTATAATACAATCCCTAACCCAGAACCATTCCCACAGTGGACCGGGTTAGTAATCTCTAACTAGTGATGAACCAGATCTGAACCGGTCAAACTAGTAATTGAACTCCCACTTAACAACTGGTTAGGTAATTGATCAAGCCCACACATCAGGAATCTAACACAAAGCACTCCGATTGTGACATTGCCCTGTTTTGGGTGGAAAATTATCATCCCTAAACCTTATTCCATCCTCTGAAGTTGATCCTGGATTCAAAAAAGTTCTAAGCCCCTAGTTGCAGGTGTTGGGTTTTTATTTGGATGATCTATTAACCGGAAATTAGGAGAGAGATAGAGAGAGAGGGAGGAAGAGAAAAATGATTGAGCATCAAACCTGTTGGCGAGAAATCCAAACGTTCCACACAAAATTGAAATATTATAACAACGGCAACAACAACATGAGAGAAAACAGAAACCAAAGACGCATTGCTGACCAGATCTCCATCTCTCTGCATCACAGTCTAATTCGTAATCCCATCCGGAAATTGTAGCGTCACCGGAATCCAGATGCCGCCAAAGTCGTTGAGAAGGTGAAAACGAAGACTACAGCATTGGTTTTTCCTCGGCTTGGGCTTTGTCTTCTGGAAGGTCATCTTCCATCTTTTCGGTGCCAGAATTTCTTTCTTGTAGAACGAAGCCAAGATTGAGTAATGTTAGCAGCATTTTGAATCATCGGGAATCACCGGATTGTTTCGGTGATTCTGAAGCCAAGATTGAATAATATTAGCAGCGTTTTGAATCATCCGGAATCACCGGATTGTTTCGGTGATTCTGAAGCCAAGATTGAATAATATTAGCAGCGTTTTGAATCATCCGGAATCACCGGATTGTTTCAGTGATTCCGAAGCCAAGATTGAATAATGTTAGCAGCGTTTTGAATCATCCGGAAGCACCGGATTGTTCTGGCAGAACGAAGCCTAGATCGAGCAGAGTGGAGAGCATTTTGAATTATTTCCGGTAGAAGAAGAAGTCACCAGTCCAAGAGGAAGCATTTCATCAGTTATGTTTAATGCATACGAGGTTTTTGCAATGGAGATTTGTGAATGCTCGAGCTGAATCCAATTTCAGTTAGAAATAATTTTACAGAGGTAAACTGATGACTGGTGGTAGATATGAGGGTTATATTAGTCTTTTAACATTAATAGATTTTAAAATAATAAAACATTGTGGGGTAGAATTGTTCATAAAAAAAATTCACTTTAATAACTTTAAAAAAAGGAACAATATATTTTTCAGAAACGTTTGGGAGCATTTGTCTTTCATGCATACTACAAAGGAGGAAACAGTATTTCTTTCCTTTTTTTTTTTTTTTAATAACTGTAGCTTCTCATCCACTCCTCTTTCTTTCTCCCTCTTTGTTTCATGGATTCAGCTACTATAAAAATATTTTTTTTAATCATCCAACATTCTATCATTTCCGTTGGATGTCAAATATAATAAAAAATTATAAGGGTTTCCAAATTTCAAGTCAATCGGAGAAGATTACTAGATATCAAATTTTTTTTTTTAAATCTGCAACTAAAAAAAAATTGAACTCTTATTATTGATTTTGGTCATATCAATTATACTTTTCTAGCCGTTCAACCTCTGATCATATAAGTTAAATGTCAAAATCGGGAAAGAAAAGGTAAGGAAATCCAAATTCTAGATCAATATGATAAGAGTCGATCAGATCCGTTAAATGTCAAAATCAAGAAAAAAAAATACAAGGGAATCTAAATTTCAAATCGATCAGATAAGGGGATCATAAAATATCATAACTTAAAAAATTTTACAACTTGAAGAAATCCAACTCTTGCTCTTGATTTTGACCATCTCAGTTGTACTTTTCCAACCATCGAAGCTCCTATCAGATCGGTTAGATGTCAAGTCCAGAAAAAAAAAAAAAGGGTAAAGGTATCCAAATTTCATTTCGGTTGGATAAAAGAATCATAAGATATCATGACTTGAAAATTTTGCAACTTGAAAAAATAAAAATAAATTGTGTTTAATAGAATACCAAACTTATTTCTTATTTTATAATCTATTATGCATAATATCTACCAAATAATATTTTATTTTTAAAAAATAATTTTAAAAAATAATTTTAAAAAATACTTTTTATCAATAGGTAAAAACAAAAAATAAAAATAGAACCGAAGACTGCTTTAGTGCGCTTGGGTTTAAGGTGGATCCACATCCTCTCATGTCTAGGTTTGGGCAGGAGATTTGGTGGCCTAGATGGCTCTCGGGTGGATCCGAGCATTCCATCCGAGTCGACAAACTGAGGCGACAGGGGTGTCGACTTGGATGGAGAGCTCAGATCCACCCGAGAGCTAGATGACGGCCATCCATCCAGGCCGCCCAGTCTCCTGCCCAAACTCAGGCAAAAGACAATTTCTATACGTTTAAAGTTAGTAACGCCGAAGATGCTTACGAGCGTGGTTTGATGAATTGCCGTACAGAATTATCGTATGTTGCGGTACACAAAGAACTAAGAAGGATATTGGTCCTATGGTTCTCGCTTCAAGTTGCGGTGTCAACAAGATAATGTTTCTTTTGCTGAGATTCCACCCGCAAATATAAAATAGCGTTAGGCTCGTTAGCCGATTTGATGGTTGGAGTTCACACACATATTCTAAATCTGATCAAACGGCCCATATCATTGTCATCGAGATATTTCGGATTTTTAATTTTAGATTTTTAAGAGATACTGTTTTGAAAGATCTTGTGCATACCTAGTCAAACCACTATTCCTAGATCAACGGTTACACTTGTTTTCACGATTTGGAGGCTTATAAAAGTCTAAATTGAGCTCAGTTTTTACTGTATTTTTGTTTTTCAAGCCAAAACATGATTAAGTTGTCCAGAGGAGCAGAGGTTGTCCCCTTGTTTGTGTTGTTGCATAAAACTGAAGCAGGTTTTATGGTTTTTGGATTGTGAGTGTATGGAAATCATTGTTGAAGAGTAATGAGTAGAAGCAAAGCTTTGTTTGGGTATTGCATCGTGGATGTAGTCTTTTTCATACTGTGAAAGTAAACTACGTATGATTTGTGTTATGGTGTAATTGTCTATATCATATGTTAGAAAGTTTGTGCTTTGCCAAATGAGTGTGCACTGCCTGGTAGACCTAGTTATTCTTTGGTTGTGAAGTGTGCGTGCAAATGATTTTGTGACTGATAAAATTAATATTATTCCAATCAGTTTGTGGTTGCTTTGCAGAGAATATTTTTGGGCATATTGATTCACCCCCCTCCGGTGTCAACCTAAGAACATCAAAAATCATTTGAGTATTAAACACACACACACTCTCTCTCTCTCTCTCTCTCTCTCTCTCTCTCTCTCTCTCTCTCTCTCTCTCTATATATATATATATATATATATATATATATATATATATATATATATATATATATATATATATATATATTATCGTATTTTCAATCGTTGGAGATGAAGAAATGTAATCTCAAAAGTACCACTCTCCCATTAAATTAGGATTGATATCTTGACTGTCCACATACACAATCCTTTGCCATATTTATTTTTCTTCTCTCTTTTGGAGATTGGTGTACAATATTAATAGTCCCAAATTTTTCAATGTTTTTTTCACCACCTATTAAACTCAGATTTTGATTGAAATAGGCATTTGAGAATGGTCCTAGAATCTACTTTGTCCACAAAATTTAGACACATCAATATGCCACATGGGTAGATGTTATAGTGAATTCTATTGTATTTTCCATGCAATATTCCATGTCTCAATTGATTTACTTTGAAGTGGATAATGAGAAAAGGCAAACTATTTAGCAGGGGGAGGGTTTTTACATGCTTAATCTTGGAACCCTTTCCCACTGCCTACAATAGTTTCTAATTTCCAATTACAGTAAAGGGGTAGATTTAAAATACCCAAAATTTGGTGGATATCGAGGTGCCACTTTCCCTAATGATAAACACCTTGGATTGTTGTAGTCAGATCAAATCCCACCCCCTGCCTCCCGAGCCCCATTTTTTTTTTTTTTGAGAGGTGCAAATAATTTTTCCTCTTTTTATTTTTATTTTTTATAAGTAGACCGGTAAGAGAGTTGAACTCTTTAAGCTCCTTGGGGTATCAAAACACATATTTATTCTTTTTCTCCACACATTCCAAAATAATAATAATAATAATAATAATAATAATAAAAGAAAAAAAAATATGGTTCCAAGGTTTTCCAAAACTTCCAAAACATCACCAATTCATGAGCCAAATGTATGATTATTCTAATTTCTTCACATTTTGTTATAATGGTTTAAAAATTGTTGGAAAAAATTAATCTTTTGTAGAACTATTTGAATTGGACAAACCATTCAAAAATGGATCCACATCCTCTCCCGCCTGAGTTTAGGCAGGAGAGTTGGCGGCCTGGATGGATGACCGCCCACCTAGCTCTTGTGTGGATCCGAGCCCTTCATCGGAACTGATACCCCTATCGGCTAGGGTGCCGGATCGAACAGAGGGCTCAGATCCATCCGAGAGTCAAGTGACGGCCATCCATCCGGGCCGCCAACTCTCCCGCCCAAACTCAGGCAGGAGAGGATTTCTATACTTCAAAAATCAAGGTTAAAAAAATACATAATAGATCATTTGATTAGATAGACTAACAATGATATATGTTCCATTAAAGGAATCCCCCATCTATACAATGGTTAGAATTGTCATATCCTTCTTTTTTTTTTTTTTAGCATTGCATAAATCATGATTTAAATAAACAAGATATTGTGGACACCAAATTTGCCACCTTTCCTTTCGCAATGATGACTTCAAAGGAATATTACTCTCGGGTTATCTCCGAATGGAAGGATTAACCATGATTACCAAATGCGGTTCCGCAATAGGTTGTCATGGTTCCTTGTTAAAATGACGCAATAGCCATATGTCATAGACTTCTTCTTTAAAGAAGCTAACTCGCCCGTGCGGTACTTGTGCAACCCTCCTATTCATCATACAAGTCAGCCTACTCACTCAAGACTCCCTTGTTGCTAAGACTCTCAAGGCTTATTAGCACACAAAGAGAGAGAGAACAAGAGACATTTTAGAAATGAAGCTTGGAATGCTTTGAGAATGCTCAACTCTTGTTATCTCAAATGAGGGTGGTCAACCCCTATTTATACTTGGAGGTCTTACAAATCAATGGCTAGGATTTGTACATGTGTTATTAATCCAATGGTGTAAAGAATTGTCTAGAACTATCTCTAGAACTTTCTATACTACTAGATGCTTCTCTACTACTCTCTAAATATCTAATTTCCTTTCTAGAGTCTTCTTCATTTTTATGCAAGTGTGGAAGACACTAATAGGTAGGACCTTCTACTATGTAGGTATTGGGCTTCATAGTGGGCTAGTCCAATGGAATAGTTTCTTTGTTTAAGGTGGGGTAAGCCCACAAGTTTGTGACAATCCTCCCCCACCAATTCCTTCATCGTCCTCGATGAGTCCTTAGTCATTTTGCTCATTATGGAATTATTGGATTTGTTCCTCAAATTGCTATAACTCAGCTCGTTCCCATGATACTTCTCGTTCAGGTAGTCCTTTCCACTTGATTAAGTACTCCTTCTGTGTTGGGACTCCCTCCTTGTTGGTGACACGTTTCGCTAATATGCTCTCAACCTCTTTTTCAAATGATGGCATTAATGTCGCTGGGCCACGTTGTGAAATACCTCTTGTCGGGTCCTCCACATCTTCATAGTAAGGCTTAAGACAGCTTATGTGAAAGACTGGATGTATTTTCAGCCAGGCAGATTGTCACACCCCAATTCTGCACCATTCAGAATGGTGTGATGAACCGTTAATAAATCAACGGTTCAACCAGGATCTCTAATAGGTGGTATCCATTAAAAATAAAACCATGCACATCCACAACCATAATCAGAATAAATACACAATAGCGGAAGTCTTATAGTAAATGAACTGAGAACTCTAACTGTAATAATCATAATTAAAATATCAAATTATTATTGTATCAACTGAGACATAAATAAATATCAATTACATCCCTTTATAAATTCAAATAAAATCCTAATAGAATATGCATGAGTTGCACTCGCATGAGGGGTCATGCATATCCTCTAAGTCTTCAGCTTCCATTGCAGCAACACACGCATACACCGGAGTATTCATATAATCTGCAACTGTAATACCTGCATCGTCAGTTAAAAAAATATTCAACGTCGAGAGGGTGAGCACACATCATGGCTTAGTGAGCAAATAAAACAATACAACAAACATATGCATGCGTTCAATTCATATCTTTGGTCTGGTAAATAAGTTTGCAATGTGCTATAGAAAAGATAAGTGGCTAAAGATCACGTTTATTGATACCGCACCTCTATACACGAGTTTGTGAAGCTGTCCAAAGGTAACGTTTATTGTCGACCCACATGCACCCACCATGGACAATGTACACGCAAAGGTCATGTTTATTGCTGTACCCGTTGCTCATACCAACACGTAAGCCCCTGCTGGCGAGGGCTCGCAAACTGGACTCACAACTAACCAATCCTAATGCCAATCAGTGTATCCAAGGCCTCACCCCAGCATCCCTCAATACGTCCATAGAGATAGGGCTAAGGCCCCCCGGCAGAGTCAGAGACTACACGGTCCAAGACCACCTCCCCTCATACCTTACGACGTAATAGTTCTGGTACTGGCGATACGACGATGTCAGTGGACAAGACTTGAGTTAGAGATAGAGCTAGAGTGCCGAGGCCCCGCCTATGACACCTCCCCCTGATACTCGCTCGCATCAAGCACAGCAACCACACACATACATCCACATGCCTATTCCTATCATCATCATCATCATCATGTTATAAACAATAATTTAAATATACATGAGCAGTAATAATAGAAATATTGGATGACATGTTGAATGCACATAACAAACATACACACATAGAATCAATCATGACATTGGACTCAAGAATAAAATAGTTTATTATTAACCAATTAGTTTAGGTCTTTCCTCACCTTTACTTGATCGTGGGTCCTCTTTCAAGCTTTAAGAATCAACTATATATCGATATTATATCACTAGAAGACCTAATCAAGTCGATAGAATTTAATTAGAATTAATTCTGACTTTAAAAAGCTTAGAACCATAGTTTATTTCCCTACATGGTTTCTATGATTTCTCCCATGGTTTTCCATGAAAACCTAAACATGGATGGATGATTTGGGTTTCTCCTAGATCATTCCCTCTTCACTATCTATTCTAAGGTCTGTAGAATTACATAGAGATAGTATCCATACCTGAGAATTAGGCTTGTCTCTCTGAAGCCTTCTCTTTGATCTTCTTCTCCACTTTTCTTTTCTTCTCTTTCTCTTCTCCTTTACTTTTCTTTCTCTCAATCCAATTAGGGTTCTAAAAGGAGTGAAAGAGGCTTAAGGACGTCCTATTTATAGAGTAGAAACTCTCAAAATAAGTCCCATTGAGATTAGAAAAGAATCCCATTGAAATTTAGAAAGTTCCTAATTCACGGTTTTTGTCGGCAGACTGGGGGTCGATGAGGGGGTCGGAGATCTCGTCGACCCC